>LPNX010400869.1:1091344-1129755 GCA_001517045.1 Pseudotsuga menziesii
TTTTAATCCACCATCATATAATACACGATCGTACAAAATGTATACACTCCCAGGTGTCTAATCCTGTGGAGGAGGAGGAGGGTTGTTATCATAGAACGTCACTATGGCTCTAGCTAGCCGTCAAAATAAACGCACCCATGCGCGTGGTACACCCACCACCTGCCACTGCATGGCCTCAGGCAAGTCCTCGACTTGCGCCATGGGAACTCTATGAGTCAGTCTCACAAAGTTGGTATGAATGCTCTGGAGCATTCCATCCGCATCCACACCCATGATGTCATCTCCTCTTCCCCTCCGTCTATGACGAGGGAAGCCCTCTAGCTGCCATGGTCCCACATCTACACACAAATGGTAGATGTCACTATGTGTTGTCGTGCAAAAACATGTCTTTTTGCTTCCATAAAATCAAGAAATTACAAAAAAATTCAATAACTCAAATAATTTAAAAAAGAGTGAGGATCGAGATTTGTTACCTATATCGCCGTATGTCGATCCTGGTGGCAATGGCATGTCCAAGTCCCCCCGGAAATCTATCCCTACATAGGGGTAGTCATCAATGGCAACTATCTGTCGTTGCCACCATGGAAAGAAGTTAGTTGGATATGGGTTGGCCACCCTACCACCCCCCAGTCTGCGCATAGCATCTTCCCAACGCCGTTGGGCCGGATCTCGAACCCCGTGGAGAGGAACGTCCACTCTAGGGCTCAATCGTGGAACACACTCGAAGAAAAACGTGCTCAAGATACTGTTGAACCTGAAGTTCCACACCCTACCTACATTACACTCACTGAGCTGGTGTTTCATGTTGCTCAGTAGTGTAGTACTCCAGTCATAGATTGTGGGTCTCATGCACTCCACTGCATAGAACATCAGAGGCCGCGAGGCCTGATGGAGTGATGCTAAGCCGACTATCTTGCCTAGTGTCTATAATATGGCCTTTAGGCCCAACACCTGTATAACATTGTTAGGGACCTGACTCCCCACCTTCTCAGTGTCTGGATAACAGTACACCGCAATGTACTCGTCGATATTCAGGCCACCCCCTGGCCCACCAGGGGAACGAAGGTTCACCACCTCCCCTCGTCTAGAAAGCCCTGTGATAAATTATATGTCCTCCACCTCTATGGTGAGGGACATCCCATCAATATGAAAGGACTCCGAGTCTGGATCCCAATAGTCTACCAACATCTGTAGCAGTCTTGGTTTGGCCCTCAAACCACCAAGACACCAAAACTTGTAGAGCCCGCATGCATGAAGAGCTTGTTGAGCCATTAAGTCGGCCCTTACTGCTTCCTCTACTTCACCATGCTCACGCTCTCTCCACTCTAGCACCATCCTGCAAAATAAATTGGAAATTTGCCCATTAGTTTAGTGAAAAATCATATGTATGGCCTCATACGTGACTGTTTTGAAAACACCTGCGTATGTACGCGGGTTTGGGACCCTTTTTCGTGTATATCCAGCCCTATACGTGGAAAAAGCCTCGATTTCTGCGTGGGCCACAGCGCTCATTTTGGGATGGCCTAAAAAACTCATTTGACCATGAAAATCTATAAAAATTATATCAAAATGCAAGAGGAGAGTATGAGTAAATACCTGGAAGAAACAGTTGTGAATTCCGTCGGCTGGATCTCCTGGAATTTGCAGTTGAAAATCAGAGCTCAAATGGGTAAAAGTTTCAAATGATTTATATTTTTTACTATTTATAGAAAAATTTTCAAATATTTGAAAATTTTTACCCCCTTTCCTATAGTTTCGACATTTTCTAACCATTTTGGACCGTTTTTGACATAATTGGTGTTGTAGAAGACCTTTTTCAATGCCATTTCAGCCGTTGGATTGACCCATTCGTGCCGATCTCAGGTATCATGTCTAAACTGGCATATAGGTTAGGTTTCACCACCGTTTCCATTTTGCATGACCTTGTGACCATATCACCATGACCTTAGGTACGAACCCACTCTATTATGTCCCAGAACCTTCTTGTTGCTTTAGAAGTGGCATGATACGAGTGGTAGAGCTTCACCTTACATGGGTACCCTAGTTAGCGCCTTATTTTCATTTGGTGCCCATGCCAATGGCTTCTCCTTTAGGGTGTGGGAGTCTGTTGTATAGTACTGCCATGACATTTCGCAAGAGCCTCATACTACTCTTGATCTTATGCTGGCCTATTTCCCTGAGGACTCCCTCATGTCAAGTTGTGAATGCATTATCATGAGCTTTTCCTGCCTTATTGAGCTTTATGCCGGCTCCCCTGACATTGAGTTTCAACCATATAGCCCGAGCTTGTCTCATATCTAGCCATGCAGAGCCATTTTTTATATCCTTTGCAGCTTGATTCCCTTTTTACCAGGAGGGGATTTTCCCCCGAGTGTCAATATCCTACACATGTATCCTTGCATTGAGCATAGGTATGTTCCACTGCTTGGAACTAGTTTGTTTTCCCTTGTGACACTCGTCTCCTCCTAGTTTGTAACTATAAATCTAGTTTATTCTTTTTTCAAGCTTTTCAAATAACTAAAAAAGTCCAAAAAAATAAAAAAAACCAAAAAGACAGACAAGGAAAGATGTTATCTTTGGCAACTGTCGAGTCGTGTCGCCTTCGAACAGAGCACTGTATATCACATCCATTGGTTGGGTTATAGTTTTACTTTAGGAGCTGTACGTGTTTATCTGAGTTTATCTCCACCGACTGGTTAAGCTTCCAGCCCCTATGGAGCCTCTGTTGATGCCTCCTGTGTCACAAAGATGTACCAGTTTGTATATCGAGTCTATGCTGCCTTCATTCAGTCACCATACGCCGTTATGCTCTTGTTCGAAGGAAGTTGAAACCTGAGTCGGCCATTCCTCAGTTATCTTGACTTTGCATGTTGGCCATTCCCGATACAGTTACTGGTTCGTGCACTTTATGATCAAGTCCTCCCACATTATACAACTTTGCTGAGTACCTCATGTTGGATGATGGGTGATGCCTTAATGCCCTCCTTCCAGCAGATTTCATCCCATCGACTTCAGATCATTTATTTTGGGATTGGAGTCTAGAGTCATTTTGAGTGCCTTGAGACTTGCAGTCATCAGTGGCAGGTTCTCTCACCATTGACAGTTTCTTGGGAATACATCAATGTCCCCTGATTGATGGACCCTTTCAAGTGTTCGACCTCAACACATTTATTCACACTTGTTAGCTTGCACTCTAGTACCTTGATTCCCATTTTCATTATCGGTGGGTAATCTCGCGTCTGTTAATGATATACATTAATGACCGGTAATCAGACAATGGACTACTATGTTCGACCTCGACACCTCTATTTGCATAGTAGGACATGTACTCGTAGCGCTTTGTGTAGAAGAATTTCCAGATTGGTGGCATCTCTTATATGCTACCTCCTTGATCGTGCCAGTGTTCATGAGATTTCAGCTCTCGTGACTTGATTCCAGTATATGTCAGATATTTCCAGCCACTATGGAGATCTTGATCTATTATATATCTTCAGCCATTTTGGAGATCATGGTCCTTTGTATATCTTCATCATGGAGATTCTGATCTATGTATATTGTACGTGGCGATGACCACATATGTGATATCATGTATCATGCCTATTCATGGCCATTGTAATCTTATGTATCCAGGACTGCTATATGTATTTGCAGTTGTATGCAGAGTTGTATTATTGTACTATGCTGATTGGGTGGCTGGTCGTCCATTTGGGATCCTTCATCACTCCACTTCTGAGATGGACTTATAATGTATTTCGGCCATCGTATGACCCCTCTGACCTCACACATTAGGGGGCATCTGTTATAGCGGATTTCACCACTCTAGGTGAATCACACTTTGTATGGCCTTCCCCTATCCTGCTGCAGACTCCTTAGACCCTATGGACCACTTTTTGTCCTTTGATGTTTCCTTGATCATCCCTAAAAACATATGAAAAATTATATACACGACTTTTAAACCTATAAGCGCATATATATGCGGGTTTGACCACTAAAACCACGTACATCGGGATGTGTGCATAATCCAAATCCTTTTGGAGTTTTCCTTGACATGGATCCGATTCATTTGACTCCTGGCCTTCCCTATGCCTTGAGATCACTCGGATTCGACCTTTCATTACCCCTTTGAAAAGCTATATAAGGAACCCCTTGGTACATTGAAGGCATAAGAGAGAATTGAGAGCAAAGAAACTATAGTCCATTGTTTCCAGAACTTATGCTTGAGTCTGTATCCCTTTGTCCCTTGGAGCACTAGTGTGTTCTTCCCAAGCTTTCCTTTTGCTTATGAGCTTGCTATCGAGAGATGGAGGATTGAGGTGGTGGAGGCCCAAGTGGGGGATTCAGTTTCTTTGGTTCGCAGAAATGCCGTCAGAGGTTGTACCTTGTAATCTCTGATTTATATTAATAGAAATATCTTTTCCTGTCCAATAATGTGTGTTTGAATGAATATTTTATCCATGGGATTATGTCAAATGCTTGTACATTATTGATTATATATGCTAGAATAGATCTAACACCATGATATATAGAATGATTGTATTGTTTACTTGTTGTTGAGGAAGTAACAGATCAATTCAAGCTGAATATTGGAAAGATCAACGCGGATCTACTTCAACCATCCGGAATAAGGTATGAGGTCTGATCCTTTAGTGTTAGACATTTAATTTCTATTGCATATTGGAAAGGATTGATTTCTGGAGTCAAGTTGTCTGTTGTGGTACCCCAAGCCATAGGAATTTATCTCCGTAACACTTCTAGGGCTGGGTGGTGATTGTATTATCCCTCCAAGGACAGGTCGTGGACTGTACAAGTATTCTAAGAATTGGTTGTGGACTGTGGGTTCTCTTCCTTGCTGTATCGTGACTTGTTGAGCCCTCTAAGGGATGGTCGTGACTTGTTTAAGCCCTCTTGTTGCTGGGTCATGGACTATGGTATCTCCTTTTACTGGGTTTTACCTTCTTGGACAAACTGGTTTTGTATAGGTTGGGTGTCACCTTTCTATGTAGTCATGACCCTAGATAGAGGGTGAACTCGAAAGTCAAGTATCTTGTTCTTCTTCTTCATCTAGGTTAATTGGGCGATAGTTCCAATCTTATGCTCCTTTCTATTTGCATGTGTCACATGTTGCATACCTCTCATCATTAGTGCTTGGATGCCTTGGGAAATCCCCCTTACCAATAAGATCTAAAGCGAAGAGAATATGTTTCTTACGTCATGCATACCACCTTATCAGAACTCCGCCTCGAAGATAACTCTGCCCCGACTGGAAGTCTGCTCGGCCGGAACTCTACCTCGACTGGAACTCTGGCTCAGCTGGAACTCTAGCTTGGCTCAAACTCTACCTTGACTGAAACTTTTCCAGGGGCAAGGTTCTGGTCGGGGGAGAGTTCCAGTAGGGTAGAATTCCAATCAGAGCAAATTTCCATCCGAGGCATATTTCCAGCCGAAGCAGAGATCCAACCGCGTCACAGTTCCAACCAGGGAAAAGTTACAACCGAGGCAGAGTTCCAACCAAGGGAAGAGTTCTAGCGAGGCATGCATGCCAGGGCAGAGTTCTAGCTAGAGCAGAGTTCCAGCCGGGGCAAAGTCACATCTTCCTCTAACAAACTTAACACCACCTTTGATCTGTCATCTAGGGTTTGACGAAGACAACCCTTTCCATATGTAAGAAGATGGTCTCAAGCACCCAACACTCTTTCCATACTTTTATTCCCGCTACATTCAAAGTGTTTGAAGGAATGTAAGCACATGGCTATATTCCAGACATCGTAAGCTTCAATATCCGCATTAAATGGATTTACAGGAATGAAAAAATTGAGGTTGAGTCAATCTTTTCATCCAAATTATGAGCAAACAACAAGCTCCTAATATTCTTACGTATAATACGCTAGTAGATGGGTTCTGCAAGACAAAGAAATCCAGCTGGGGTAGAGTTCCAGCCAGGGAAAAGTCATAGCTCCCTCTAGCAAACTTAGCACCACCATTGACCTATCATCTAGGGTTTGACACAGTCATAGCTCAGCTAGGATAGGGCACCACAGTCATGCTACAATAGTCACAGTTTAGTAGAGAAAGGGACATGACAGCCACAATAAAATAGAGAAGGGACACATTGTCCTGTGTCGACAGAAAATTGTACAATGATATGATCTTGGAATAGGTCCAGAGTTCCAACCAGGTCACAGTTCCATCCAGGGCAGAGTTCCAATCAGGGCAGGGTTCCTGTGAAAGAAGAGTTCCTTCCAAAAGTTCATGCATTGTTGGACGTATTGAGCTAGAAAATATTTAGATATTTGGATTCTCAAGGAGGCATAGTTATAGCCAAGGGCAAGGTTCCAGTCGGGGCAAAGTTCCAACAAAGGGAAAAGTTCCAATCGGAGCAGAGTTCCAGCGAGGAAAAGTTCCAACTGGGCACAGTTCCAGTGGGGCACAGTTCCAGCCAGGGCACAGTTCCAGCCAGGGCAAAGTTCCAGCTAGGGCAGAGTTCCAACCGGGGCATACTTCCAACAAGGGAAGGGTTCCTGTGAGGTTCTTGTTCCTTCCAATAAAGTTCATGCATTTTCGAACGTACTTCCTATAGAGAGTTATTGAGCTAGTAGATATTTAGATATTTAGAATCTTCACAATTCTACGTTGGTAATGTTAAATGGAAAAAGTTCCAGCCGAGGCACAATTCCAACCGGGGCACAGTTCCAGTCGGGGCAAAGTTCCAGTCGGGGCAGAGTTCCAACTAGGGCAGAGTTCCAACCGGGGCAGAGTTCCAGTCGAAGTAGAGTTTTGACAGGGCAAAGTTCCAGCGGGGCAGAGTTCCAGCCGGGGCAGAGTTCCAGCCAGGGAAGAGCTCCAACAAGGGCAGAGTTCCATCCAAGGAAGAGCTCCAATAAGGATATGGTTCCAACAAGGGAAGGGTTCCTGTGAGGTTCTTGTTCCTTCCAATAAATTTCAGACATTGTCGAACGCACTTCCTATAGAGAGTTATTGAGCTAGCAGATATTTAGAGATTTGGAATCTTCACAACTCTACGTTGATAATGTCGAATGGGAAAAGTTCCAGTTGGGGAAAATTTCCAGGTGTACATGTTTATCTACAACCACCACACCCCCTCAACCATGTACAAGGCTCACGAGGAAGTAATTCCTCAACCTTGTCCACTAATACTAGATATGCTAGCTATTTTCTCTTATTGGAGAGGATGATGAAGGTACAAGCACTGGTGTGGTCCTTAGTTGTGACTCTAGAGTAGGAAATGTGGTCAAAATCCAAAACAAACTTGGGTAAGAATGTTTTCGAGTGTTGGACAATGATTGAAGAGAAAAATGTGGTTATTTTGTGTCATTATTGGCCCCTATTGTGGAGATCATCTATTACATTGATTCAAATGCTCCTAGTCTTGGAGAAATCTATGAGATTTTGATAGCATGTTGGGTTGTGTGAGGGTGACCATTCACTAAGGGATCCCTTATTAGAGTTCTATACAATCCAAATTCAACCCATAATTCAACATACATGATACCACATGAACACACTTTTGTGCATGGTAGCGTATGCACTTAACCCAAAATGGTACGTGGAAAGGCCTAGAAGAGTTCCTCCAATTGATAATCCTAAAGTAAAGAATGGTTATTGAGATACAATTGGAATGATGTACAATGAGGAGGAAGGCGCAAAACTTCAGATTCAATTTGTTCACTTTGTAGTTATTAGCAACCCCTTTAACAAGCCCGATGCTCAAGCAAATCACATACATCTAGGCACAATGACCTAATAGGTTGGTGGAGGATGCATGGGATTGTGTATGGCTGTATTTAGTTTTATTTCACTTGATGTATGTTGTAAACTTGTATTGGTCGTTAGATTATAAAATTAAAAACTTCAATGACTTGTGTTTCAACTTCCAATTTTTATGTTTTCTAATATAAATTTTGTAGCATTTATGCAAGTGTCTCCTATGTTGTAGACCTCGATGTCCCCTTCAACATTTACTAAAATTTGTGGAAAAATTCTACATAGGACACTCCCATGTATTAAGATATCAGAAGGTGGAGAGAGTTCTGGGAGTTTGACTTAGAAGAAGATGAGGATGACAATGAGTGAAATGACAGAGAAGCTTTCTAGTTTTGGCAGGTCAGATTTCAAATGTTCTTCCAATATCAAAGTTTATAAGCAAATCATATTTGGTGTTTTTGTATTTTTGAGTTTAACGGTCGCTGGTTGTGTTTTGAACAGTTGCTCCTCTCAAAGGCCTCTTTAAAGGGCCTTTTTTGTAATTTTATAACTCTGTAACTTTGTATATATATTAATATAATTGTCCATGAACTTTTTATAGGACAACATTCGAGAGACAAAGGCAACATTCATATTTTTTGAGTTGATATCAGCTCATGGACAAAAAGAGTCACATTTTTTACAAATATAAGCAAATCAAGCAAAGGAATGAGCTTCTCAAAAGTAACACCTACACCCAATTCTGGAAGCAGCTGAAGATTCCAGCCATAGAGGATTCACAAGCAAAAGAGGTGGCTGAAACTGAAGATCGCAAAGAGGAGATTATGAAGCTTATAAGGGAATAGAATGCACAGATAGAGAGATGGAAGAAGAAATGGATAAATAGATAAAGGAGAAATAACAGAGTGTGGAAATGGCCATTATCCCTTTGGAGACTGTCCCTCTGACATGAGATTAGAAAATTGCAATAGGAAGCTAAAAAAAACCAAGAATTAAAGTCTTTGTTCGAGTCAACATGGAACAACAGCCAAAGTCAAAGATAGGAGTCACCAATTACTTCCACACAATTAGCACTGAGGATCCAAACAAATGAACAAAATTCCTATATTTTGTAATTTGAGATCTAATTAGTTAGATATTTTATCCATAATATCCTAGTCATTTATGACAGGAGCAAATGTAAATGATTGTATAAATACTTCTTTCTTCGAAATATTGAGGGTTTATTTTTGCACCGAGGAGCTATTATGTAAACTTTACAAAGGATCGACCAGTAATAAAAAAAGATTGTTCATAGGATTCTTGTGTCAAATTGCTAGTGATGTCTCTCTATCTTTGTTGAATGTTTTCTTATTCTCGTGATCGTAGAACTCTGTGAAGACTGAATGTAAAACATAAAAACCAATACTGCTAACAAATTTTCTCTTTTTGTATAGTTTGGCTATCCAAAAAGGATAATTGCAACATTCTTTCACATGCTGATAAAGACTCTTTTGAATGCCTACTTTGATGGTTTTGAGGAACCTAATTCTCTTACTCATTTAATGATTGAACTACCAATACTGTTTTCATTTTTCAATTTATTTTAATATATTTTCTGTTTTTTTTGTTAATATATGTTCAGAACTGTGTAATGAGGATTATTTTTATCAACAGATGAAGCTAGACTGAAATAATTATATGTGGTCCCACTTGCACAGGGTGGAACAACCCATGAAGGGAAAACACATAACAACCTCCTTGTGATGGTCACGATGTGTAATTCTTAAGTGCATGCCCTCTGGGAGATTAGAACCCTCATGGGCATCTTGAAAAGTCACAACCACAAATCTACTGGTGGATTGGGACATTGACAACTACTTCAAAATTCAAATTGCAGTAGAGTATATGACATCTTGATTACCGTCTTTAATGTGAAATACTCAGAAGTTGTAGAAAAATAAAATGTGCACTAAATACTCAAACAATTTAGTACCATAGTAAGAATATTTAAATACAAGTCATATTTAAATACTCACAAAACAATTAATTACCATAGCAAGAATATTTAAACACAAGTGATAGATGGCATGCCTTTAATAATAGATTGTGAACCACATTTCACTCAAATAAATGACATCTTCCTGTGAGTACATTTTTATTTTAGATAGACAACATGCTAATACTTGTTGACAGCACACTTAACCGAATGTCATTAGTCAATAAATTATAAGGGAAATCTGACCTTACAAATATTTGACTAAATGAACAGTCATACCTTTACCCTTTGTGTTTCAACAATGCCAATTGATTTGTGCTGCTAACCCTAACGACATAACTAGATAGCAATTATAAAAATTTTCAATGCCTTCTTTCAGCCTATAATATATATATATATATATTTTTTTCCTACATGTGATAATGGTCAGTTATTTTTTGGTCAGCAGTGCAATTTCTAGTCTAATGCAACCATAACAACCATGAATCTTTAGATTTGGGCAGATTCCTGGGCATGTTTAGGCTCCTTAACAACAATGATTCTTCACTCTAAGAATGTTTGAGCGGCCTAGTCCCCTGTATCATAAATGTGGGCACGTTTTGGGTATCATCAACCCTAATAATTTGTGCATATAAGCTTCCCTGTACTTCTAAAGAGCTTCAAACAACATCACTTTTAATCATGGGCATGAAAAAAACAATTTTGGGCACTTTTGGGCAATTTTGTGCGTCACAACAGCAAGAAACTTTGGGCACTTAATGGAATGGTTTCCATGCTTTACATTTTAGTTAGTATGCAATGAATTTAAATTGACTAATTTGGTACTTTCCTCAGCCCTGTTCCTTGTAATTCAATAAAATGGATGACAAGATTTGTTTGTTTCATGCCACTAATTCTAAAGCAGCATGAAGTAATTCAATTAATACCAAATATGGTTTCTAGATTCATCAATGAATTACCTCCATGAAATGATATCAATCCTAATATTTATATTATAAATTTTATTATTTGTATAATTTATAGTCTGCCATTGTATACTAATGGTATACTTCGCATTGTCATGATAGTCAATCCAATTTTATGTGCACTAATGATAAGTCACTTAAAAACCCATTATTTTATTCTTAGGTGGTCATCCACTAGGATGGCAAATTCTGAGTATTGCCACTAAAAAAGGCATATTAAGTTTGTTCCTTCAGACAACATTGGGATTCTTGTCTATCTATGGTATAGGATGGTTATCGCTATTTGCATGAGGCATTTTCCATAAAAGGGAACACAACATAAGAAGGAAATAGATGCTCTGAGATAATCAAATTTAACAAATTACCCAAACAACTATGGTGCTGAAACTCCCAAACACAAGTTAAAGCCAAGGAGTTTTTCCTGATACTATATGCCAAGAATGTATCTATCAGTGCATACTCAAACCTCACACTCAGACCTTATTGTAGCGTTGTTTGCATTAAGAATGTATCTATCTTACATATTTGATATTATGTAAATGAAAGGCCTATCCTTGTCATTGTTCTCAGTAAAATACTTAAAACATTATTTAGTGACACAAAGTGATTCCTCCTTAGAGAAGCAAGGCTATCAAAGCTCAATTAAAGTTGAGATCGCTAATATCTTTTTCCTTTTTTGTAATAGTGAATAGAGTACAGGGAATACATTCCTTCTCTTATATCATGACTAGATGGAAGATACTGATGGTTTACTCCAAAGAAATTTATCTTGCTGCTACTATTTCCAACAACTGGTCCATATACACTTTTAGTTTATCCTTAGTAATGGCCCCTTCTCTTCTAATTCCTGAAACTTCTTGTCCATTTTTAAAAACAAGTAAGGTGGGAAAGCCATAAACCTTGTATTTCTGTACAAGTTGAGGATTGGCATCATGTTCAATCTTGACAACCTTTAATTTCCCTTCATACTTCTGCAATGTTACAAAATTTAATCTCTTTGAATAATTTGGATGATCGTGTAGTGTAAACAGAAGCATCCTTCAAGGTTCAAACAAAATAAGAAAGAGGTTGAATATCACCTAGATTGGTCATTGGATCACAACTTCACTACACAATCTGGATGACCTGCTAAGTTCACAAACTGAATATTAGAGTAGACATGTACCAACGATTAGCGGAGCAAACCTTCCCTGACATGATTGAATTACTGTAACATTTCCTGTCAGTGTATTGTTAAAGCATATTGTTTTTGTAGTCTCATAAAATGAGACAACATAGAAGGAAAAAAATCACAGAAGAAAACATAAAACAGTGATATAATTAGTACATGCATGTTGCTGCTTGCTAGTGAGCCTCGAGAAATGAATGTAAGGATTTGATGTGCTAATTCGCCTATTACACCGTTGAAATTGTACGAAAAACAAGATCTCGCCACCACAATTATTGGATAAAACAAAAGGTAAACATAAAGCAAACCTAATTTCCAAAAATGAAAATGATAGTCAATACTCACTTTTTTACTTTATATATGTAAACCATTCAAAAATGACATCTTGCTAAATTTTCCTCTTTTATGGAAAACATGTGGTGTTCTGCTATATGGTGGACGATACCTTCTAGAATTGATCAAACTATGAAGAATTAACCAGACTTTGAAGAGAAAAACCACGATACAAAATGCTTGAATATTGATTGAATAATGTGCTAGTCACCTAAAAATAATCATTACTTGTTTTTAAAAACACAATGTGCTAGTCACCTATCTTTTTCCTATCTTTTGCCTATAATGAAAAAGCATTGTTTGATTTAACTATTGATTGAATATTGCACATTGTTGAATTCTCTAAATCCTTAAATTGTTTCGACTCAATTACCCAAGATAAGACACTGATCTACTTAAATTCATTTTGGTTCAATGTGTATTTTCTTCATTGGGGTTGATGGATTTATTCATGCATCGGATACCCTAACCCTATTTTATTGTAAACCTATTTGATATTCTTCATACCTACCATCTTAAAACTCAGAATCTTTGATATGCTAATTATGGTGCCTGGGTGATGAAGATTTGCTCATTCTTTGTGCTTTAAGCTTCTAAGTGATTTTTCCACAATAATTTAGGAGAGCTCTATTAGTCCTACCATTTGAGTAGAAATTCATGCCTTAAGAGATATATTATGTTGAGTTGTTGGACTATTCCAAGGAGTCTCAATATTGAATTTACAGTTATGGATTCCTTGGCATAATTCCCTATCCAAGAACATTTCAATGAAAACAAGAGGAAGAAAAGTGTAGTAGGTGTGCATGAAATATGATGCACAAGAGGTTGCTAAAGTAACCTACATGGTAAACGAAGCAATGAGGTGCAAGAGTATTATGATTTTTATAGTTTAAACCACATAAATAAGAAGGCAATTACCAGAAAACCAGTATTATCCACTTTGGTAATTTATAAACAATTACCAGAAAACTAGTATTATCCACTTTGTCACATGGTTCAAATCTATGTATTCAACTTGCAGATAAGGTAATAAATATTGTTGCTTGTCTATTTGTACCAGTTTATGTTCCACTATTTTTCAACTAGAATATTAATGAAAGATGAGACATGGCGGTGAATCACCATGGTGGCAATGGACATAGATGCAAATTTGCCTGCAATTGTAAAACCTCCCCCTCCAGGACATTGGTAAAGACACTTCATTTTGCAGCCAAGGTGGAGGCCCAAAAGTTCAGTTGTGCTATAATTACCAATTTTTTGTTTCACTGTATTTTACTTATGGTCCATTGCACATTGTGTTGTTACTAGAGGATGATATGATATTCTGGTTTTATATGATGCCAATTGATGGTGTAGCTGATCTAGTTGGAAAGTTGGCTGGTATGAAGACAATTTAATTGTAAGATTTATGATTGAAAATATTTTGTATCTTTCCCTCTCTAACAATCAGCTCAATGACAACATTGAAAATCTATCCAGCTTACAAAGTATTAGTGATCTTGATCTGAGCTTGAATCAGTTCAATGGCACTATCCCTAGCAGCTTGTTCAGTTTCCCACTCACATCTCTTCGATTGCAGAGAAACTCTTTCTCTGGACCCATTATTCCCCAAGTTCAAGTCAATATCCCAATGGTGGACCTCATCTATAATCTCCTCACAGGCCAAGTATTCCCCCTGCTGGCCTACGTCCAGAGTCTGTACCTCAATAACAACCATTTCACAAGGGCAGTTCCTGAAGAATTCACCAATAGGATTCTTTCTGCTAATATTCAAATCCTGTACATCCAACACAACTATCTTACTCAAATCACTCTAAAGCCCTCCACCATGCTGCCCCTCACAAGCTCTCTGTGTATTCAGTATAACTGCATGCTGCCTCCTATTCAGCCTCCATGTCCATTTAAAATAGGAAAGCAGAAAAAGAGGCCTACATACCAATGCAATTTGATGGGATAACTAAGGTTGCATTCAAGGGTAAATCTTGTTTCAATGGCTCTACAGGCTCAAAGTCCTGCAGCCAAGCAGGTCAATGCTATTCAGAAACAACAGACCATTCAAGTCTACAAGCCTATTCATGATAACAATCTATTTTTTGTAGGTTAGTGTATATTCAATTTGTATAAATAGTCATATACATATTTTTTGCATTATTTTATTTATCTTTACATCTGAAAACCTTAGAGCCATAGCAAGAACAAGTCTCTAGTCTGTGGGTTTGTCTGAATATTTGTGGTGTAGAGCTGTATCCTTTTAGTGTAGAGAAGCGGCCCACGTGACTGAGAAGGAACATACCAAAATAATGTTGAGAAGAGGGAAATAAAATGAGCTGTCACCGTTTGGGATTACGGATGACTGTATTTGCTAATGGGGGACGTTGTTATTTTTAATTATTTTTTCCAACTTGCTTCCATGAATACTCCATATTTGGTATGTTTATGGAGAATGCAATACTCCAAATTTGGTATATTTACGAATTATTGCAGATAATAAATATAAGTTTGTAGGTCAGTTTGAAGAAAATGCATTATTCCATATAGTATATGTTTGTTGGTCAGTTTGAATAGGATCATGAATAATGATTGATTTATGAACAAATGCACAACGTTGGTGTCTCTCATGATATGGTAATTAGTTTTTTTTGGTAAATACAAACATAACTCTTAAATAGAAGTGTTCAATCTTGTAATTCATTGGTTGATTTTATTTATAATATATTGATCACTTTTATTATTTGTATTTTGGGTGTATTTTACAATTTAAGATGGAAGAAATAATTTTGTTTTATCATTTATTATGAGGATAATGAAGAATGGTTGGTTTATGAATAAATGCACAGCGTTGGTATTTTCCAAATTTCACATTTGGTATGTTAATGGAGTATGCATGACCAGTTTTGAGAGGATAATGAAGATAGGGCCATGAATAAATGTATTATTATAGTTAATGAATATTAGGTTGAAAGTTAGTTGTGGGAGGACAATGAAGAATGGTTGTACGATTTAACAATGATATCAAATTTAACTCATGGAGAAACTTGCATACCTCCTACTATCTCCACATTTCTACAGAATCCATTCAATTAGATCATATCATAAAGGCCAATCAATCAAGATCTGTCTCTAACCCAAATTTAAGCATTCATATTAGAAATGTAATACATACAAATGAACATGATTAGAGAAATTTTTACAGACCTGAGACTAGACAAAAGAATCAAGTCATTTTATAGAATGATTAGAGCTTGTTACTAGGAATGACAGGGCCATGGTTCTACATGCAGATTCCTGCCCATGCACTCATATACTCAATTCATACTTCACCATCTAAGGATTCCTTCAATTGGTCTTGAGGAACCACAAAAGCAGTGGGGAGATGAGAGCAATGATATTTTCATCCAAAGAATAATAAAAAAAAAATTAGTAGGGTGGGAAATGCAGCTCTCTCCTTTGTTTTTCACCCTTCTATTTTCCTGAGTTATATAGAATCTGATTTTTTACTTTAAGCTGCCAAATATGATAATCTATTGACGTGGATACAAGATACCCTAATAAAAAGACATACATATACTCTTCAAGAGCTGTTGCTGAATGGCAATGCTCTCTTCACTTGCAGCATTCTGGCATCCTATTGGAACGCCCTGCCATCTTCTTCACCTTCTTACCTAAAGTTTAGAACCAATGTAGACTTGCAGCTACTTCAGGTTCTAAAGCTACATCAGTAAGCAATGGATGAATAATATTCTGCATTTTTCCACCAAAGGCATTAGTAGAACGTTTAGCACTTCAGGGACAACAAAGTTATGTAATGCAGATATCCATAGCTTCCACAAACAAACACCACATCTGCAACATAGTTTATGACATGTATAATTCCACACTTTCACTTTTCATAGAATAGCACATAGGGAAAGAATCCACTACAATATCACAATCTCTACAATGGCATAGGTGTCGACAAGGGAGGAGGAGAATGGAAACATTGTTCTTCTGACAGACCTTGCAAGTTCTATGATCCCTTGGGTTCTTACTACCTCTCAAGGATCTTGCGCGATGAGCCTGTGCATTTTGATCTCTGTGTGATGATTCTGCATCATCTGCTTCACTATCACCACATCCTTCCTTGTTTTGTTCCCTGCCCTGTACCACATCCTGTTCAAGGCTTTTTGTCAAGGATTTCACCATGGCCTCCTTATGCTTAGCTTTGCTCTGCAATATACAAGCTTCCAGTTTTAGCTGTTTCACCTGCTCCTCTAGTTCCCTATTTCTAAGATTGATCCTCTCCATTTCCAAGTCTTTTTCCTTCATTTGCCTTAAAACGCTTTCCTCAATCATATAAAGCATAGATTATGAATGTATCTGCCTCTTCTCTTCAAGAGATTGCCTCAATTGATCTGCCTATAAATCAATACATGCAAGAGAATTTAGTAAGGCTCTCAAGGATTCAACAAACAAGTCCTACAGTTTTCAACTATGTTTATGAAGCCTATATTTTGGTAGTTTTATGGAATCTCCTAGAGTTGAAAGCAATAGACTGTTTTATTACTTCAAATCCAAAATGCATGGAAAACGAATAATATATGCACCTGTGCCCTCACAAATTGATTAAGCTATTCTTTCTATTTTTGCAACTGTGATGTTATATCATTTGTTAGAAAATGAAAGGTAGAAGCTGCATCGCCTCTGGTTGCAGATGATCTTGAAGAATTGATTTGTTCATCCTCAAATGCCAAGCGCAGACCGGTTGACGCAGCCCCCACTGAGCTTGATACAATCCCTGGTCCTATGGCTGGGGCTTACGGATGAAGGTCACACAAATGTATTAACATGGGCCTTTGATGTTGCAAAGAAATAATATCCACAGCTTCCCTTGGTCTCTTTTGTGATGTAGGCTCCTCTAGCAAATGGAAGATTGCTCCATTTTGTTGACCATGCATAGAATTGGGCACTTCAAAATGAACAACATATACTTGACATGTTAGATAGATTCACAATGGCTATCTAATATGAAAATGTAATACTAGGGTCAGATGAAATTAATCTTATGATGGAAAAAACCCATCAAGCCATCCTTTTCAAAGCAATAATTTATTTCCTAAGAAGATTGGAAATTCTTTATTTCCTCTCCAGCAGAAGAGGAGAGGAAATATAAATGAAATCAGGACCTTTATCATCTCTTACATACAACGCGTCCAAGGTTCCACAAGGCATTTCTTTATGCTCCAGATATAAGATATTCCATATGCAAATAACTGGAAGCTCTGAATTCATTAGAGGCCAAGGGTAAATGTGAAAATGCAAAAAAAAGTGCTTCAGTTTTCAAGGATTACTTTATGGAAATCCAATCTAAATCTGAGATTATTCTGAGAGCTGTAAGAGCAGACATTGTTAAGAATGTCAACCAACGAGCATGTATTGTGTGTAGAGCCTTCTCCCCTTCAGATCTCGGACATTGCCTTCGTTTCCTTAACATATCTGCGCACTGGTTGTTGATTGCTGCAGAGCTGTATTAACATAATATTGTGAATACAATGTTCAAGCTTGGGCAATGGTGTCCCACAGAGAGTGGTTTTGAATTGTGAAGAGCCATCCATCGTCGTGCGGGAGTGTTGTTTGAATTGGGAGACGATGATAAACAGCAGGGGTTAACGGCGACAATGGACTACTTGTCTACGAACGGAGTTAGACTAACGGGGTTTGGCAATCCACTGGGTGCTCGCAACGGGAAGGAATGTCGGTCTGGCGGTCGGACGGCCGGCGTGACGATTGCCGCCAGACAAAATTGTCGCGTCAATACCTTACTCCTTTTAATAATGGCAGTTGTCACACGATTTTGTACCAAGCTTAAAGTTTGTCCAGTACATTAGTCCATTCGATTTATTTTGATTCCTGACTAATTTTTAAATTTAAATAATTTTCGAGGTTGAAATTTCAAAATACCTTTGTTTCTTTATTGTAATCTTTATTATTTTTTGACAGCCATGTTAAAATTTTAACCTTATTTCACACCAAAATTCCTTCTTACAAATAATTTAATGGTAAAAAATTCAAACCCTCATTATCTCGATGCTAACTTTTATGAAAATGCAATAATAATTTTCCATGTTAATGTCAATACTATATCACGTACTATGAATGAAAGAACTAGTTTCGTGTCACGAAACATATGGAAGCGACATCATTGTTTTGTCCATGGAGTTAAACAATGATGTTTAAAAGAATTTCACAATATTATAATATAATTTTGGTTATTTATCTCCAATAATACGCCACACAACATTATTATGTCTTTATGTCTTTGATGGGACAATATAGTTTTCACTAACTTTATTAATATGGGTTTATAGCCTACATATAGCTACGCATTTGTTTTTCTCTATAGTTCTAAAGGCAAAAATCTATATTTAGAAAATACATCAATTGAAAATAAATTCGTAATTTTGTTATTGGTTTGCAGGTCATGATGTTATCCTCGTTTTTTGGTGCCCAAGACGTGGTAGCGGGCTGACGTTAGGTTCTACCCATAGGTATGTCCTCTGATAGAAGGTTGTTGGCCCCAATGTAGGCTTGTGCAGTGTGCAAGTTATATTATCCTTTCTAACCCTAAATACATACGCCTCCATGATTAGGCTCTACTATTTCCCACGACTGTGTTTGTGTGTTTCCATTTCTTTGTTCAAACCTTTGCGATTCAGATAATGGACTGATTTCTGATGTCATGGGATAAATCCGCTTCCATGACCATGAGTACCTAACCTTGGCCTGGAATGGCCTTGCCTTCCAGGATCCTAGACACACGTGATTTACCCCTAGGATGTCCCGCCTTCAAGCTTTTCCTTTTTTTTTTTTCATTTCTCTGCCTTCTTCAAGAAGGAGGGTTTGGAATCAATTGTGTCTAGAACAAGCAAATAGAGAGAGACAATGTGTAAATTTCAAAAGGAGAAGATGGAGATGGTCGAGAGACTCGATCATTAGGTCGCCAATGATATTCTATACTAATTCATGAGGTCATAAGGTCATATTAAGAGCAAGATAAATTTTCAATGCATCCTTCCTAGTTGTGGCAGATCATGGAATTTATTGTCAAACACCTAGTGAATGATCTGTGAGCCTTCTTGCAGTGAAATAAACCTTTTGCATGAGGTTGGAAACTAATGCTAATATCCAACCTTCAAGAGGTAGATACTATAGATGAATTTTGTGAGGCAAAAGAAATTGCTCCATAGCTCTAAATATTCCTGGTCCAGCAGAATTGGGCCTCGATGATTGAATATCTTACTTTGGCGCTGCTGAAATACTTTGTACCTCAAACAACAACAAAATTCCCCTCAAGGTGAAATATAATATGCGATAAATTGATGCTTGAAATTTGAATGAATCATGTCCATAGATTCTTAGAGGTGTATAGGTTGGCAGGAGTACTACAGACTTCAATTGAGAGAAAAATGGATGAGGAAGCAGGTCAAACTCTCAAGGTGAGCTTAGGGTACATACATAATATCAAATATAGAAATGCACAAGCATGCTTAAGAAACTCAAACCAGAGTGATTTAATAATGCCTTAAAAATTGAACTATAAGAAATATATACATCTGGAAAGGAAGTAGAAGTATGCCACATGTTAGCTAGCTGTGAATGAATCTGCATCATTCCCATGCTAGTTTCTCCAATTATTGAGGATTCTAGCTTCATTGCTATCTCCAGCGCTTCAGTTTGGGACACAATCTTCTATTGCATCAACATGATTCAGATATGCGGTAACAACGCTGCAATAAACCATTTCTTGTGTTGAACGTATGACATCTGAGAGCTTACTTTAACCATCAATGTCTTGAATCTATGGTTGAAGTCCCACACAGACTATGTATATAATTGTTTGATTTCTTTAATCTTTGTGATGTACTACGACTCAGATTTACGCTTTCTGAATTCGTCTATCAATTCTGCTCGATTTTGGTTGAGCATCTTTTGTGCAACTCTTACTGAAACTATATAGAATTTATTTATCTCTTCATCTTGCACATGTCACACAGTCCATATGGCTTCACAGATAAACCAGTGCTTCACTAGGTCTTTTAACCCATTTCCATTGAATATTGATCCCTTAATTTCGTTTCCAGCCATTATATTGGTCGTCTTTGCTACTGGACAAAAAAAATTAACTAGCCGAACTTCCTTGTCCACTATTACCATAGTTAATATTACTTTTATTAACAAGTCCACTCAACGATGAGTTTTTAGATATTACCTCTGGAGATGTATGTTGGGTCGTAGGTGTGTCATACTCGAACTTTGGATCTGGAGCTTCTGCTTCTTCTTCTTCCCCTTCGGGGATGGGATGATATTCTTCTTCATCGTCACAAGAACTTCCATCAAAGCATCACATGAACTCGTAATCTTCTCCTCTGGTCCTACTGCAACTTCCTCTTCTTGTTACAATTCTTTTTCTTTTTCTCGACCAAAATCTCCTTCCACTTATTAAATATCCAGCCTCTAGTTCAATTCATCTCTCACCGGGGAACATCTCAACTTACTTAGCTCCATTTGTCATGCACTTCTTCTGCAACATGCCCCAAATTTATGCGCACAGTCCTTCTAACTATCAGGCTCCATTCTCAAGATTCATTTCTCGCATACAAGAATCTTTATCCACGTTCTCAATGATGTCAAGTATCTTCCTCGTGGTCCTTGGAAATATTTTCTTTCCGCTTCACTGTATGAGGTTATCACGTCGACAACAAACTCAGTAATGTATCCCTCCAAAATACTGTCTATCCAGAAATCAATAGCCCTCGACACAGGGTTTCTAATACTCTTCAACCGCTAAAACAACTAAGGATCCCACTCTGTTGGTTCTTCTTCTTCGAAATCTTCTCGATGGGTTGTTAGCTTCAACAACGACTCATACAACAACACTGAAATCTCACAAAAGAAAATTTTGTGAATATTTGTATAAAAGTATCGCTCCAACAACTTTGTTGGACTCAACTATGACCCTTTACTTTCTTGTTTTGCAAACTTTAACACTTTGGAATCCACCCACTCTTGGATTTCTGGTTTTGTCAGGTGCCAAAACATATCCCTCGCCACAATGATTCACGGTCCCGAAAACCGAACCATTTGTTGGCATTTATCCCTTCGACCTAGGTTTAGAGCTTCTTTTGCATGCAACAAATCCCAAGATATCGACCCGACGGAGAAAATCCCAATCGGCAGCACCTACAACGTAGATGCAATCTCACCCGAGATATCTCTCAATGGGAAACTGCCATAACCATGTTTTTGTAGTTGTGTGGTGATTGGCACCTTTCTATCTTGGTCCACCAAATCTAGAGGGTGTCTTACTTATATTTATTATGTACATATAGGATATTATTCTATTTATCCATCGACATAGATTGCACAAGTCAATATAATAGTTTATTAACTATTCTAACTAGCAATAGTGTGACATATGCATACAAGAAATATTTATAATCAAATACATAAACAATTATTCACAACATACATTCATGCGACACAAATACATTCATCAGATAAACATTAACATAGTCTTTGATGTCCAAACCCATCCAGGAAAAACCACAAAGGTGCTCTTCATCTGGCATGAGAAATATATGCACCTTTCATCTGCACACTCAACTACAAACTCTGCTCTAGATATTCTCCTATGCTTTATACAGACTTCCCCCTCCTCTCATGCTCTCTAGTCATAGATATCTGGAGTTTTCTCTCTTTGACTCTATGGTCGATCCACACACAACCTGGATCGACTCACTCTTCTCCACAAATCTACTGTCGATAAACGCACATCTGGATCGACTCACTCCTCTCTTCAAGTCTTTGACTCTTCCAACAAACACAAACTAATTAGGAAGTAACAAACACACTTGACTGACTAGGAACCGACTGACATGGTAAGTATCTCACTTACACTTGGGTTCTTCCTTTAATAGACTCTTTACATGTCCTTATCAGCCGACCTCATTCTGTTAGCCGACAGGATATCATTCCTATTCTAGTTACACTTGTTAGTAGGCACTATTGGCCCAAAATATAAAGATTCTTCATTTCCTAAAGCACGTGTGACTCTATTTGACTTCTTACCCACGATCTCTTGAGTTGTCCTTTTTAGCCAATGTACTTCTGCCCAACTCTCCCTTGCATGCTTCTTGGACATCGATTTTCATCACCAATCTCCTTCCACAACTAAGAAACCCCAAGATACCATGAAGATTTCATCTCATAAGTCATACTTGTGCCCATGTTCAATATGGATTTCCTCCATCTCCCATGGGTGTAAAAACTATTGTTGAACATGTTCTTCAATGCACCTTTCTTTCTTCTTGGGTGCCATCACCATGGATCCCCTTTCTTAGTTCACTACCTACTCCTTGATATAAATCCACCTTCAAAATTATATAGTGGAATAAAGTGGGAAACTGGCCTCCATGGCCACTACCTCCAAATGGATCCATTCTCCATCCCATCACTATCTCATGCGGTTCTACCTCAAGGATGCTCTACTTCATGCTCAAGTACAACAAGAGAGGAATATTTGTGCCAATGCCACCACCACCTTTAACTCACAATATTACGACTTCTAGATCTTCCAATTCATCCTCCTATCCAAACATGCCTAAGGAACTCTCACCCTCTTCCTTATATTTTCTCCAAGGTTCATAAAATCTCTCCTCATGGTCACGGTCAGTTGGCAATTCAACGTTCACCAAGTTCGTAATGTTCACAGTTTCTATGGTTGTCCCTTCTATTTTCCACACATCTTCCATATCCATGGGTTGCTTCCCTATTGATTCTGCATGACATGTTTCCTCTATCGAGGCTTCCATTAAGTTCACCATGGTTTTTATCATAACTAACCTTTCCTCAAATGACTTTCCTAAGTCATTATTCATCACAGTTTTCATCAAGCTTTTTATTGAATCTCTCTTATATAATCTTCCTTCAACAAACATACACCCACATCTTCCACCATCCAAAGGATTGACTTGACTAAGTTATGGAAACCATGCTTATTGCACTCATTTGCACTGATGTGCCCAAATGCCTCAACATAGAAGGAATCATGTGAGTCTAGTCTTTTTCAAGAATTACAAAACAGTCCAAGTGATGGATCGAAGCCACCTTCTCCATCCTCATGAACTCGCGTCCCATGCCCAATTCAAATTCATACATGGGAACCAATGTAACGTTGGCATTTCCCTCTCATGCTTCAAGCTTAAAAGAAACTCTTTTGGCCATGCCAACTATCTTTTCCACTTCTGATTTCACTACCTTGAAGAAATGTTGCATGAAATCAAGCTCCAACCCGAAATCCTTAGCCACTTATCCTTCATAAAATTGTTATTTTACCCACTATTAATCATTTCTGTGATTGTTCTTCCATTTATCACCACTTATACATAACTAAGTCTTGTGAAGTACTGCTCTTGACTTATGGTAGACTTATTTTCTATTACTGCATTCAAGGCTTGCATGACACTAATAGAAGGATGTGTTGTATTATTAGTTGTGTTGAGAGTCTGTTTCCTTAGTGAGAAATTATTAGTGTAGTGATTCTATGCACAAAGCTAATAAGAAATAGTCTTTCCTTTTTTTTTTCTCTTTGGATGCATCCAACTGTCATTCCAAGTTTCCTTGCCCCCCTGCTTCTCGAATTATTTCTTGTTCTTTGACAACTTCTTATTATTTCATGCATGTTTCTCTCCCAAAGAATAATCTTTGAAGTCCTTGCTTGACCCTACCCTGTAGTCAAGCATGTTAGAAAACAGGACCATAGAGCAATAACAGATATACAGTTAAATCATTAAAAAATATGAAAAACACATTCAAACCATTACAGAGAGACACAGATATAACATGGTTCACCTAAACGATGGGCTACGTCCACAAAGAAATTGCCAGTCCTTTTATTATGGTCTAGAAAGATGAAGGGATACAACCTACAACAAAACCGCTACACTTCCTCTTCACACTCTCATAGTCTCTCTCACACAATCACAGAGATTTTTTACAATGCTATAATACAATACACAACCGTGTTACAATGCTTTCTTTTATAGGGGAAAAATACCATGGGAAAATATTACGGTTAACCCAATACCATGGGTCCACAAAACTGTTGGCGTTGCCCCCGAACCCACTTTTTCGGTGCGTTGCCGTGAACCCAAAATCAGGGGGAACGAGTGTACAGTACACCTGGGGTACAAATATGACTGAATAATATCTCTGGATCTAGAAGATCAAGCTCCACAACCAACAATATCCCACTTGGAGACTGATCACAACAACTCCACCGCTACTGCACTTGCTAGACTATGCTCTGGACCTTGGACTTGGGAAATTTCTTATTTTCACCTTCATTCTTAAAGGCCAATAGAAACCGAGCAGGAACTCAGTTTCTCTCTAGTTACTCCCTTGTCAACATGTCTGCAGGATTCTGGCTAGTATGTATCTTTTCCAGTTTTAACAGTTCTTCATCTAGACCAGATCTCATGAAATGGTACTTGAGTTGTATATGCTTCGTCCTCGAATGAAAGGCTGAGTTCTTTGCAAGATGAATGGCACTCTGGTTGTCACTACATTTTACTATTCTTCCTCTTCTTCTTACCCAATTCTTCCATGAACCTCTGCAACCAAATCATCTCCTTACTAGCCTCTATAGCAGCAACATACTCTACTTCTGTTGTTGAAAGTGAAACAACCTGTTGCATTTTTGAAATCCAACTTACTGTTGTTCCACCCATAGTAAAAACATACCCTGTGGTACTCCTCCTGATGTCTTTATCACCAGCCATATCTGCATCAACATATCCCTGTAGAATAGTCTCTGAACCTCCAAAACATAATGCATGAGAAGTGGTACTCTCAAATACCCGAGAATATATTGTACTGCTTTCCAATGCTCTTTACCTGCATTATTCATATACCTGCTCACAACTCCCACTCCATGTGCAATATCTGGTCTTGTGCACACCATGGCATTCATCAAGATTCCAACTGTTGATGAATAGGGAATCCTGGACATGTAATCTAGCTCTTCCTATGTCTTTGGACACATCTCCTTAGTTAGTTTGAAATGGCTGGCTAAAGGTGTACTAACTGGTTTTGCATTCTGTATTCTAAACCTCTGCAACACGTTTTCTATGTACTCACCTTGAGACAACGTCAATTTGCGAGTTTTCCTGTCTCTTGTTATTCTCATACCAAGGATTTGCTTTGCAGCACCCAAATCCTTCATCGCAAATGAATTAGCTAGTTTTATTTTGAGCACATTTATATCCTGCATGTTAGACCCTGCAACAAGCATGTCATCCACATACAATAACAAGATAATATATCTTCTATTATATAGCCTCTTGAAATAAACACAGTGGTCAAAATGCCATCTATCATAACCTTGGTCTGTCATAAACTTATCAAATTTTATATACCACTGCCTTGGAGCTTGCTTCAGGCCATACAAGCTCTTCTTCAACCTGCAAATGAAATTATCCTTCCCTTTGACCTCATACCCTTGTGGTTGCTGCATATAAATATCTTCCTCCAAATCCCCATGGAGAGAGGCTTTTTTTACATCTATTTGTTCAAGATGCAAATCTTCTACCGCCACTAGACTTAAAATAGTTCTAATTGAAGTCATTTTAACAATAGGAGAAAATATTTCATCAAAGTCTATACCTTTCTTTTGTGCAAACCCCTTCACAACAAGTCTAGCCTTGTACCGGTTCTTGCCTCTATCTTCTTCCTTCAACATGTAAACCCATTTATTCCGCAATGCCCTTTTTTCTACAGGAAACTTAACCAGATCCCAAGTCTGGTTTCTTACCAATGATTCCATCTCCTTGTCCATGCCCTGCTCACACTTCTTTCTAGTTTCTACCTGCATTGCTTCTTCATAACATTCTGGTTCACCAGAATTAGTCATCAATAAATAATACAGTGAAGGAGAGAATCATTCAAGGGGTCTACTTAACCTGGTATATTTTCTTACAGTTGCAGGAGTTTCAGGTACCTACTGTTGTTCTTGATTTTCTGGTGCCTTTGGAACTTCATCTTCTTTGATTTCATCAAGCAATGTGTACTCTATGTTTTCCTTTTCCACTTTCTTTCCCTGCAACTGATCTTTGTACATAGTCTTTTCATTGAATACTACATCTCTAGTTCTAATGATTTTTCGTTTTTCATAATTTCATAAACGATAGCCAAAATCATCAACCCCGTATCCAATAAAGGTACATTTCTTGGATTTAGCTTCAAGCTTTTTTCTATCGTCTTTATTAATATGGACAAATGATTCACAACCAAAAGTTCTCAGAAATGTGTATTTTACTTGTTTACCTGTCCATGCCTCCTCTGGAATCCCACCATCCAAAGCACTTGAAGTCCCTCTGTTTATTAAATAAACAATAGTGTTTACAGCATCGGCCCAAAACTATAAGGGCAACCCTGCATGCAATCTCATACACCTTGCATGCTCCATGATTGTTTTCTTCATCCTTTCTGACACACCATTTTCTTGTGGTGTTCCAGGGACTTTCTTCTCTCTGCGAATCCCATTGTGTGAATAGTAACTGTCTAACTCCTTGCTGCAGTATTCACCTCCATTATCAAATCTGAGACATTTCAACCTTTTTCTTATCTCATTCTCAGCCAAATCTTTCCACTTATTAAAAGTATCAAACACATCAGATTTCTGTCTAATGCAATAAACCCAAATTTTTCTAGTTGCATCATCAATAAAAATAACATAATAACGAGAGACACTAAGAGATTGTACATGAGTTGGTCCCCGTACATCTGTATGGACAAGCTCTAACTTTTCAATCTTCTTTTGTTTCCCAGCCTTAAGAAAACTAACTCTCTTCTGTTTTCCATAAAAACAGTTCTCACAGAATTCCAAACTTACCTGCTTCAGATCTTGCAGTTTCCTTGAGTGGAGAATCTGTATCCCCTTCTCACTCATGTGGCCAAGCCTATGATTCCACAACGTTGCACCTGTTTCTGTGGAAGATACAAATATAGAATAATCCGTATTATGAGGACATAAATATAACGTACCTATCATATCTCCTTTTTCTATTACCATTGATCCTTTAGTGACCTTCCACCGCGTTTCTCCAAGTGTAGACAAACAACTGCCATCTCTCAACTGCCTTGTTGAGATCATATTTCTTTTCATAGTAGGAATGTGCCTTACATCTTTTAGCAGTCAGTCATTTCCATTATTTAACTTAATCCATGCCTTACCTTTTACAACAATTTTACATGGTTCATCATCCCCCAATAACACATGCCCAAAATCACCTTGAACATAATCATGAAAGAATTTCCTATGGGGTGTAGCATTACACAAAGCCCCTGAATCTACTACCCAGTAATCACTAGTATTAACTAATGCAAGAATCAAAGCATCTTGTAACACATCACCTGCTACATTCGCTTCCTGAGTAGTCTCTTGCTTCCTCTCAGCTTTCTTCTTTGGTTCTTTGCAGTATTTCTTTTGGTGTCCTTTCTTACCATAGTTCTAGCACTCTATTTTTCCGAATCTGGACTTGGATCTGCCCTTTTTAGACTTGCCGTGATTTTCTGGGCTCTTTCCTCTCTCCTTTTGTCTCCCTCTACTCTCCATGGTCAACACATTACCTGATGTCTCACCTGTGCTTTTTCTTCACATTTCCTCGCTAAGAATAACACCAACAACATCATCAAACTTAAGAGTGTTTGAACTAGGGACAGAGTTACTTACAGCCATGACCAAGCTATTCCAGCTTTCTGGAAATGAACACAATATTAGAAGAGCCCTAACCTCAGCATCAAAGTTCACTTTTACAGAACTTAACTGACTGGTAAGTGTATTAAACTCATTTAAATGATCGACAACAGATCCACCTTCCGACATCTTCATATTAAATAAACGCTTCATTAAAAATACCTTGTTGGAAGTCGAGGGTTTTTTGTAGAGCTTACCCAATGCGCTCATCACGCTCTCTGTTGTTTTTTCTTTCGAAATATCGAAAGCCATCGACGAAACCAGGAACAGTCCTTTTTTTCCCTGTGCCTTTCTGTCAAGAACCTCCCATTCTTCATCCTTCATAGCCGCTGGTTGTTTTGCTTTTCCTCCCAACGACAGGTATAGATCCTTCTGGTACAGATATTCCTCCATTTGCATCTTCCATAACTGATAGTTTTGGCCATTAAATTTCTCGACCCTAAGCTTTCCTTCTTCCGCCATTTCTCCCACTCAAACGAGGAACCCTTCTTTCCTGCGAGTTTACCAACCAAATAGACCTTTTGGCTCTGATACCAATTGTTAGAAAATAGGACCATAGAGTAATAACAGATATACAGTTAAATCATTAAACAAGATGCAAAACACATTAAAACCATTACAGAGAGACCCAGATATAACATGGTTCACCCAAACGATGGGATACATCCATAAATAAATTTCTAGTCCTTTCACTACAGTCCAGAAAGATGAAGGGATACAACCTACAGCAAAACCGTTGCACTTCCTCTTCACACTCTCACAGCCTCTCTCACACAATCACAAAGATTGTTTACAATGCTATAATACAATACATAGCCGTATTACAATGCTTTCTTTTATAGGGGAAAAATACCATGGGAATATACTACGATTAACCCAATACAATGGGTTCGCAAAACTGTTGGCAAACAAACATCCCAAAAAAATTTATTGGGGGCTCCGCCCCCGAACCCTCGAACCCTCTTTTTCAGGGTGCTACCACGAACCCCAAAGCAGGGGGAACAAGTATACAGTACACCTGGGGTACAAACACAACTGAATAAATATCTCTGGATCTAGAATATCAAGCTCCACAACCAAAAAAACAGTTTTTCCATTGATATTATCATTGTGGACAAACTTTGTACGTTCTTCTTGAGAAACTTTGTTTGCACCAAAGGCTAAAGTCCCTTCATAAAATGGTACAAGCGATCTTATTCATACATTTTGAGAATTTTGAACATAAGGTTGGTTTATGACTTGATGTAGGATTGAAGGCTTGCCACATGTTTGACCCCCATCAGTTGGTTCCTTGCAATCCATGGTTGATTTCTAAGCCTAATTCGTGCCTTCAAAGCTTCATTCATATCTGTCTAGTTGTCTATCTTTGCAACATTGCATCCAACTACCAAGTCTTCCACCCTTTTTCTCCACCAAAGCTTCATGACACCCTCCAAAAGCATTGTAGTACTATTCACTTTCGCCTCTTCAAAGCTTATGCCCATTCACTCAAGTTATTGCTCAGCATCCCAACATAAGTTACCCAACAACTTAACATTGTGAGTGCCATCATATGAATCTAGTTTTTTAATCTTGATTCTTAACAATGCCACTGATCTCATTCCCTGAGCCACTATTCACTTCAACAAGTTGATGGGTTCATCTTGGTCATCAACCTTTTTAAATATAGACCTAACCAAGTCTTCCACCTCCTTCAACCATTCTTCAACTTCTACAACAAGTGTTGTGGTATTAGAGCATAATATATTAGCCTCATTGCATGCCCCCAACATGCCATGAATGGATCAAGTGACTACATTCAACCTATCTTCCAAGGATTATGATCATTCACCATGGCTCTCCATGGAGTCCAATACCTGACCCACAATATTTTCTAGTGCATCAAGTTGGGACTTTGTATTCATGAATTTTGGAATCTATCCATCATATTTGTCCTCATGGTTTGAGGTCCTTTCCTCATATGATAATGCCATTGGTGCCTTTCTGTAATTCATTGTAATACCCAAGGTTTTGACCCCATGGTATTTAATTGTACATGATGTAAATATTGTATTGAGATAATGGCATGGAGCTCAAGGCCAAGGCCTTGCCATTGATGAATGTTTTGTGGATAGGTGATCAAGGATGATACCTATGGTGATAGTGGGAAGTTCAGCACAGTGGATATATTTTGATATATTATGTAAATGTACAAATTAATATATAACCACAACTAGCTATGTGACTGCAAACATTAAATAGATGGTGACATGATTCCACAAGGGATAGGGAGGGGAGTTAGTCAAAATCCTGAGCCAATAGGGTGTGACCAGATGTCAATGAGGGAACCTTTAACCCTAAGCCACCTTCGTCCTCTATCCTCAATCATTAATTCCTTCTAGAAATCGGATGAGGCAGTTAATGCCTGGGGAAATGCAAGGCATGGCAGACTGCAATCTGTACAGGTCTACAGCCTGGGAGGCCGCGTTCCTGCTTCTGTAGCAAGTAAAATTGCATGGGAATGTGTGCTCGTCTCCTCATCCACTAGGTCGCGTCGAGCGTTTATTAATTCACATTGTTGTGGGAGAGTCATGTTTTGTTCCTGTGCGTTGTGTGTCCATCCTACTGCATGAGAACCGTGTTTTTTTTTGAGTTGATCATCCTGCAGCAGGAACTGCACCTTGCTCTGTGTTATTTTTCTGAACCATTTACCCCAGATCCGACAGTTGCATTGTTCACTATCTAGAGTGGTGGAACCGGATATATGCAAGTGTTTTCCTTTTCTGAGCAAAGGAGCAGAGGATTGTGGTTTAGACGGTTTGAGTTCGCTCTCTTGAGTCGCGGAATATGTTTCCATAGTGGGTTTCTCTGCTACAAAAACCATGTTTTGCTGGTGATTTCCCATCTGTGTTCATCGTTCACCCGTTTTTTATCATTCTCCCTGGCGAAGAAGCTAGTTGTTTGTGCTAAGCAATGAGCAACAATAGTCCTCTGTTGCAGTAATTATCTATGTACCGAGTGAAGCCTGTATGGTTGTGTTTCCCTTGAGGATTGTGGTGTTGTGCATGCCTATTTGGTCGAAGGCCTAGGATTGGAGTAGGGATAGAATTGGCTGATAAGCCTAGTAAAGAGAGGAACCACATAGAAATCAAAGGGGATGGTAGATCCAGCTTGCACACTCGCGTGAGCACTATAGGGAATGTATGGCCTGAGGGACTGGATAACAAAGAAATGAATACTTCCTTGTGTAGGGTGGTGTGGAGTCCTAGAGACCAAGCCATATCTAGTGTAGGTATCCTTAGCTCTGGGGTTGAGCTCACTAGCCCAACAATTCTACCTATCCATTTCCTTAGCCGCCTGATAAACCCATTTGTTAGTTGGTTTGGTGGTATCCTGTTGTGTTTGGATTGTTTCCTTGTTATCCCGTGAATCCAATTTTTTTATTGGCTTGGGTGGACAGTCTGGGAAACCCAGTTGTCCATTGGTTGACTAGGGTTTGATGTGTGTTGGCTTGATAAGCCTGCAACCTATTAAAAAAATAGGTGTTGGCTTGGATGGACAGTCTCATAAGTCCAACTGGGTATTGGCTTGACTATGTGTTAAAAATATCTGGCTATGTGTGAGTCTGCCTGTTCCCTAGTTCCTTGTGGAAACCATGCCCAGCTCAGGGGTGGCAGTGTGTTGAGAGATTAATCAACACACTGGCCTATGGTTGGGTGGAACGTTACAGTCACCTTTCTAGTTGTGGGACATTTTTATTCCTCAAGATAACTATTCTTGTTATGATGTTTATGCAATGTATTTTCCTATGAATTGTTCTGTTCATGATTAAATGCTTAATGAGGATGAAGTAGATGTTTGTTGTGTATATTTCCTGCATTTTATCTTTGTTTATGCCTTAGATGTTTTTATGCATGTTTGCCTAAGTTTGTGAAGGCTAGAATCCTGTTACAGGGTCAAGAATGCAGCTAAGGTAAGAAATAGGGCGTTTCTGGCCTTGAAATCCTCCTAGGAGAAGGTTGCATAAGGCCGAGAATGGGTGTTCTGATTTCTAATCCCTGAAGTAAAAAATCGGAAGACGGAAGGAATAGATGAGGTAAAAAGATAAGGTAGAGAGTGGGTTTCCGACTTCCGATGTCCGAGGTCAAAAGGAAGAAGTTGGAAGCATAAATGATTCTAATGCATAAGGGCGACTTTATGATTCCCAGGATCCACCTGCGGAAGGCGGGAAAGCAGAAAGTGGAAAAACAAAAAAAAGTTCTAAGGAAAGTTCAAGGTTCCGATTTCTGAAGTTGGAATTCAGGAGGGGGGAAAATGTTCAAGGCAGAAAGTTGAATCTCCGATTCCTGAAGTTGGAAAGTGGAAGGTTAGATAAAAGTTCTATGGAAGGTTGGATTTCTGATCCCGAAGTTGGAAAGTGGAAATCGGGAAGTCAGAAGTCGGAAGTTGAAAATCAGAAGGGTGACTGGCATACACCTTGCAAAGCCGGGTTTTCGATTCTCGAAACTGGAAAGCAAAAGTCGGGAAGTTGAAAGTCAGAAATCGGAAAGGTGACCGACGAACACCTTGCTAATATGGATTCCTGATTTCTGAAATTGGAAAGCGGAAGTTGGGAAGTTGGAAGTTGGAAATCGGAAAGGTGACCGACAGACACCTTGCCAAGCCGTAATTTCGATTCCGAAGTCGGAAGTCGGAGGTTGGGATTTGGAAATGGTCGTTCTGGATGCAGATTGGATAATTGCAGGTCAAAACGACTTGAATGGTGGTTCTAAGACCGAGATGAAGGTTGAAGAATGGGTTAACGTCCATACTCGGTGCTTATTAGAAGAGAAAGGGAGGTTCCTTAAGAAAAATTTTAAAATTATCCGCATTATGGTGTATGGGGACATGACATTCGTCACCTTGCTAAGATGATTGTTTCCCCTGTGACAAGCTACTTACCAATGCACATCAGTGAATTACTTACCTTAGCTAATGTGAGAAAGGTGTGCTATCCTCTACTAATCTTTTTCCCTCAACATGTCTGATCCTTAGCGAATATGCCCACGTCTGTCTAATCCTATGAAAGACCTAGTTTTTCTGCACCCACATGGTGATTGTTTTTGAAAAAAGACAAGGTTTCAACTTATTTCTTCTTTAATACCAACTATAATGACCCCATGTGAAGTGTCCCAACTCTTTTGTTCCTTCCCCAAGGAGGGTGCAACACCAACATGTCTCATTCACAAGGACTTTGTAAACTCAAGTGACTATTGCACCTAGACTACACCTCTTCACTCAAGGTTTTCCCATAACTATGCCTTGTGCTACAAGCTATTAGATCACCACAAGCCTTACTCAATTACTTATCCAGCAATTCCTCAATGCAACACTTAGTCAATTATTCAGTTATGTTTTATTCATTAAACAAGTAGCCACAACACAATACACGAAATATAGGTGCAACAGTCAAGAAGAATGCCCAAATATTTATTTAATAGAATACAATGTACAAGAGGGTTCCCATCCACTATTGGAAACGAATTACATAATACAAAGGAAATGAAGGAAAGATCCTCCAACCTCAAGATGTCCCTTCTCCCTGCGATCCCTTTTTGTTTTGACCTTATGCACACACAAAATTGTCTTCCTCATAGATCTGCCTATTGAACTGTCAAGCATACCCTACAATGCATACTTTTCCAAGTGGGAATGCCTCAAGGATTACAACCACACAATATAGTCACCACGCCAAACATTATGTTCACACCATCATGCCCATCTAACTATTTCAAGGAAATTCAATATAAATTATGTATTCATATTTCCAAGAAGCACAACAACACAAAATAATGACATGACATAGTGATATAGATAAATTTCTAATATTTATATAACATTGATACTTGAAGATTGAATCTTGAGGTGTATAGTGGTAGCATGGTAGGTTGTGGCCTCCACAGAGGAAAATTCAATTTAAGTTGTGTCTTTTCACCTCCCTATAATATTTTGGAAGCCACCACATCTTGAATTAGCAGCGACATGGATATCATTGAGTGTTACTAAATTCACTTGTTTTCTTGAAATGTTTTGGATTTTTTGTATATGATTTAAAATTGCGATTTGGGAATCAAAATTTACAACCAAGGATAAAATCTCTGAGTGTTGAAGAGTCATTATAATATTGCAATTTTCATGCACACACTAGTGGATACTAGCAATGAATTAAATCATGTTGTGACAAATGAACCGATAAAGTCACTTGGATGCATTCATTATGTGGAGCATCTAATAAAAATTCTTTGTGTGTGCTTTATGACTTCCACATTAATCCTTAAGGCCATAGGGAGAATATTCTTGATAGAAACGATGCAAAAATTAAAAAAATGAAACAATAATTTTAAGCACAAAACATTGCATGGTTTCTTTCAACTTATTCCCTTCCTCTATTTGATTGTACAACAATACAGAGGTGGATGTATGTATTTGTCTATCAATTCATCTAGGTGGTTCATTTTTTATTGATCCATTTGTAGGACTTATGAATTTAAGTCACAACCCTAGGAGAAGTGTCCCAACTTTATTGTTTCCTTCGCCAAGGAATGTGCGACACCGATGTGTCTAATTTGCAAGGGATTATCCAAATTTTGAATATTGTACACAGACTATGCCTCTTCATTGAAGGTTTTCCCATATAGTATGCTTTGAGATACAAGCTATTAGATCACCGCAAGCCTTACTAACATAATTATCCAACAATTACTTAGTTCAACACTTAGTCAGTTATTTAGTTATGTCTTATTCATTAAACAAGTAGCAGTACCATAGTACACAAAAAATAGGTGCGACATTCTAGAAGAGTTCCCAAATATTTATTCAATAGTATAAGATGCAAAAGAGGGTTCCTTACATTGTTGACAACCAATTATAGAATACAAAGGAAACCAAAGCAAGAGCCTCCAAACTCAAGACTTCCTTTCCACCTACGATCCCTTGACCTTCTGACCTTGTGCACATACATAATTGTCTCTCTAACATATCTTCCTGTTGAACTGTCAAATGTACACTTCCTATGAAACTCTCCCAACCTACTGCTAAGTGTGCCATGTCTTCACTGTGCACCTAGTCTATTACCAATTGTTCCCAATCTGCCACTAGGAGCACCCAATAAAATGCAACCAACCTTCTGTTCAATTTGCATAGCCTACGAAGTGCGCCTACTTCTACTCATAATTGCATCCATCCTCATACTTGTCTTTGTGTTGAAATACTTGAATGATGATTGCTACCAACCTTCTCCCTTGTCTTAAGGAGGTGTGTGCCCCACTCAAGGTGGTCCTAATGGTGTCTAGAAAATGTGCACACCCGTTTCCTGGTCTGCATGCATCCTCTACCATACTACCTCCATCCTCATTGATGATGTCAGTCGCCATGTTTCCATGTCACTTTCCCATCTCAAAGATTTAATGTTTTTGCCCACATGACTATGCCTCAATCCATCTAAAACCATATGTCTAATACTATTGCCATTTATTGTGATATTAAGCAACCTTTTCATCAAGGCCACCCAAGTTTTGAATAAGTTGTTTTTCTCAAGTCAGTTTATTCATACTTACTACATCCAATCATTATGCTTGCTAAGAGTCATCTCACTCTTTCCCTTAGCTCAATCACCTCTTGCTTAGTTGCACCGCACAATCATGACTAGGAAAGTTAGGTAGCTAATCAAAATTCTCTCTCAGCTCATGAAATGCCTCTATCACAAGTAACCCGAACAAATGTACTCCTTCCCATCTCTTCCCTACTTGCTTTCTAGACTTCAGTTTTCATCACCAAGCTACTTCCACAACTTAGAAACCCCAAAATACCATAAGAATTTCCTCACACAAGTCCTACTTGTTCCCATCTTCAATCTAGCTTGCCTCCATCTCCCACGAGTGTAAAAACTATTGTTGAACATGTGCCTCAACACACCTTTCTTTCTCCTTGGGCACCATCACCATGGCATCCCTTTCTCAGGCTCGTTGCCTGCTCCTAGAGAGGGATCCGTCTTCCAGCTGCTCTAGTGGAATGAAGTGGGAAAGTGGCCACTATGGCCTCTACCTCCAAATGGATCAACTCTCTTTCCCATATCTATCTCGTGCAGTTCTACCTCAAGGTCGCTCTACTTCTTGATCAAGTACACCGAGAGTGGAAGTTTTGTTCCAATGCCACCGCAACCTTCAGTCCGCAATCTCATGACTTCTGGATCATCTAGATCGTCCCCCTATCCAAACACACCCAAGGAACTCTCACCCTCTTTTAGAGAGTTTCTCCAAAGTTCGCAAGCTCCCTCCTCATGGTCTCGGTCAGTTGGCAAGTCAACGTTTACCAAGTCCATTCTGTTCACGGTTTATATGGTTCTATACACATCTTCCATTTCCATGTGTTGTTTCCCTCTTGAGTCTAGGTCCCATGCTTCCTCTATGGAGATCTCCATTAAGTTCACTATGGCTTCACCATTGTGAACGTTGCTTCCAACGACTTTCGCAAGTCATTGTTCATCATAGTTTGCATCGAGGTTTCCACTGAAGCTCTCCTATCTAATCTTCCTTCCGGAACCATTCACCCACATCTTCCTCCATGCAAAGGATTTACTTGACTACTTGCAGCAACCATGATCATCAGAGTCATCTGCAATGCTGGGCCTAAATGCCTCTGCACAGTGGGAATTGTTTCAGTCTGGTCTTTCAAGAGAACGACCAAATAGTCCAAGTGAGGGATCGACGCCACCTTCGCCATCTTCACGAACGCTTTTCCCATGATTAAATCAAAGTCATCCATGAGAACCATTCTAAAGTTCACAGTTCTCTCCCACGATCCAAGATTTAAAAAAACTCCATTGGCCATGCCAACTATCTTTTCCACTTTTGAGTTCACTACCTTGAAGGAATTTTGCGTTGGATCGAGCTCCTACCTGAGATCCTTAGTTACTTCTTCCTTCATAAAATTGTAATTTGCCCCACTATTAATCATTGCCATGATTGTTCTGCAATTTTTCACCACTTTTACATAACTAGGTCTCCTAAAGTCCTGCTCTTGACTTGCGGTATACTTATCTGCTACTACTACATTCAAGATTTGCATGGCCACAATCGAAGGATGCATTGTATTCTTAGTTGCGTTGAGAGTCTATTACCTTAGTGGACAATTCTTAATGTAGTGATTCTATGCACAAATTCAATAATAAACAATCTTTCCTTCCTTTTTATCTTTGGGCGCATCTGACTGTCATGCCCTTTCCTTTCGTCCTTGCTTGTTGGATGATTTCTTACTCTTTGTTGACTTCTTATTCTTGCCTGCGGGATTCTCTCCTGAAGCATCATATTCCAAGTTCTTGTTTGAACCTGCCTTATAGTCAAGCAGTTTGTCCACTGTTGTTATAGTCGCGGCAAGATTTTGTACTTTCATACTGAAAAACTTCATAAAATCATACAAGCAATCTTCTTCGGACATGTTGGGAATTTCCAACATAAGGCTGGTGTATGGCTTAATGTAGGCTTGAATCTGGTTCTTTAATGTTGATTCTTAACAGTGCCATTAAATTGTTTTACTAAGACACTGTTCACTTCAACAAGTTGATGGTGTCATATTTGTCATCGACCTTTTTGAAAATAGACTTAACCGAGTATTTCACCTCCTTTAATTATTCTTCAACCAACTGTTCACTTCAACAAGTTGATTGTGTCATATTTGTCATCGACCTTTTTGAAAATAGACTTAACCAAGTATTTCACCTCCTTTAATTATTCTTCAACCAAACAACTTAGCATCATATGAATCTGGTTCTTTAATCTTGATTCTTAACAGTGTCACTAAATTGTTTTACTAAGCCACTGTTCACTTCAACAAGTTGATGGTGTCATATTTGTCATCGACCTTTTTGAAAATAGACTTAACCAAGTATTTCACCTCCTTTAATTATTCTTCAACCAAACAACTTAGCATCATATGAATCTGGTTCTTTAATCTTGATTCTTAACAGTGTCACTAAATTGTTTTACTAAGCCACTGTTCACTTCAACAAGTTGATGGTGTCATATTTGTCATCGACCTTTTTGAAAATAGACTTAACCAAGTATTTCACCTCCTTTAATTATTCTTCAACCAAACAACTTAGCATCATATGAATCTGGTTCTTTAATCTTGATTCTTAACAGTGTCACTAAATTGTTTTACTAAGCCACTGTTCACTTCAACAAGTTGATGGTGTCATATTTGTCATCGACCTTTTTGAAAATAGACTTAACCAAGTATTTCACCTCCTTTAATTATTCTTCAACCAAACAACTTAGCATCATATGAATCTGGTTCTTTAATCTTGATTCTTAACAGTGTCACTAAATTGTTTTACTAAGCCACTGTTCACTTCAACAAGTTGATGGTGTCATATTTGTCATCGACCTTTTTGAAAATAGACTTAACCAAGTATTTCACCTCCTTTAATTATTCTTCAAC
>LPNX010400869.1:1129835-1143176 GCA_001517045.1 Pseudotsuga menziesii
TTCTATGACAAGTGTTGCACTGTCAGAGCACATCACATTATCCTCATTGCACACCCCAAACATGCCATCGACACACCCCAAACATGCCATCGACAGACCGAGTGAGTGGATTCACCCTATCTTCCAAGGCTTCAGATCTTTCCCCATGGCTCTCCATGGATTCCAACACCATGGCTCTCCATGGATTCCAACAAATGCCCCACTTCGTCTTCGCAACTCTTGGAATATGTCCATCATCACTATCCTCATGGTTTGAGGCCCTTTCCTCATCCAATAATTCCATTGGTGCTTTGTTGTACTTCGTTACCTTACCAAGATGATTTTTCCTCAGCGACAAGCTACTTACCAATGCACACTAGTGAAGTATTTGCCTCGGCCAATGTAGGAAGGGTGCACCGGCTTCTGCTAAGGCTGCACTCGGATTAGCTTAAAAAACATGTAAGTTAGGTCCATCCAAAGGACCAACAACGAAGTCAACCATTGACTTTGCTGTTGGTTTCGGCTACGTCCTTAACCTGTTCGGTCCTCATGCTTACACCTACATCTGTCTAATCTTGCTGAAGACCATATTTTTCTGGACCCACAAGGTGACTGTTTTGGTCTAAGAACCAAGTTTCAACCTATTTCTACTCTAATACCAACTGTCACAACACCCCTAGAAGTGTGTCATATGGTGAATCAAATGAACCCACAGTGAATCAAATGAACCCACGTTCAAACCTCTCATGCCCACATCCACCAAGCACACCTTTAGGTGATGTCCATAGGGTCCACAAGGTGCTCACATTGGTGAGTGCACTTCTTGCAAGTATACCCACTTTCACAAATAAACCCTATATTATGGACATCATGGGGTCACATCCAGATCACCATGACACCAACTCTACTGTGCAAATGTGCCTATAAGACACTTGCCTCATGTTGCTGATCTCATGGCTTAGGGCGAGGGTGTGTGACCTTAAATCTTCAGTATATGAAGTTATTTACCTTAAACAAGGTACATGTCAAATTTAGTCCATGGAGTACAACCTTTGCCATTAGCAATTGAGTCCTTTGAACAACTCAGCAGAGCTAATCGTCTGCTCTTCATTCTTAGCACACTACTCTTAATTGTTAAGTTTTTAAAGAGAAATGGAACTCACTGCAAAAAGAAAAAATATGAGACTTTGATTCCAAACTGGCGTGGCCCCTAAGCTTCTTATAAATCCAGTATAATCGACTAAGCTATATTTATGAAGAGGCTGACGTTGAATTGAACAAATAAAAAATCCCAGTAGCAATGTGCAACAAGAGTTGGCCTTCAATTCCTTAGGCTTTCCTGCATGATGGTGGGAACGGAGTATTTATTATGGTGTAGTAGTGCCCTGTAATACTCTACAATGCAATTGAACTCTTTGAATATGAAGAACAAAAACTCTTGTGCTTTGTAATGGACCTTCCATTCGCCTCATACAATTGACATTTGTTTGGAACGCCCTCTGGTAGCATGTAAATGGAGAAGTGATTCCCTCTAGTTTCTTCTCATCGATTCACCCACAAAGACTATGCTCGCAAATAACGCTCCTTGACAATATTGGATGGAAGGCAAAATTGTTTTGAATTTGGTTTCCTGCTCCAGATTGGTGTGTGCAATAGGCGTCCCGTCCTTGCCACGATAATGGAGGGTGACGCTGCTTGTAATTCCATGCAACCTCTGGTGATATTGTCTAGAGGATGATGATGGAGATTTTGTCTAGAGGATGATGTTGGAAAGGTCAACGGAGGTGGGTCTCCATAAGACAAGAATGACAGGCAGTAGTCGTGGGCCAACACTATCCATCATGCATCTTGTCAGTAATGGTGAATTATCCATATACTTTGTGGCCACTCCAATCCTTAACTCTTTCTCTCCATGATGTTTGGATATTTAACTCTGATGCTTGAATACTTTGAGGAATAGTGGCAGTTCTCATCTTTAAGAGGTTTGAATACTTTGCGGAACAGTGGCAGCTCCCATCCTTAACTCTCATCTATGAGGTTTGAATAGTTTGCGGAATAGTACCAACTCCAATCTTCAACTCCTTCTTTCTATAAAGTTTGAATACTTTGCTAAATAGTCATACCTCCAATTCTCAACTACTCCAATTTTCAATTCCTTTTTATAAAGTTTGAATACTTTGCAGGAATAGTGGCAGCTCCCATCCTCAACTCTATATAAGGTTTGAATACTTTGCAGAATAGTGGCAGCTTCCATTTCAACTTTCTATGAGGTTTGAATACTTTTTGGAATAGTGACAGCTCTCATCCTCAACTTTCTATGAGGTTTGAATACTTTGCGGAGTAGATCCATCTCAACTTTCTATGAGGTTTGAATACTTTTTGGAATAGTGACAGCTCCCATCCTCAACTTTCTATGAGGTTTGAATACTTTGCGGAATAGTAGCAGTTCCAATCTTCAACTCTTTCTTTCCATAAAGTTTGAATACTTGGCAAAATAGTGATACCTCCAATTCTCAATTCCTCCCTATAAAGTTTGAATACTTTGCAAGAATAGTGATAGCTCCCATCCTCAACTTTATATAAGGTTTGAATACTTTACCGAATAGCGGCAGCTCCAATCTTCAACTCCTCCTTCCCATAACGTTTGAATACTTTGAAAAATAATGATACCTCTAATTCTCAATTCCTCCCTATAATTTGAATACTTTGCAAGAATAGTGACAACTCCCATCCTCAACTCTTAAGGTTTGAGTACTTTGCTTTGCTGAATAATGGAAACTTCAATCTTCAACTCCTTCGAATACTTTGCTAAATAGTGATACCTGCAATTCTCAACTTCTCCCTATAAAGTTTGAATACTTTGCATGATGATGCTTTACTTACAATGCTGAAGATCATACTCATTCAGAGCCCATTAAAACCAGTAATAGCTAGTCTCATTTACAGAAAGTCGCCATAAACAAAAGGTGGTCGCCATAAAATTTAAATACTTTGCAGAATAGTGGCAGCTCCAACCTTCAACTCCTCTTGAATTTGTGAAGTGATGAGACAACATTCCACACAAACCAATGGCTATACACTTTATGGGTTAATACTAGTAAATTTACAACCAGCATCATTGAATACTCTATAGGTTAATACAAGTAAATTTACAAGTGACATCATTGTTTTTGTTTTTGTATCTGCTGAGGTTAGATCCTTGAATTAAAATTATATTCATATTTATATATAACATCAAAAATAAATGAGACACATATAACTGTCATCAAATCTTCAATGGAAAAATAAAAAAGATTTGAAAATTGCGAATCAGATTTAACGTTTATCTATATAAACCACATGGTCATTACTTTTAATTAAAAGAGCCCTATCATTTAAAATAATTTGTTGATGATCCATTATTTTAATAAACTTTATCACGTTTTCTACTAAATGTAATACTTGTTTCATGTTACATTAATGACCAAAAAAAAAAGCACCATTTTAGATAGCTTCTATTCTACGCAAATTTGAATACTAATGCGGCCGCTGATCGGCGGAATGCCTGTCGGACTCTAAAATAATAGACACATCCGAATACATACATACAAGATAAGATAAGGTGAAGGATGCTACTTTATCCACAAGTGGCCGGCACCATGTCAACAATACATTTGTATTTCTTGTCATTTTTTTGACAACAATGTTAAAGTTTTTACCTTATTAATAATTTAATGGTAAAAAATTCAAACCCTCATTATCTGGACGCTAACTTTATGAAAAATGCAATAATAATTTTCCATGTTAATCTCAATACTATATCACGTACCATGAATGACAGAACTAGTTTCCTGTGAGGAAACATATGGAAGCGACATCATTGTTTTGTCCATTGACAAATTTAAACCATGACCTGGAAAAGTGTTTGATGGCTCTTCTCCTCCCAACTTGTTTAAACCTTGAAGTGGATGCTTTTATTTATTTATTTATTTATTTTAAATCATGAAATTATTAAATTAACTTAGATTTATTTTATCTGAATAAAATTGAGTATAATTTTTTCTCAAATTTTGTATATTTAAAAAAGTTTGCATTTCAAAAGATTTGATCATTGTAAGAATTTATAAATCTGGATTTAAAATGGAATTATGCTAGTTATTATATATAAAATAATCCTCTTTTCAATATAAATTTTGTATTTCATTTTTGTAAACAGGAACAAAGAAGCAATAAGCAAAGTCTGCATAAAATCTGTACAGGAGAAATCCCTTACACAAAAGCTCTACCACTGTGTCAATGTACTAGCACACTCGTACATTATACTTGGGTTCGTCTTGCACTATGGAAACTTCAGGTCTTGTTGCATTCATTCGATCATCATAAGTGCACATTGTGGTGCATTAAATATACCAATAGCCCTATCATGCAAAGGAAAACATTTGTTGAAAAAAAATATCAAGAACTCAAGCAGACATGTTCAACAACCACATGAAAATTCTGCGAATGAGCATCAGATGACAAGAACTAACCAGAATTTCATGAACAAGTAAACTACCGATTAGAAAGTAGCACATAACAAATTACTTATGAAAACGAGATGTATAGGACTGCATTGAGTGTGACTGAAACCCTTCCCTCAATACCATACGGATGGACTGTACCTACAAATGCCTTTTCCAAGAACAAGCAACTAAGGTGAGATCATTCACATTCAAAAATGTCTTGAATGAAAGAATAGTGACTACAACATTTTGTATAATCATCCTTGGTGATAGTTGTGGTGGCATATGCTCCATAGCATAATTTTAACTCAGCTTATGATACCTTAGATATAGGAGCTGCTTGGGCACTCCTGTATTGTACAACAGAGATTGTAAATTTTTCTACAATCGAACTGATTTTCCAGAGAAGGGAACTCTAATAACAAGTCAATAGCAATTTTGGACTTCAAAAATAGGCTAATAGCTAAATAACAATAGAAAGTAGAGTTTGAGCAAAACCCAATATTCTGAACATGAATCGTGTTCATACTGGAATTCAATTAGTGTACTCTGAATTCAATTAGTGTACTCTGAAGTAGATAATGGTTCAGCTGATGACTTTTCCAACAAGTACAAATGAAATATTCAACACTAATTAAGAATCATCAAAACATTACCAAAAGATATTTTACTCTTTTACTCATAGGCCAAAAATGAATCAAATAAAAGAAAATTATGATCAATTTTCCGAACATCTATCTGGAATGGGGCAAAACCTTTGAGACATAGTTCTGCCCTACATGGGATTTGGATTATGTGGAAATCATGCCGACCAAGAAATCTTGGACAGATTCAATGTTTTGATTGAAAATGGAGTACCTTTAAAATATTAGCGTGTTAGTTTAGAAATACCCCAACCATAAAAAGAACAAAGCAATCTCACGTGACACTTCGTTTTCTCAACATAGAATTAGATCACATTGTGAGCCCAAGCATACAATTTCTTTGTATATAAATTTAGTCAAACAAAAAACATCCCAAGGAAACTAAATATTATTCTTCTCCATCCTGTTTTGTTTTATTACAAATTGAGCCAAACAAAAAACATCCCAAGGAGACTAAATCTTCTTCTTCTCCATCTTGTTTTGTTTTATTATTGTTGCTATCATTTTGTAATGAATTGCATCAATGACATCCTATCATAAGATCTTCTTTGTATTTCTTTTGTTGATCCATTATCTTAGCATTGTGCCATTGTCATTATCTTATGAGTCTCATATGCATGTTTTTTCTAGAAAGGTCTCATGATTAGTTAGACTATATGGTCATTCTTGAGATGCATCCCAACCTCTAGTTTCTCGTTCACGAACAACAACAGATCTTACTCTAGTTTCCTGATGATAGAGTGACAGTCGATCTCTGGCAATGGAGTGTGCAATCGGGGTGGAGGAGGAGCTGGAGCAATAAAGTATTGCGGGTTGGACGGAGGAGGGTAACGGGATTGAGGATCAATCCACCACCCTGAGAGTTATTGCAGCTACATGGTGGAGAGGGTGCTTTGGGAAAAGAGTCAACTTTGGTGGGACTAGGTGGGCAAAGAGTCAACTTTGATGGAGGCCGGGTGGAGGTACCCTGCTTGAATAACAATTCACCTTGAATAACAATTCACCGGAGAGGATCACAACGCCGCGACAAAGTAGTCTAACACTAGGCGAAATCGTCAAAGGGCACGACCATATTTTTCTGGACCCGCATGGTGACTATTTTGGTCTAAGCACCAAGTTTCAACCAATTTCTACTCTATTACCAACTATCACAACCCGAGGAGAAGTGTCTCATATGGTGAATCAAATGAACCCATGTTCAAACCTCTCATGCCCACATCCACCAAGCACACCTTTAGGTGATGTCCATAGGGTCCACAAAGTGCTCACATTGGTGAGTGCACTTCTTCCAAGTATACCCACTTTCACAAATAAACCCTATATTATGGGCATCATGGGCTCACATCGAGATCACCATGACACCAACTCTACTGTGCACATGTGCCTATAAGACACTTGCCTCATCTTGCTGATCTCATGGCTTACGGCGAGGGTGTGTCACCTTAAATCTTCAGTATATAAAGTTTTTTACCTTAAACAAGGTACATACTTGTCAAATTTAGTCCATGGATCCAACCCCCTGAGCAACTTTACCCACCAATGCCGCGTGGAGTACAACCTTTGCCATTAGCAATTATGTCCTTTGAACAACTAACCAGAGATAATCGTCCGCTCTTCATTCTTAGCACACTACTGTTAATTGTTAAGTTTTTAAAGAGAAATGGAACTCACTGCAAAAAGAAAAAAGAAAAAAAAATATGAGACTTTGATTCCAAACTGGCATGGCCCCTAAGCTTCTTATAATTCCAGTACCATTGAAAAAGCTATATTTGTGAAGAGGCTCATGTTGAATTGAACAAATAAAAAATCACAGTAGCAATGTGCAACAAGAGTTGGCCTTCAATTCCTTAAGATTTCCTGCATGATGGTGGGGACGGAGTATTTATTGTGAAAGAAAAGAGCAAAATAGAGTGACAGAAAACACACGGGCAGATGATTGCCTTCTCATTATTCAGAGGTGTTTAAATAGGAATTACAAAACACTATTACTGTGGGTGAATACCACAGTTAGGTAAATACTATTGTGGGTTACCTAATTCTCTAACCTAACTATGGGTGAGTTTACTCTCTTCAACACACCCCCTTAATCTCATCTGGTAGTACATCATCAGCACTTTCTATGCCTAAAGATGCTTGCTGGTCTATGTTTCAGCTAGGCTTACATTTCATTCAAAAAACTTCAGCTTGACTTTCTTCCTTGAAGTGTACTTGGAATTGTTTTTCTTTGTCTTCTGGATCTTGATGCTAAGTAGTTGATCCTCTTCATCTTCTGGAACATAGTGAAAGTCTTCATCTTCTGTTTCAACATGATTCTTCTGGTTGTCATCTTTACCTGCACACTCAACATTTTTGTTAGAAGAAATATGAATATATTTCAGCTTTTCTTGGAGAGCATTCACATCTTGGTGTTGCTCATCAATGAAAACTACTTCATTATTGACTTCTTCAATTGCTTGAACCCACTGTGCATCCTTCACTGCTTCTTCAAAAATTGTGGGATCAGAAGAAAACAGAGCATATTGTAGATGCTCATCAGTCACAGTATCCTGCTCATAGATCTCCCTCAAACTTCTCGTTTTCTGGTTTTGGGGTGGACTGCAAAATGTTGTTTCTTTTGTGATGGTATCAGCTGGTTGTTGCTCATTCTCCGCAACTATTGCAGCTTCTATGTTGCCATCAACTATCTCTTGCTCAAAGAGACTATCACTCACATCATTGAGTACCGCTGCAGTGACAGGTTTGTTTTCACTGTCATCATCAAACATAACTGGAGGGTGTGTGCAAGAAGTTGAGGGTCTCTTTTGGCACGTTAGATGCAATACAAAACTGAAAAAATAGGCATCCATAAACTTGCATGGATATTTTGAGACACTTACACAATGAATCTTGCGATCAATAAAAAACAAGAAATGTAGGAAATTGAATGACCTTTCCAAATATATATTTTTTTTCTATTGAAAATGCTGTTAACTATCTAAAGTTAGATAAATTTTAACGGACACTTTTTATTTTTTGGACAAATTATAAGGTATATGTTTTTGTGGGTGTAGCGTCTGAGTGTCTAAATGATGGAATAAACTTACAAAAACCGGTATACGTATAGAGAACATATAGGACTAGTGCACCACTATTTTTCCAATAATAAAAATAATATTTTTAATTTTTTTTTAATTATCTAAGAGATCAAACCTCAAAAACGGTACGTCAATTGTGGGTGCAGCATTTGAATGTCTTAATGCAATTATTTGGAAATGGGTTTTTTGTAGCATGTAGAGGTTGGTGTTCTTTAGTGCACCATATATATATATATATATTTTTTAAATGGTTGAGAAACGAAAGAGATATGGATGAAACACTACCAGTGTGTTTTTTGAGTTGAGGAGTGATGACAGAAGATAAATAAGAAAAAAATAAAAAAAATTATGTATTCTTGTTAAAATTTACATATTTAGAATCTACAAAAAAAACCATATCTGTTTCTAAAATCTCATAAAAAATGGAGGTGTGCAGCATAATCAGACGAACCGCTAAACACAAGCATATTGAAAATATGGATATAATGCTGAATTTGCCATGGTTTATCATACTCCAAGGCACAGGCATGTTGAATCTGAAGCAAAGTACAAAGCAGACACATAGGCATAGGAATTCCATGAAAGCATGGGTGGAGGCTCGGCCTTATCATTTGGAGGGAATACATTTTTGAGTTTAAACAAAACGCGAGCGCGATTTAACTAAACAAAACGCGTGCACGTTATATAGAAACAAAACGTGAGCACGTTATGTGCATACAAATTGTGTGCGCGTTATGTAAAACCAAAAATAACATTCATCATCATTTTCATCTTCTTCATCATCTTCAACTTCATCATCATCATCATCATCATCATTAACATGATCATCATCTTCAACTTCATGAACATCATCATCACCATCAACATCATGAACATGATCATCACCATCGTCATCATCAACATCATCGTCATCATCACCTTCCTCATCATCTTCATCATCATCATCAACATGATCATCATCTTCATTACCTTCATATTCATCTTCATCATCATCATCATCATCATCATCATCACCATCGCCATCATCATTATCCTCATCATCATTATCCTCATCCTCATCCTCATCGTCATCATCAGCTTCATCATCACCATCATCATCATCATCATCATCAACATGATCATCATCATCACCATCAACATCATGAACATCATCATCACCATCGTCGTCATCATCATCATGAACATCGTCGTCATCACCATCGTTGTCATCATCATCATCATCCTCCTTGTCATCATCATCACCTTCCTCATCATCAACATCACCATCACCATCGTTATCATCATCAACATCGCCATGATCATCATTATCATCTTCATCATGTCCATCTTCATGATCATCATCTTCACCATCATCACCTTCATCATCACCATCATCATCATCATCATCACCACCATTGCCATCATTGCCATCATCATCATCATCAACAACAACATTATCACCATCGTCGTCATTGTCATCATCATCACCATCATCATCACCTTTATCATCCTTATCATAATCATCACCATCAACATCATGAACATCATCATCATCATCCTCATCATCATCATCATCACCATCATCTTCATCATCATCACCATTGCCTTCATTGCCATCATCATCATCATCATCATCATCATCACCATCAACATCATGAACATCATCATCATCATCCTCATCATCATCACCATCAACATCATGAACATCATCGTCATCATCATCATCAACATCATCATCATTCATCATCATCATCCTCATAATCATCATCACCATCAACATAATGAACATCATCATCATCATCCTCATCATCATCATCATCCTCATAATCATCATCACCATCAACATAATGAACATCATCATCATCATCCTCATCATCATCACCTTCATCCTCATCATCATCATCATCCTCATCCTCATCCTCATCATCTCCAACAACATCATGAACATCCTCATCCTCACCGTCAACATCATGAACATCATCATCATCATTCTCATCATCATCATCAACTTCATCATCATCATTATCATCATCATCATCAACATGATCATCATCATCACCATCATCATTGCCATCATCTTCAACTTCATCATCATCATCATCATCAACATGATCATCATCATCATTATCTTCATATTCATCTTCGTCATCATCATCATCATCTTCAGCATCATTATCATCATCATCATCATCCTCATCACCATCAACATCATCAACATCATCATCATCATCACCTTCCTCATCATCTTCATCATCATCACCATTGTCATCATCATCATCATCAACAACATGATCATCATCATCATTATCTTCATATTCATCTTCATCATCATCATCATCATCACCATGATCATTGATCATCGATGATCATCATCAACATCGCCATGTTCATCATCATCAACATCATGAACATCATCATCATCATCATCCTTATCATAATCATCACCATCATCATCATCATCACCATCAACATCATCATCATCATCATCATCATCATCATCCTCATCGTCATCATCACCTTCATCATCGTCATCATCATCATCATCATCATCATCACCGTCAACATCATCAACATCATCATCATCATCCTCATCCTCATCCTCATCCTCATCCTCCTCCTCATCATCATTCATCATCATCATCATCATCATCACCTTCATCATCATCATCATCATTCATCATCATTCATCATCACCATCAACATCGTGAACATCATCATCATCATCCTCATCATCATCATCACCATCATCATCATGAACATCATCATCATCATCCTCATCGTCATCATCACCTTCATCATCGTCATCATCATCATCATCATCATCATCACCGTCAACATCATGAACATCATCATCATCATCATCACCGTCAACATCATGAACATCATCATCATCATCCTCATCCTCATCCTCATCCTCATCCTCATCCTCCTCCTCATCATCATTCATCATCATCATCATCATCACCTTCATCATCGTCGTCATCATCATCATCATTCATCATCATTCATCATCAACATCAACATCATGAACATCATCATCATCATCCTCCTCCTCCTCATCATCCTCATCATCATCACCATCAACATCATCCTCATCATCAACATCATCAACATCATCAACATCATCATCATCCTCATCACCATCAACATCATGAACATCATCATCATCATCCTCATCATCATCATCACCTTCATCATCATTTTCATCCTCATCCTCATCATCATCACCATCAGCATCACGAACATCATCATCACCTTCCTCATCGTCATCCTCATCCTCGTCATCATCATTACCTTGAACATCATCATCATCATCATCAACATGATCATCATCCTCATCATCAACATCATGAACATCATCATCATCCTCATCATCATCCTCATCATCATCATTCATCATCATCCATCATCACCATCAACATCGTGAACATCATCATCATCACCATCAACATCATCATCATCATCCTCATCATGAACATCATGAACATCATGAACATCCTCATCATCCTCATCACCATCAACATCATCCTCATCATCATCAGTCATCATGCCCATCAACATCGTGAACATCATCATCATCATCCATCATCATTCATCATCACCATCAACATCGTGAACATCATCATCATGAACATCATGAACATCATGAAAATCCTCATCATCCTCATCACCATCAACATCATCCTCATCACCTTCATCATCGTCATCATCCTCATCGTCATTCATCATCACCATCAACATCGTGAACATCATCATCATCATCCTCATCATCATCACCATCAACATCATCATCATCATCCTCATCATCAACATCATGAACATCATGAACATCATCATCATCATCATCACCATCAACATCGTGAACATCTTCATCATCACCATCAACATCATGAACATCATCATCATCCTCCTCCTCATCATCAACATCAACATCATGAACATCATCATCATCATCATCATCCTCCTCATCATCACCATCAACATCATGAACATCATCATCATCATCATCACCATCAACATCATGAACGTCACCATCATCCTCACCATGAACATCACCTTCATCATCATCATCCTCATCATCATCATCAACCTCATTCATCACCATCAACATCATGAACATCATCATCATCCTCACCATGAACATCACCTTCATCATCATCATCCTCATCATCATCATCAACCTCATTCATCACCATCAACATCATGAACATCATCATCATCATCCTCACTATCAACATCATGAACATCATCATTATTCATCATCATCATCATCCTCATCATCCGCACCATCAATTTCATGAACATCATCATCATCTCAGTCATCGTCGTGAACATCATCCTCATCCTCATCACCATCAACATCATCAACATCATCATCATCATCCTCATCATCATCCTCATCATCAACATCATGAACATCATCATCATCCTCATCATCATCATCACCATCAACATCATGAACATCATCGTTATCATCCTCATCATCATCCTCATCATCATCAATCATCATCATCCATCATCACCATCAACATCGTGAACATCATCATCACCATCCTCACCATCATCACCGTCAACATCATCATCATCATCCTCATCATCAACATCATCAACATCATGAACATCGTGGACATCCTCATCATCCTAATCACCATCAACATCATCCTCATCATCATCATCATCCTCATCATCCTCATCATCATCAGTCATCATGCCCATCAACATCGTGAACATCATCATCATCATCCATCATCATCCATCATCACCATCAACATCGTGAACATCATCATCATCAACATCATGAACATCATGAACATCCTCATCATCCTCATCGCCATCAACATCATCCTCCTCATCATCATCATCCTCATCATCCTCATCACCTTCATCATCGTCATCGTCATCATCGTCATTCATCATCATTCATCATCACCATCAACATCATGAACATCATCATCGTCATCCTCATCATCATCATCATCCTCATCATCATCACCATCAACATCATCCTCATCATCAACATCATGAACATCATGAACATCATCATCACCATCAACATCGTGAACATCATCATCATCACCATTAACATCATGAACATCATCATCATCATCATCCTCATCATCAACATCAACATCATGAACATCATCATCCTCCTCCTCCTCATCATCATCACCATCAACATCATGA
>LPNX010400869.1:1160874-1192584 GCA_001517045.1 Pseudotsuga menziesii
AGATCATGTTGGAACAAGGAATGCCAATAGAAAATCAACCAAGGGTATAGGAATCAACCAATGGTGTGGGCGTGAGACCTCAAGTGAAATCATAAGACACTATNAGTGGCCTGTTTGCATTTGGGATTTCCCCCATGCGAGGGTCCCTAAACAATGAAAATATATGCTCCTTGGTGATTTTCAACTTTTTTATTGCATTGTAGCTAATCCCNAGTTTAACATTAGCTTGTAATAAAGTGAAACTCAATTCAATGTTCAATGTATTTATACAGATAGTTTAGTTCTTGGATTTGAACCCGAGATTTGTTCAAATAATAGAAATTTCCATCTTTTAACCACATTCTTCAATCTCTTCTACTAGGTGTATAAGGTAAATGCAAGAAAAAAGCAGTAATAATGAGGTCATTAATGGTGAGAGAACCTATGATGATATTATGAAAGTAACTCTAAAAATGAACTAAAGCTTAAGTTCAAGATCAATTTTAAAGCTATGGTAATAGCGAGAATGTATATGGCACGATCACAAAGTATTGAGACCAATACCAAGGTAATTAAAATTGTCATATTTTGAATGCTGATTATTTATAAAATTAATTCACACTTGATTTTTTCTTATACATTAATGTTTTTATTTATTTTATGCTGGAGAAAAGCAATAATAATGAGGGCATTAATGCTGAGAAAACCTATGATGATATTATGAAAATAAAATTAGATGTATAATAGTTATAATGATTTAGTTTGATTTTTGTATACTAATATATTTTTCTGGTTTTTTGTTTTAGGGGTTGTTAGGAAGAGAGATAAAAGTTAAAGTACCCACACCACATTGTTCACTAGTCCATTAGGTAATGAACATTATTACTTATATTTATATTAAACTATTATACAGAGCATTTCAAATTTTGTCAATCATTCATTACATCACTTAAATACCATTTTTATTATAGTAAATGTGTGGTCCACTCAATTTGGGTGTGAAACGAGATGTGTATCGCATTTGGTTCATGGGAAGCTTGAATCAATAAAAGAGAGAAACCACCAAAATAATATACTAGGAAGAAACGAGCACGTTGCTTATGAATACTTTTGAAGTTAATAGAATACATAAGAAGTGCTACACCAAAGAAGAAACGAACATGTTGCTTATTGCTCTTGAGAATTAAAAAAGATAGGACGGAAGTGCATTTGAATATCATACATACAATTATAGGGTAAAAATTGACAAAAAAAAATGCATTGGGTGATTGAATTACCTTGTTGGATGACAATGCACAAGTGAAATCTCCTCCCCTCAACCTGAATCAACTCCTGCAACAATCCCAAGCACTGGTCTCGCTCCAAACGCTCCAATGGCCAGTTGAATTCGCGTTCCTGATTGTGAAAATGGGCCGCGGGTTTGGGACTGTGTATTTAATTTTTTTTTTATGATTTACAAATCGCGCACGCGTTTTATAACTACATATTGCGAGCGCGTTTTGTAGTTATATAACGCGTACGCGATTTTTCTTCCTATCCTACATGTTCCATGATATGTCAGGCTCGGGTTGAACCATACCAAGTGCTATGTCAGGCTCGGGTTGATGTATTTTTTGGTAACATGATGTTGTTTTTGAAAACTAGGATTGCATCTTAAAGGTCCCTCATCTTCTTGCACTGACCCTGGATCAATATCATTTGCTGGGATTACATGATCACTAGCTGCCTAATAGACATAGTCATCTTGACTGTCTTTCACGTCAGTGTGGGATTCCTGGTGCTCTGCCTGACTTACAGAGTCATCTTCCTCTACCGTTGGTTCCTCACTGAAGACTTCTTTCAGTGAATCCCATGCTCTCTTTGGAGTATCAACGTCTACAATGTAATGAAATAAGGAATAGTCTATACTGTCTTGTATGAGACATAAGGCAACAACTTGCCTTCTTTCTTTTCAAATTCTGTTAAAGCATTAAACTTTTCTGGATCAATGGGATCCTCTTCAACTATGAAGTGCCACAAATCTTGGAATTTTAACACATTAATTACTTTAATTGCCCATACATCATACTCGTCTCCATTAAAACTCTGCCATAAACCTTGTGGTGTTAAGATATTTCTTACCTCTTCAAATTCTTCGGGGACTGCTTCTGGTAGCACCATATTCAAGAAAATGGAGAGAAGGAAGCATATTTGAAATGAAAGGATGCTCCAACAATGTGCTTCTTGTAAGTAGATCTGAACAATGTAGATCTGGTGAGACAGCAATGGAGATCAAATCATCAAATCATGTGAAAGAACATGTTAATGGCAGGGTTGAAATCAAGATCAAAGCAAGCTCGGTGCGTAGATTTGTCATTGTAAACATAAATCCAATGGCTTCAGCGCTGCTCCCCCTGGAAATCAGAGCCAGAGTATTGCCAGCTTTGAAATTCTTTCCAACAGTCCAACGAGAAGACTGGATCTGGAAATTCCACCCTTGGTGATCTCCAACAACGTAGGTGGCCCCTTCAGCAACAAGTGGTACTAACATATCAATCTGAAAGTAGAGGGGAAACACCAAGATTAAGATTTATTGATCATAACCTTAGGCAACAACGTGCAGTGCACCGTTTAGGAATGCTTGAACAACATGCTTGGCGTCCAGGAGAACAAGATCAACAACGCCAACACAGGGGGCCACCGCCTTCCTACACAATCGTCGGTTCTTTCTCTGCTGAACGTTAATGCACCCAACAGAGATTTATCCTATCATCTCCTGTAGCTTCAACCGACAATCGAGATCCGTTTTTAATAGCTTGGAGGTTGCGCAGTCTGATCTGACGAGGGACAATCCACCCTCTCTACCCCAATCACTGCTTTATAGGTGGGCACTTGTTTAGATCTGAGCACCTATTCTATACAGATCTAAGCGTCATGCATCGCAAGGGATATTGCTACTGGTTGTTCTAAAATAGAGAACAAGCTATCCGATCTCTAATGGCGAAGAAACCTCAGATGGGTTTCTTGGGTTACAGATCGCACAGACCCAAATCTTTTCTTGCTGAGTTTTGACAACCTAGATCTAACGGCTACACCAAACTTGATGGAAATATCCAAAAAACGCCAAAAACCCCCAATTCAAAGCTCTGCAAAGTGCATACGCTAAGCACCATTGCGATTTGAATAGTTCATTGCGATTTGAATAGCTCACGCAACAATCTTCACATAGCACCTATTCGATATGGGATGCAACAATCTTCAACTTTGAATCTGACGGTGGGTAGCAATCTTTACTCTTGTGCAGATCTAGGAGAAACGGTCAAATAGATTTGCATGGGTAGGCAGCAGTGAAGCTAACAAAGAAATGAGATCTTTGTTCCAAATGGCTTCTAAGCTTCGTAGAGTGATTTCCACTTTGTGAAAAGGCTTACCCCAACAATGGAAGGATCAGGCCGTAAGCTCTGATACCATGTGAAAGAAAAGAGCAGAATAGAGCAACAAAAAACACACGGGCAGATGATTGCCTTCTCATTATTCAGAGCTGTTTAAATAGGAATTACAAAACACTATTACTGTGGGTGAATACCACATTTAGGTAAATATTGTTGTGGGTTACCTAACTCTCTAACTTAACTACGGGTGAGATTACTCTCTTCAACATTTATTATGGTGTAGTAGTGCCCTGTAATACTCTACAATGCAATTGAACTCTTTGAGTATGAAGGACAAAGAGTCTTGTGCTTTGTAATGGACCTTCCATTCACCTCATACAATTGAAATTTGTTTGGAACGCCCTCTGGTAGCATGTAAATGGAGAAGTGATTCCCTCTAGTTTCTTCTCATCGATTCACCCACAAAGACTATGCTTGCAAATAACGCTCCTTGACAATATTGGATGGAAAGAAAAATTGTTTTGAATTTGGTTTCCTGCTCCAGATTGGTGCAAGGTGGTGTCTGCAATAGGCATCCCGTCCTTGCCACGATAATGGAGGGTGACGCTGCTTGGAATTCCATGCAACCTATGGTGATATTGTCTAGAGGATGATGATGGAAAGGACAACGGAGGTGGGTCTCCATGAGACAAGAATGACATGCAGTAGTCGTGGGCCAACATCAATATCCGGTGAGGTTAGATCCTTAAATTAAAATTATATTCATATTTACTTATAACATCAAAAATAAATTAGGCACATATAACTGTCATCAAATCTTCAATAGAAAAATACAAAAGATTTGAAAATTGCGAATCAGATTTAACGTTTATCTATATAAACCACATGGTCATTACTTTTAATTAAAAGAGCCCTATCATTTAAAATAATTTGTTGATGATCCATTATTTTAATAAACTTTATCAAGTCTTCTACTAAATGTAATACTTGGTTCCTCCTCTAAGGGTTGGGTTAGCTCAATTGGTAAGATGTGCACACACTCTCTCGGTTCGGAGGGAGGTCACGGGTTCGAGCCTTGAGTCCTCTGGGTTAGGCCTTTTGCTAGGATGGCCAGCGGTTTACCACCTCTACCATCCACGAATGTGGAGAAGTACACATCCGAATAGACATCCACATACATACAAGATAAGATAAGGTGAAGGATGCTACTTTATCCACAAGTCAACAATACATTTATATTTATTGTAATTTTTTTTGACAACAATGTTAAAGTTTTTACCTTATTTTACAAATAATTTAATGGTAAAAAATTCAAGCCCTCATTATCTGGATGCTAACTTTATGAAAAATGCAATAATAATTTTCCATGTTAATCTCAATACTATATCACGTACCATGAATGACAGAACTAGTTTCCTGTGAGGAAACATATGGAAGCGACATCATTGTTTAGTCCATTGACAAATTTAAACCATGACCTGGAAAAGTGTTTGATAGCTCTTCTCCTCCCAACTTGTTTAAACATTGAAGTGGATGCTTTTATTTTTTAAATCATGAAATTATTAAAGTTAATTAAATTAACTTAGATTTATTTTATTTGAATAAAATTGAGTATAATTTTTTCTCAAATTTTGTATATTTAAAAAAGTTTGCATTTCAAAAGATTTGATTATTGTAAGAATTTATAAATCTGGATTTAAAATGGAATTATGCTAGTTATTATATAAAATAATCCTCTTTTCAATATAAATTTTGTATTTCATTTTTGTAAAAGTTATTTGTTTATTGAATTGTAAAGATGCTTTCTACAACCCAATATATTCACTATGAAGGAAAAGTGTAATACCTTTAGAATTGATACATAACATTTTAATAAAATAATAAAATATTAAGTAATAAACTTTAATAAAATAACAAAATGTTAAATAAAAAACTTTAATAAAATAACAAAATATTAAGTAAAAAAAATTACAATGTAGATCCTTAACGTAAAGTTCAAAACAAACAAATATGTAGATTTCAATTATTTAAAACTATAAAATTCAAAGAAACTTGGGTATTTACTAATTGATAGTGTTTTCAATTAGTAGAAGTTTAGCTATGTCCAATTATTTACTTGATATGGATATATATAATTTCCTTATCTTTATTTCTTTACAATTTATATGTTTTATTATAATGAATCAAGGTATAACCATCTTAGATCATATAAACACATTTGCATTACATAGGGGTTCACAAGAGCATTATGTCACTTACTAGAATTAAAATGAGTTGGTGGGAAGAGCAACAATCATTCCTCCCAACCATCTAAACTACATCCAATAAACATATAACTAATATATTATAATCTAACATATCTCATACCTTTAAAATTAATCATATACTTATTTTATATATTAAATAATACAATTCAAGTTTATTTAATTATAATACTAAGATGATTAAAAAACTATATTTTCTTTAAGAATAACATCTAAAGAAAATATTAACCATATAAAATTTAAATATCTATTACAGATAATGATAATGATACAAAAGTTGAATATCTATCAATGCAAATTCCGCCAAATTCTAATGTATAATTGAATTTAAAAAATACTCTACTGCATCCATGTATATGGAGTATTGAATATACATAGCCATTCAATGAACATAAAATAAAATGTAATCTAATGAAAGCAACAAAGTATAACTAGGATATAATTTATCATATAGATTCTAAACATTTAAAAATATAACTTAATTTTGGATGTGGTAATAACTTTAGCCATTGTTTTTAAACATTGTTCGATGTTGTAACAAATTTAACCATTATCTTTGACCATGCAATGGATAGTTATGGATTTTATATTTTCATGAAAGTGGAAGTTATAATTTGTATTAATTACTAATTTAAGTACATTTTAATAATAGCATATAAATGTAGGTTTAAGTGCATAAATATAAAATAAATTAAAAATATTAACTATATTTCACATGCATAATACATATAAATCATCATGTTTATAACAATAATAATAAATATTTAATTTTTAGATAAAGAAAATCTAAAAAATAGTTATGTATAATTATGTAAGAGAAAAATTATACCGACCACTTGGGTGAAGGAAACACTTATAAGCTTCACTCTTTCTTAGCCCAATTCATTTGCTTAGGCTTAGCCAATCTTCTCAACTCAGAGTACTACATGAATCTCATTTAACCATCCCAGCCTTGGAACTCTCTTCCACTACCCCGCACAACACAAGAAAGGCCTACCCTTTCTCTCCTTAATAGCCCCTCAAAGTACCCATCCTTTACAATGCTCTTCAATGTGTGTAGCACGTGTGTAGAAAGAGTCCAAGTTGCTGTATGTTTTTATAGAATTTCCTATAAAATTAATTCATGACTTCTCAAGTATCCAAGGAGCAATAAATATTCCATGGGTAAATATTACCTATCTTCCTCATCCTCTATGCTCACCTACAACCATAATTTTTCACTCTATGTTTGTAATTTCCTCTCCACAATGCTAATTTTTGATAAATTTCTTAGTTTGGTAACTTGAGATGTAGAGAACAACATGAAAATTTTGTAGTGTATTAACTCTTCCATGGAGAGTGAGTGATAGCTCAAATGGAGATGAGAGGATTGGTGAAGATGAAACTAACATTAGTTCTAACGATAGAATGAAGAGCTCTTACAATTGCTATAAGAAGTGTATTCATGCCATGCTTCCTTAACTACATGAAAATATTTTCACACCAACCTCATACATGTATACAATGATTGGACTTTATAAGTGACGGGAAGTGAATGGCTCATTAAAGGAACATGGAAGAAAATGGATGAGCTCTAAATGTGACATTTGGCATAAAAAGATTTACTTTCTCATAGCATTAATTTTCTTCTCCCCCTCTAATGAATCATAGCCCCTATAATACTCTTTACACAACTCTCTTAAAATATTTTATAATTTTTCAACATAATATTTACATAGATTTACATCATCATAACAAGTCTAACAAATGGCCCAATGGTCAAAACTAGGATATTAGAAAATTAATAAAAAATACATAGATATATGTAATGTCTTGAAATATTTGACATACAAATATGTCCCCCCAAATCCATCATTGTAACTCATTTTTGATACCTTAACAAATAGATTAAGATTCTAAAATGATGGCATACAAAATAGCTTTTGAGTAATCCATCATTTTATTGAGAGTAGAGAGGTTCTCTACAAGGCAATATGGGGGAGATACTGTCATGTAAAGTAACACAAAGTTATGTAATGTTATGTTACCACAACATTATGTAAGGTTATATTACCAAATATAAAAAGTAATAAAAAAACCATGTCTCTTCATAAAATTAAAAATTAAAACCAAGTTTAAAAAATAATTAAAAAAACAAATGACCCCCCAAAAAATAAAAAAAAATTAAAACCAACATAGATTCATATGATCAAGCACCAAGAGAAATCAATTTTTTGAGGTGTAAATTTTTTTTACATGTATACAAAACTTAAGATAAAAAATTTACACCTCAAACAATTGGATCCTTCTCAATACTTATATATCCTTTGATATATTTGTTAATTTTTACATTGAAATTATCTTTATAAGCAATAACTAAATATGATTTATAAAATGAAGTTATTGAATTTGAATAGTGATATCATGAAAATGAAGTAAATCAACAATTAAATATTAAAATATTAATCACAATGTGATTAGCCATCAACTAAATATATCAATTTGGAAATTTGAATATTTACTTAGAGATATAGTAAAAATATAGTAAATAGGTTTTCCTTCTTCGGTTGGTGGTAGATAAATTAACTCTGGATAGAACAAAAAGAAATCACATAACTAATAAGTCATAGGCAGTGATGATGAATTTGATGGGAAAAACGCCCGTCATTAACGTCATTTACGAAGAGTAATAAAATTTCTAAAACTTAATTTTGAAAGGCAATAAAATTTCTAAACTGTCATTATATTACTACATTTTTTTTATATTACTAGTAGTATTAATATATTTATCTTATATAAAACTATACTTTCTAAATTTCAAATTACAAACCACACAATCACTACAAATTAAGAACATATATTAAATTAGAACTATTTTGTTGCCTTTCTTTTGCAAGTAGTATTGATTTTTCACAAAAACATAAAAAACTCATATAACTCAAAGATTTTTCCATTATTTTTTGTTTTTTCCATTATTGCAATGAGCATCTACACTCTACAAATTTTAGTCCTCAATGTTCGTTGATTACATTAACATCTTGGAGAGTTGGAAGGTGATACTCATGGGAGTTAGAAGGCCTTGGGAACATAGTTTGAGAGTTATTTACATTATCAAAGGTAATGCATTATATTTTTTAAGTTATACTTACTGATGAGGTAATGCACTATATTTTTGACATTATATTTATTGATTTGTTTAGATTGAGGGATTTACTTAAAATCTATGATTTTAGAATTATATTTATTGATTTATTTAGATTCAAAGATTTACTTGAAATATATGATTTTGAATAATTGTTATAGAGTATGTATTTGTATTTTTTAATCATTTTAAATAACATCAATAATGTATGTGCACCATTTGTCCCATAATTTCGGTAATTATATAGATTCAAATTCAAAGAGTATTGATTATTTCTAGAAAACTCCCATTGAAATTGAAATAATCATCTTTTATATTTCTTTTATGGTTCATTTTCAGTTAAACTTCAAAATTTTAATAAAGCCAAATACTAAATAAAGGAATTGAGAGACATGAAATCTATGTTCGACATTTAAAGTGAAAATATCCTTGTACAATACATAATAATTAAATAAAATATATACACAAAATATTTTAAACAAAACGTTTCACCACGGGTACTATTAAACCCAAAAAATGAGACGGTAGTCAGAAACCTTTGGTTGAATTATATTTTTTATTTAATGAGATCATTGCATTTAAATAAGAATAAATTTACTTATGGAAAAAATATGATTGGAAAAAATATTGAAAAGCAAAAAAAAGAAAGACCAAATCACATAACGAAGGATTTTATTTCCCTCATTTTTAGGAAAAACCTTATTTAATAAATAACATTCCATTATTGACATGAAAATTTATCAAACATATAATAAATTAGCAATTGCTCGAAGAGGGTGCAATAGTAGGTCAACAGGTTGTTGTTGGAGGGTGAAATAGCTAGAAAGAGAAAACTAAAACCAAGAAAGTGTATCTACAAAAGTTTAAACACTGTTTAGACTTGAACTTTATCTTAAATTTTTTTGGTTCAAAATCATGGATTTAAATATTTTAGTTATAAGTTGTATTGCCCATGAGGGTTAGAGCAATTGATAATGAGTAATTGAGATGAGAAGTCCTAAATAAAAGGTCATGAGTTCAAATCCACCTTACTTTAAAGAAAAAACAAATTGTAAAATGAATCTATTAATTTTGCTTCAAAGTATTTTTTGTTTTACACTCATTACCTTAAAGATTTTAGTTATAATTTTCTATGAGGATCTATTAATATTTCTCCAAAGTATTTTTTTTGTATCAAAATCATTACCTTGAAAAGTTTAGTTATAATCGTTGGGAAAGGTTGTTTGGGGTTTTAGCCATATTTTTTCCATTTTCTCTTAGGCCAAACTAAACCTCTACATTTACCCTAGTCATGATATAAAATCTGAATGGAGGGTTTGTTTTTATAAATATTCTACAAATATATTATTTCTCTATCGAATTCGTTGTCTATATAATCTTGAAAGTCAACCATGCATTGAAATTGTGTCAAAGCAATTTTCAAGGTTAATATATCTAACTCAGAAGATATTCCTGCATGTGGTAAATGTAGGATATAGATCCCAAGTGCAAATAAAAAACAATATAGCGCATTTGCTGAAAAGCCAACAGTGAAGAGTTTGGGTTTGTCGACTAAAACACATATGCATATTTTTTAAGAGGTGGCTTAATATTGGAGCAAACAACTGTGATTAAGCTTAAAAACTGTTAGGGAAGTTTATGATGAGCTAAGAAAGTATGGGGATGTTGAGACCATGTTTTTTTAGGGTTTGTTGAAAGCAATGGAAAGCCTCCACTTATAGCTTTGGCTTAGGTTGCAAAGAGAGAAGAATAGTATTTGACCCATGTTATGAATCGGTTTGAGAGGTCTACCACAACCATGTTTGTAATAAGATTCATCTCTAGCAACGAGGGGATTAACTCCAAATTGAGCACAATCGAGCAATTGGGGAATTTTGAGCACGTGTCAGAGAAAAATAGTCAGCAGAATTTCAAATTCCAATATAAGAGACTTCTACAAGTTTCTTTTTCAATATATTGGAAAGGAAATCGTGTTACTTAACATAATCCTTTTTAAAAATTTGAGATGAAGTACATGCAAAAATTTGTCAACACTCAAGATAGATGAAAATTGAGAACAACAATTTTATGTTCTATATATCAAAAGTGTGAACAACAATTTCATATTTTGCATATCTAATCTGCTGGTAGGTGTTGAACAATTTTATATTCTTCATATTTGGCTTCTCAAATGGTGTTGATATTTTTCATTAGGATTTGCTCCCCAAAGTGGCATGTCTCTTTGGGCCTATCTCACCCATACAGAAAAAGGCCACCTAATGGGGTAGGGTTTGGTGAAAGTCCTAAAGCTTATTTCACGGAATAGATTCCTAGTTAGAAATAGGCTTGATTCTCTAGTCTGCTTCCCCGTGTTGATCGGAAGCATCTATAAACCAGAAACCAAGAAATAAATCCCATCCCTTTTTCCAATATTGACAAAGATAAAATTGATTCAAAGTCCATGGAAGTCAAACAAAATGATTAACACTACAAAATTGTTGCCTTTTTTAAATAAATAAGTTTTTACGAAGAAATTTTTAGTTAACTTATTGTTGTATATGTAAATGTGGAGAGAAAGAAGGGGAGTACTTGTATATTATCAATAGACCTGAAGAAGAAAACATGTTCAAATGATGTCCTTTCTGAATACATAACCTTGAAAAAGTTTCCATTAAGCTAGTTCTTTCATAAATACCTAGGCCTAAGACAAAATGATCTAAATTGCTTCAATCTAGAATTGAAACATACATGACATGGACTTGGTTTAGACATGTACATCTCACCCACATGATGGACATAATTTATTTGTAGTTTCCAATAACAAAGTATCCATAGAAAAATATCAAATGGGATACAAGCAAAATATAATACCTCCAAAAAATAAAATGAGGTATCCATTCAAATAATTCCCAATTAATGCAAATCCAAATAGAATATGGGAAGTAATTTACAGAAAAGATACTAAATTCTCTTTAAGAAAGGAACAATTCTAGATAACAAATTTATGGGAAAGAAACTACAATAAAACCTATTGTATTAGACATTTGAAGGATAATGCGCAACAACTTAGTTTAGTGACCATTAAAATTTGATCATGAACATTTTCAATGGTAAAAATCAACATTGTCTAATTAAACAACATGGAAATCAAGTTAAAAACCATACAACAATATTTAGCAGATAAATGTCACTAAAAATATTGAGAATGATCTTGAAATTAGTCTTAAGAATCCATTCAGATAAAATAAATCTATCATTAAAAGTCCAATAACAAATGGAAAAACAATTCTTGACTAAAACCATAGTTGTGAATGGCCAACAACCTAATATAGTCAACTTGGCAGATCAAAGCAACCAAATGTATGAATCATTTGTGTTGTTCATTACAATTGTATGTGATATGTTCATAGTTTTGTATAATTATGTTCAGTTGTTTAGTATGTATATGTAAATACAGTTACTTACTATATAGGGACATCGATGGTCTATGCAAAGATCTGTATAGATTGACAACAATTGCAACCCTAATTTGGTATAGAATGAAAACAATGTATGTACTAGAATCTCTCTCAGAGGACCTGATATTTATATATACAAGAACCTTTTTCTTGCTAAAAAAAGTAATATTGAAATAACACAAAAAATTTGGCAAAGCACAACCTTTAAGAATTTGGTAAAGCACAACCTTTTCCTTCCTTTGTATCCTCTTGGCCTACCTTTTAACAAAATTAATCAACCCATTCTTTTCAATGGGTGTCTCATCCTTCTCAACAACCTATAATATTTCCATCTCTAAGTCCTAAAGTCCCTCTAAAAAGAATGCTAGTAGTGACCTCAACTTATTAACCTTCACCATATTTAACTTCCTATCAATGATCAAATTCTCCTACACTTCCTCCAATCGATCCAATGTCTTTCAATTGAGGGTTCTATTGGATGAGTAACTCCTTGCAATACTTAGACCCACACAATTCGGTAATTTTTCATTGAAAATATGCCATCCATTTGAACTTCCTCTAATAATGAACCATTCATAGTGCCACATGTTGCAAAGTTGGTGAATGCATTTATCAATAAACCCTACAACTAAGAATGGAGCAAGATTCCTCGTTGTCACGTCCCCGGTTTTGACCCCGTTTGCATGATGTATATATTGTGATTAATCATGGTGAGGAGCTCAAGGCAAAAGCCCCACCATCGATTTTGTTGTGTATGTTTTGGCAATAGGGATAATTGCCGATGGTATGTTGTGCTATCCGACACTTTTTAATGTGGCATCATGTAAAACCCGCACATCAATTAATTAAACCACAACCAGCTACGGCAGTGCAACGTTGAATGAAAAGGGCATGGTTCTGAAGGATAAGGGGTGGGGGATGTCAAACCTTGGTTTATGGGGGGAAAACCCATGTTTTATTACCTTGTTGTTTTGCCACCTTGTCTTACCCAACCTCTTTCAACCTCTTTAATGTTCTGTTGGGTGGTTGGGCAGTTATGGCTGCTGGTGGATGGACAGTTATTGCCTTTGGGAGTGGGGTGGCAGGACTGTCAGTCCTTTTACCACATCCACACTCCACCCACGACCCCATGCTTGCCCTACCTATTCTGTTCTCCTCACGCGCCTGTTCATTGTGCCCATGGCATTTTGTTCCTCTCCACGAGTGGCTGAGCACCCGCTGACTGCAAATTCGCGTCCTCTCCATTGCTGTGCGTTCTCATGAAGAGGGATTGCCTCCCGTTTTTGTATTCTCCACGTTTTTGGTTGGTCGTAGTGCCCAATTCGTAGTGAGCCATTTTCCTACTGTGGTTTGTTCATCCTCACGCAGAGAAATCGGGTATGTATTCCCGTGCATTTTGCTGTTGGGTGTAAGTTCTTCCTCACGCACAGGGTGTTTGGGTCGTTTTCCCATGTTGTGAGAGCCGTTCTCACTGTCATGTTTTGGGGCTGCTGTTTCCCCTGTGTTTTGTTAACTGTGGGTTTCCAATTCGTGGGCTGAGTTCCTGTGTTTTGGGACTGTGCATAATTTCCATTGTTCTACTTTGAAATTGGGCTATTGTTGTTGTTTCCCTGGTCTGGGATGTTGTGGTTGAGTTGTTTTGGCCACGTTAGGGCCAAAACCAACTCTGGGTTGTCCATTGGACTTGAGCTGTGCTCCTCCATGGTTTGGGGCTGTCCCCTGTTGTTATGACTTCTTCACAGAGCTGTGAAGGGATTGTTTGGCTGCTGGTATGCAGTGGTTGAACCTTGGACTGTGCTGGCTTGGCTTGTCTGTTGAAAGCCTGTGAAACCCAGCGGTGTTGGTTTGGTTGTTTTGTGTCCCCTTGGCTATGTCTAAGCCTGCAATTGACCCTTATTCCGGAGGAATCATGCCCAGCTCGGGGGTGGCAGCGTTGCTGAGAGAGTGATGAGCAAGCTGGCCTATGGTTGGGTGGAACGTTGCAGCGACGTAGCTGGTTGCAGGTGAAGTCTTCATCAAAAGATAAGTGCTGCTGTTTACTGCATCTCTGTAATTTATATTGATGTGAAATGAACTATAATGGACTTGATGAATGCTGGGTGATGGACTGAGTGTGTGTGCTTCCGCTGTATGATTAAAGATAAATGCATCTGTGTATGCTTGTAATGTTTAATTCCAGCATTTGATTTTCTGTTTATGTTCATGGGGCTGTTGCCCGGTTGTATTTGATGTGCTCGTCGCGTCCTCTTCGTCGGTTGAGGGACGGGGGCGTGACACTCGTACTTACGACATCTTTCCTTTAGTTCACCAAAGAAGAAATTTGATCAATATTTTATGGTACTATCTTCACCAAAGCCTTGAAATGCTACCAACCAACTCTCTAGGTTTACAACACTTTCATTCACACTCAGTGTTCCTTGTCCTTAATCAAAATATTCTTACGATTGTATTATGCCACAAGGTCCTTCCATAGGCTCACTAAGTATTCAATCAACTTCATGACTAGCATTCTTGATACCCCCGGACCCAACTTCCTTCCAGTCATCATAGGTACACCACAAGTATTGGTTCCATATAATAACATAAAATATTTCTCACGGGGCATGGGAATTGCTTTGGAAATATTGAGAAAAATTCCATTCCACGATGATTTTTTTGTCATCTAATAAAACCACCAGTAGGCCTAAAATCCCATATCATTCCCCAACCTTCAAAGGTGAAAAATGAACTAATCCTATTATTAGGTTAATTATTGAGTTAACCACCTTAAATGAGGGCATGATACTCTCAAGATTATGATGAATTCATTTAGTAGTTTTTTTAGTTACAAAATTGTGTCCTACATTGCTGTCCACCAAGGATAGCACCTTCAACCCACTCAATGTTTATTTTACAAACAAATTTCATGTCAACCTTCACTTTGAAAATCATGTTATTAACAACATGCCATGAACTTGTCGAGAATTTTTGTCATGGAAACAAATCCACCCATCTATACTTTTGAATTCTATTGCACATGGAATTATTCTAAGGATTCCAACTTTTGTTCAAATGGAAGTATATAGAAACATGGTTCTAGTAACAAAGGAAACAAGTAACATTATTACCTCTCCACTTAGGAAATTTTAGTTTCTTTCATGTAATGATGCTGCCATTTTTTTTGGAATACTTCCTCCTAAAGAATTGAACTTAGGTTGCATATTCACCTCTGTTAATCTTGTCATAAATTGCAACCTATGAGATAAGGGTTCAAACCATATGACTTGATTTCAGGAACACCTCCATGTGCTGTTGGATCAATTGTCCTAACCTCACCATCCTGACTTTCATCGTTGTCTTCGAAGACTCTTCTTCTTCACCATCGATGTAAAAACATAGGCACATTTGAAGAATCCACCCCATTATTAAAGACTAGTTTTAACCCCTACACTTCCAAATCCATGGAACCAAGCACCTATTTCAAGAATACTTCTTGAACCCAAAGCTATACTGTAAATTTTCCACTATTTCATTTTGACATGACTATATTTGAATACAACCCAAAATAAATCCTTCAAAAACCTCCACTTGGTTTGCATAGTCTTGAAAACACAAAGAAGGATTTGTAAACTTCTGTGTGGACCAATCCATCCAAGTTTCTTATTTCACAATTGAAAAAAATTTCTGGAATCTACTCTAATGTGTTCAAGTATTTGTTTTGACCACCTACATGTTTAATCCAAAAAACCTCTTGTTTTTTCCAATCATGCCAAAGCATGGTGAAGTGTGTACAAAATAATTTTGGAATCAACTTCCTCCAAAATTTGTGCTCTCATACCATGTTTCCAACAAAAATGAGGTGAAGATGTTGTAATACTACCTAACAGAGGCTTGTAGGTATTGCATTATATTTTTTACTTTTGTTACCCTAGGTTGTGTGACACTTCCGTACCTTGGACATAAGATCTTGTCCAACTTATGTCTACTACAACTAGACTATATCTCTTCCCGCAAGGTCTGTCCCATAACTACACATTAATCTACAACTTGTTAATTGCAATTAACATGTGCAATCACTAGTAAAATCGAACATATGTGCCAAAATTAATGTATGTATAATTGTAGCTTGCACATTTACATACTACTATTTATGCCACTTACATTACACTTAATAACATATCATGATGTCGTGCAATACACCATGAAAATTTGGATGGATTAGCCAATGCCTTAACACATAATCCAACAACCTCATGAATGTTTATTTGAGCATTTGAACACCTTCCTCTTCAACCAAGCACAACATAATGGAATACGTTTCCTTTATCTACTCAATATTACAACATGAACCCGTCCCCTTTAGTGCTATTCAATGTAGGAAAGACGGTTACAGTGCATGATGGGATACAAGTGGGGAAACCATTGTATATCTATGAAATGATATATAAAGTTCCCAAATCCAACATTAACGTGGTCTCACTCATGTCATTCATTTTAAAATAATGGTCATAAGACTTCACTTGGACAAGTTATGATCTCTTAACCAACTTATGTCAAGTATTTTACCTTATGAATTCATCAAAAGTCTTTTTTAGCAATTTCACACATTTAATTTTTTCTCCATTTACCAAACCATCATTATAGTCTCAATAACATTTATGCATTCAATTTCCATAAATTAAACATTTATGATATCTAATATGATGGAACCAATTCTTCAGTAAATCACACATGGGTAAATCCATGAACATGGGCAATCATTATGCAAGGGTGAATCCATGAATATGGATAACAACTACTGGAAAGGTAGGTGAAGGGGGTAGAGTTTGATAGATGCTTGACCAAGCCCTATAGCTTGATTAAACTCATTTTTTTATATCTACATACATACATACATCCACACACACACACATGCATGTAAGTATGTATATCGATAGAGAGATATAGAAAACCATTTCATTTTGTGACTATTAACCTCCTTCTATGAACTCCATTCAAACTACCTTGACCAAGTGCTACTTGAAATCCACTGACCCCCAATTGACGCAATCAAATCCAAACCTAAATGTTGGTCTTTATTTGTGTTTTACTTTAACAAATTATAAGTGTTTTTTTTCTAAGTATCCATTATGCTGCTGAAATTTTCTTTTTTGGCATAAATCTTAATTTTCATTTATTATACAATTATTTTTTTTACCAAAAATGATTGATCGACAATAATTATGATCCTAAAATTTTCAAATTTTCATTAAAATTTAAACTTTTCGTTTCAATTATATCAACTAGTAGCATTAACACTAGTCTTTTTTTAGTGGTGTGACAACAAGTAGAAATGTTGTCATCTTTTTTTTTCTCAAAGGATTGAAAATTAGAAATCACATGCTATTGCTCAAGGAAAGAAAATAAAAAGTCAAGCAAACCACCCTATTATTATAAACCATAACTAAGTACTTTTAAATTCGTACCCTTGAATACTATTTAACGACTATCGTACCTAAACATTGATGCTTACAATCACTAAAACCTTATCCCTAATAAATATTATCTCAAAACCTCTAAATGTTAGAACCATTATAACCCCCTTGTATCCTTTTTTTTTCAGAGGAAAAAATACCAGATCCTGTTATTCTACTGAATCAAAGATCATCATATACAATCAGCCATAGAGGCATTCATTAAGAATGGATTCGGAGCAATGGGGTATCCTCTCAGCTCAATGGCGAGACCCCAGCATCATAACATGGGCAATATGGACACAAGCCTGTTGTGATTCAGGCTTTTATCATCACTCATGTATAGACAGGTCAGATTTGTTCAATTATTCAGAAATGAACAGAAGCAACATAAATCATGAGCATAAGAAGAAGACTGAGGGTCTCTTCATGAGATTGCTAAGATCCCATTTAATGTCAACAAAGTTATGTGCGAAATAAAGAGGGCTAATGCTCAGCACTAGCTAATATAGCTGAAAATTACCATTATCAATGATCATATCATTCAGAGATTCCTTGAAAATTCCAAATCCTGAATCAAGAGAGAGTGCTTTTTTAGAGAGACTGACAGCTATCTGGTTATGCTCACGATATATGTGTTTCATGATCACTTCCAGAAATATATGCAGTAATTCTCTAATATCATCACACCAATGACTCAGATGAGGTAAGTTCAATGTGCCATTTCCTGTAGCCCATGAAATGATGACAAGGGAGTCACCATATATAGAGTGTAAAGGAATTCCCATAATCTTTGAAACAGAGAGAAGGGCCCATAATGCCATCAGCTCAGATCTTGTGTTAGTACTTCTGCCATGGCCCATAGAGAGGTGTATGTAGGGAGAGCTTCTCAAAAGTAACACGAAACCTGCCCCCCCAATGTTCTTGGTGGCTACACCATCAAAATAACCACAAGGATAGGTAATCGTTGGAGGCAGAGCAATGATTCTATATTTAATCTTCTTTCCAGGCACTGTAAATGTATGGAAGAACATATCAATTTGGAGAAAGACCGCATAGACAGATGGTGTATTTCCCTCAAATATACATCCATTCCTGTGTTTCCAGATTGACCAAAAGATGAAGAGGGGCAGGTAGAGCTTGGGGTAGTCGAAAGAATGAGAACGAAACCAGTGCTCAAGAAACAAACGAGCAGATGCTTTAAATAAAGAACGAGTACCAAAGTGCTCGAATACAGCTTCAAAGGTGCTCTTAGTAAATAAACAGTCCATAAACAAATGCTGGGCCGTTTCCTCATCTTTCTTGTAGAGCAAACAGTAAATAGGACCCTGGATACCGCATATATTGAGCTGATCCCACATTAAAACTTTGTTTTTTAAGAGAAGCCAGATAAAGCATCGTATTTTTTAAGGAATGTTGAATTTCCAAAGGATCTGGTAAACAAAAGAAGTATTAGGATGTGGGTCCAAATAGTGGTCCGCAATACATTCATATGCCATAGCTGTAGTTAAAGATCCTGAGTAGTTCTTGTAAGACCAGAGAAGACTGTCTGGTTGTGACCTGAGTCTTATCCTTCCATACTCCAACCCCTTAACATAATCATTCCATATAAGGTGCCATTCTCCATCCAGATCCGTTGCAGAAAGCCAGTAGGACCGAGCATCCATAGAACAATTCCTAGCTTGTGCCAGAGATATTATACCACAATCTTCCAGATAGTCATGAAGATCCTGTGGGAGAGTGAACAAAGAGCCCAAACCTATGATCAGGTCCAATCCCACCCTTATGCTCTCACCATTCCCCACCTTCCATGTTAAGCCACTGCGAATCCAAGAAATAGTGCTAATGAAACCTTTCCAAATAATAGAGACACCTATGACCAAGAATGCCTTACCGCGAATCCATGACAGAACAGATTTCTTCTTTAAATATTTCACTGATAATAACTTGAACCAAAGACCATTGTCGTAGAGAGCATGCCAAAAATATTTGAGCCTCAAGGAGTTGCTGAACCAGCCAATATTTTTGATACCCCAGCCTCCTTGAGCAATGGGTTTGGATCAATACAACCAATCAACAAGATGGTATTTTTTATTATTCCCCGAAGAGCCCCAAAGGAAGGCGAAAATCATGCTTTTTAGTTTCCCAAGTATGGATTTTGGTATGGGGACTAAATCCATCCAGTACACCGACAAGCTGGTGAGAACCGCTTTAATAAGAACCAGTCTCCCCCCCATAGAAAGAAGCTTGTAAGTCCAGTGAGAAATCCTTTTTTCGAACTTTTTGATGAGCCAAAGCCAGTATTTAACTTTGTACCCCAAGGGTTTAATAAAATAACCAAGATAATTGAACCCTGATGAAATGTGTCGGGTCTTGAAGGGGAGGGAGCGAGTGATTTTGTTTAATGACCCATTATCAACATTGTTGTACAGGAAACATGAATTTTCCGAGTTTATGAACATGCCCGAAGCTTCACAAAAGGTGTCCAATAAAACTTTGAAGGCTATCCATTCTTCACATGTGCCAAAACCAAAAAGAATCACATCGTCTACAAAAAGAAGGTGAGTGAGGGATAGTTGTTGTGATATTTTGATCCCCCTGACCAGGCCATGTCTGCGAGCATCTTCAATAAGGAGGTTGAGTCCTTCAATAACAAGGATAAATAGGAGGGGAGAAAGTGGACATCCTTTCCTGATTCCATGAGAGGCCGTAAAAAAATTTGAAGGGGAACCATTGATGAGTAGGGAAAAATTAACCGAGGATATGCATCCCATTATCCAGTTGACTCCCTCCAATGGCACACCAATTTGCAGAAGAATGAGCCTGATATAGGGCCAGTTAACTCTGTCAAAGGCTTTAGTGAGATCAAGCTTAAGGACAAGGGCACTTTTGTTCCTGGTTTTGACTAAGTGTAGTACTTCTTGTGTAATGGCCAGAGGCTCTGATATCTGGGGATTTTTGAGGAACCCAAACTGCCGAGGAGTAATACATTTGTCAAGGAAGGGATTAAGGTGTTGTGCAGCAACCTTGGAAATCAGTTTGTAGATCAAGTTACAGAGAGAGATAGGATGAAAATCGGCAAAGGATAATGGATTGTATTTTTTAGGTATGAGTGATATAAAACTATAACCCATAAAACTATAAAACTCATTCGATATACCCCCTAGCACATATAATCTTAGAAACCAACCCTTATCGCTCGAATTCTAATGACTACACCCTATAACACACTTATAGGGCCTCACCGTTATAAAACCCTATTCCTTATAACCTTATATACTATCACCCCTAACAATTTTAACCACTATAACCTCTATATCTAAGCTATTTGTCATTGGGGTGAAGGGTTATAAGAAATAGAGTTAAGGGTTATATGAATAAGGGTTGATAATTGTTGTGCACTAAGATTTAGGAGTTAGGGGATATATTAGCCATTATAGGTTTACTGGTTTGGGTTATATGGATTATAGGGTTATATTTTTTTTGGATAAGTATTATGAATTATAAGGATTAGTGGCATGATAAGGGTTATATGAATTACAGGATATAGGGTTTAAATATTCGGGGATTTTATAGTTAGAGGAACTAGGGATTAGTGTTTACAGGATTCAGGGGTGATAAATGTTAGATGTTTCAAGCACTAGGGATTATAAGTGTAACCGTTTAGTAAGGCTATTAGGAATACTTTTTTAGGGATTCAAGGTCATTGAAGTTAATATTTGGATCTATATTATTTATTCAATGTAAGGACTAAAAATTAGGAGCTATAGGGACTAGGTGTGAGGGGTTACAAGGGTTTAGATTAATGAAGTTAAAGATGTTGGGTTAAATCTTTATAAAGGTTATATAATATTGTATATAGGAGTCATAGTTATAAGGGTTATATGGATAATTGGTTATCAATTATAAGGATCATATGGTTTAGGTGTTATTAGGTTTTTAGGTATTATGGATAAGAGAATATGAGATAACAGGATTAAGGGATAGTGATTCGGGGTTACGGGTTAAAGTTATATAATAGAAGTTTAGGTTAAAGGTTTCAAGGATTAAACATTTTAAGAATTGTAAACTAAATATTAAATAGATGTCCTTATAGTGATATCAACAATCACAATTTGGTTAACGAAATAATCAGCGAAGGAAACTAAACTATTACAGAAACTTTACTGTGAATTTAAAATCACATCAAAACAAAAATCTAAATAAGTAACTTAGGGATTTCATTTCATAGTTTCTTTATTCTCTATATTTGTCTTGGTACTACATATCAAGTCACTCTAAAGGATGTTAAAACCTATTTTCATTGTTTCTATACATGTTATTATGCTTATGTGTTATAGGGGTTATATGGACACAGGATCAAGATTTATCATTTGCTATACATTAGAGGTTATTTAAGGTTAAGAAGGTTTAGGGATTATATATGATCATGGTTATAATGTAGAGGTTTATAAGGTAGTTTATGTTTGGTTATAGTGGATATGGATTAGGGGATATGAGTTATACTACAATTTAGGTAAAACATTAGGTCACATATTTTATGGGATAGGAAATAAGGCTTATAATGATTTGGTGCTATCCGATTTAATGGTGTTATTGGATTTAATCATTAGGCCGTTGTCTTTTGGGCATGCATGCCTTGGATCTTTACATGTGTCATCTAGAGTTGGAATTCACCACATGTGGGCCTATCTTGCGTAGAGTTGGTTTCCTTGAAGTGGACTAGGTCCACCTTGTATTATTTGTTGTCATGACTTATCATATAAATAAAGGAAAGAGATGTTGATGTAATTGTAACTTCGGAATGTATTCACTTGTATATCTTATGTATTGTACCTTGATGTTTATTCTGGGAAGTGTTTGTAATTAATTGAGTCATGGCATGCCCCAATGTTCCAATTGGGAGAATCAATAATGTAAACAAGTCATGTAAAGTCATTGTGGGTAACCCTCCTATTGATCAAGGGTTAAATTCCCCATAGTTGTGGGGCCCTAGGGTTATTAGACTCTCCTAGAGAATTCGGCCCTAGTGAGTTATTATCAAGTTAGGAATTAGTATAAATAGAGAGTGAGCCTCTCTATTTATCACACATTCACTCACACTCAGTTGTAGCACATAACTGAGAGAGAAGAAGTTGCTGGGACAAGAGAGAGAGAGAGACTACGGCTGTTGAGAGATCATCTTACTATTTTTGGGATTTTACTTTTGGTGATGATTCTATCTTTGAGGAAGTTGCGGGGTTTTCTCCTTTATGGTTTCCCCAAGGAAAAAGTTTGTGTTCATTGTCTCTTATGTTTGATTGTTGTGCTTGTTATTCTCTTACTTAAAGATCATAAGATAATGCTAGCTTAAATGATAAAAATCTAACATGGTATCAGAGCTAACCTGAGAAGAAGACATTGTGCAGCTGCAAAAACTAGGGCTTCCTACTTTTTGGATCTCTCTCCATATATTTTCAGCAAAATAAGGTTGGGATGACTCTCCTCTCCAGGGTGCATCTTTTTTGTCGAAGTAGAATCTGATTCTAAGCATTTTCAGTTTTTGACCCGACATTACTGCCGAAAATTAGGGATTTCCACAGAAGTGGAATTTTTGAGTGAGCCCATGCCTGGATTGATCTCCTCCTCAAAATCAAAGTTTAGAGATCAAGATCAAAGCTTTTGGTTGGACAGAACTCTGGGAAAGTCAAACCCTAATCTGCTCTTGAACCAGCTCTACAGAAATTCAGCTCTAGATCCAGATCCGACATCTTAACCTGGTAAGATCTAAATCTTTTATATTTCCATTTTAGGTTCTCAGTTAAGATGTCTCATCATACCAAGCTTGATGAAAAGATTGAGGGAGTTGATAACTTTCGAGCCTGGAAGTATAGGATCTCCCTGGTCTTGGAAGAAAATGAGTTGGACTCCTACATCAATGAGGAGGTCCCAGTTCTAGAGGGAGATGAGGCTAAGGCCTTACACAAGAAGAAATTGGTCATGGCTAAGAGGATTATTGCTGATTCAATCAAGGATCAACTCATACCACATGTGTCCTCTCTAAAGACACTTAAAGCTATGTTTGATGCCCTGACCAAACTGTTTGAAGGAAAGAACATAAACTGGAAGATGACCTTGAGGAACCAATTGAAGAATGTGAAGATCCAGAATGCGGAGACCATATAGTCATACTTCACAAGGGTCTCCTAGATCAAAGAACAACTTGAAGCAGTGGATGAAGAAGTGGAGAATACATAGATTGTAATGACCACCTTGAATGGTCTCCCTAGGACATGGGACTCTTTCATTCAAGGGATCTGTGCCAGAAAGAAGCTATTCAAGTTTAGCAGACTATGGGAAGAATGCTCTCAAGAAGAAGCTCGGATAGCAGCTCAAGAAGAAAAGATGGGAAGTGAAGATCAAGCTCTCACAGTACAATCCAAGAAGAGCACAACAAATCATCACCAAGGTAAGCACTTTCATCCTAAAAGACCTAACAAGATTCTACCTAAATTCAGATGCTATACATGTGATGAAAGAGGACACTATGTTAGAGATTGTCCTAAGAACAAAAATATCTCCATCAAGAAGAAAGGGAACAAAAGAAGACATCATGCTCATGCTGTAGAAGATGATGAACCTTCCACAAGAGAATTAGACAAGAAAGTGATGATTCTTCAAGTAATGAAGAATACGTCTTGATTTTCGCTCTCACGGGAAACATTACACATGGAAGAAATGATTGGATTATAGACAGTGGGGCTTCCAAACATATGACAAGATTCAAAGAATACTTTGTGAAACTATTAGAACATGAATCACCCCACAAGGTGAAACTTGGAGATGACTACCGGTATCCAATAAAAGGTAGTGGGGAATCCTCCTATAAACTAGACTCTGGAAAGTCTATGATGATGAAGGATGTATTATTTGTACCAGGACTAAAGAAGAACCTCCTCTCCATATATGCATTAGATGTAAAAGGCATGAGAGTTGCATTTGTAGATGGCCAAGTTCTCATGTGGCCAAAGGGAAGGACTATTGATGATGCAGTAGTAATTGGGGAACAAGAGGGAGGTCTATACAAATTGAGGGGCCATCCAGAACAAGTATTGATCCATGACACGGTAGAGCCAAATGAAATTTGGCATAGAAGGCTTGCACATGTGCACTACAAAGAACTACCTCTTGCAAGCAAAGTTTTTGAAGGACTTCTAGAATTCCAGTCAAAACATGACGGTGTCTGCAAAGGATGTGCGAAAGGAAAGAACACGAAGAAGACATTTCCAAGTAGCGAGAGCAAGGAAAAAGGAATCCTGGAAATCATTCACTCAGTTGTATGTGGTCCGATGTCATCCAGTTCATTAAGTGGGTATGTATACTATGTTTCCTTTATTGATTATTTTTCTAGAAAGACATGGATATACGTCATGAAGAACAAAGATGAAGTATTCAGCAAGTTCAAGGAATTCAAAGCCTTGATCGAGAACCACACTGAAAATAAGATCAATACCTTTCAATCAGATAATGGAAAAGAATTCACATCAAATGAATTCAAAGAGTTATGCAAAGATTCGGGGATTAAGAGGGAGTTATCCACTCCATATAATACACAACGGAATGGGGTTGTAGAAAAGAAGAATAGAACGATCATGGAAGCTACAAGAGCAATGCTTCATGATCAAGATCTTTCCATGCATTTATGGGCATAAGCTTCTAGAACAATGGTGTATGTACAGAACCATACTCCACACAAAGTACTCGAGAACAAGACACCTGAAGAAGTCTTTTCCAGCAAGAAACCAGAAGTCAGCCATCTAAGAATATTCGGCTGTCCAGTGTACATACACATTCCGAAAGAAAAGAGGACACAGTTAGATCCTTCACGAAAGAAGGGTATATTTGTGGGATACTATAAAAGCTTGAAGGCTTACAGAATATACTTCCCAGGATTCAAGAAGATCAACATCAACAGGGACATAACATTTGACAAAGAATAAGCTTACAACAAATCCAGAAAGAGACCTGCTGAAGATCCTAAAGAAACAAAAGCACCCAGAATTCATGACACAACCATGAACGAAGAAATTCAAGAAGAAGATAAAGAATTAGAAGAAACTCAAGAGCCTGTAGATCCACCTCAGGAGAAGAATCCTCACAAGAGGAAACCTGCTTGGTTACAAGAAGCTATCCAAGGTTCAGAAAGATGTGGGGCTCCAGAAGAAAATCACAGAGAAATAAAAAGGACTAGGTCCTGCTTCGGGTATGTAGCCTTATTATGTGACTTCATCGATAAATAACCTTCCAACTATGAAGAAGCAACAGAAAGGAAAGAGTGGAAGGATGCTATGATCGAAGAGTGTCAATCGATCATAAAGAATGATGTCTGGGATGTAGTCCCTAGACCAAAAGGGAAGTCTGTTGTAACTTCCAAATGGATCTACAAGATCAAGCATGCTATAGACGATAGCATAGAAAAAAATAAATCAATATTTGTCGCTCGTGGCTTCTCCCAGAAAGAAGGAATATATTATGAAGAAACTTTTGCACCTGTAGCCAGATACACTTCCATCAGATCAATACTTTCTCTGGCTACAGTGATGAAATGGAAGATACACCAAATGGATGTCAAGACTGCTTTCTTGAATGTTGTAGTGGAAGAGGAAGTGTATGTGGAGTAGCCACTCGGTTTTGAGACACATGGCAGGGAGTCTTATGTGTGTAAATTGAAGAAATCCCTGTACGATTTAAAACAGGTACCCAGGACATGGTACAACAGAATTGATAGCTTTCTATCCAGTTTAGGATTAATCAAGAGTAAAGGAGTCTCCAACCTTTAATACAAGGTTGAATATGGTAACCTAGTGATACTCCTAATGTATATAGATGATCTGTTTGTGACAGGTATGGATGGGTTGATTTCTGATACGAAGAGGAAGCTTGCTGCCGAGTTCGAAATGAAGGACTTGGGTATGATGCACTATTTTCTAGGCATGGAGGTGTCTCAGAATGTGGATGGAATCTTCCTCGGACAAGGGAAGTATGCAGTAGAGATCCTAAAGAGGTTCGGGATGATGGACTGCAAGGCCATGACCACACCTATGGCATTGAACCTAAATCTATTGAGTGATGCTTCACCAGAAGCGGTTGATGCCACGATGTATCGTTAGATTATTGGGTCCTTGATGTACCTGACGAATACAAGACCAGATATTTGCTTTGCTGTGAACACCTTGAGCCAGTTCCTGACAGATCCGAGACATGTTCACTTGATTGCTGCAAAGCATATTCTGAGGTACCTGAGGGGTATAGTTGATTATGGGCTCAAGTATGAGGTGAATCAGAAGATTAACTTGGAAGGTTATGTTGATTTAGATTGGGCAGGAAGTTCCATCGATAGAAAGAGCAACTCAGGGTGTTGATTCAGTATGGGATCATGTGTGATCTCTTGGTTTAGCAGGAAACAGTCTTGCGTGGCATTGAGTACGGCTGAAGCAGAGTATGTCACAGCTTGTTCAGCTAGTTGTGAGGCAGTATGGCTGAAAAAGCTATTGTCTAATTTATTTGATCTCCAGTTAGATGCTACTTGTATATATTGCGACAACCAGAGTTGTGTGAATTTGTTGGAGAACTCGGTGTTCCATGACAAGTCGAAGCATATAGAGATCAAATATCACTATATCATGGATATGGTGCAGAGAGGAGCAGTGAAGCTCCAGTATGTTGTGACGAACGAACAGATAGTTGATGTGTTGAGTAAGCCATTGGCTAGAGTGAAGTTTGAGTACTTCAGGGAGAATCTTGGTGTTCTCCAGATCGAGGTTCCCTCCAAAGGGAGGTGATGAGTCCGTGAGTCATTTTGGCATGGTGAGAGGATTGGTTCCTTTTATGGTCAGATGTAAGGGCTGAGCCATTCTATCATGGTGAGAGGATTGGTTCCTTCCATGTTAGAAGTCAATGCTGAGCCATTCTGATGTGACTGCAAGATGTGTTCATCCCACATGATCAGATATAAGAACTGAATGCCATTGTCTGGGAGAATGGAGGTACCTGGTCAGTTACCAGGAATACTCAGTCTGGGACTGAGAGCCATTCTGATATGACTGCGGGATGTGTTCATCCCACATGATCAGATGTAAGTGCAGAGCCATTCTAATGTTATTGCGGGATGTGTTCATCCCACATGATCAGATGTAAGTGCAGAGCCATTCTGATGTGACTATGGGATGTGTTCATCCCACATGATCAGATATAAGTGCTGAGCCCTTCTGACATGGTTGATGTGTTCATCACATGATCAGATATAAGTGTTGAGCCCTTCTAACATGGTTGATGTGTTCATCGCATGGTCATATATAAGTGCTGAGCCCTTCTTACATGTTGATGTGTTCATCTCATGGTAAGATATAAGTGCTGAGCCCCTCTTACATGGTTGATGTGTTCATCCCATGGTAAGATATAAGTGCTGAGCCTTTTCGGTATGGTTCTTGGATGTGTTCCTCCCATGATCGGTTGTGAGTGCTGGGCCTTTATGACATGACTAGATTGGTTCCTCTCATGGTCAGATGTGAGTGTTGGGCATGCCTTTCTGACATGGTGTTGGATGTGTTCCTCTCATGGTCAGTTGTAAGTGTTGGACGGGCCATTCTGACTTAGGGTCAGATATAAGCACTGAAAAAGACCTACATGGAGGCTAGGCCTACAACCAACATGAAAAAGGGTTGGATCTATAGAAATTACTATGACGCGAAGAATCAAGAGATGGCACCTATGATGATGATCCAACAAAGATGATCCAGATCCAGAGATGATCCAAATCTAGAGATGATCCAGATCCAGTGATGTTCCAGATCCAGTGATGATGATCTAGATCGAGCGATGATCCAGATCCAGTGATAATGACTTGAAGATGAAGATGACGAGAACTCGATGATGATCCAGATGATACATAGAAGAAGACTTGTGTTGATAAATTGTGTCGAGAGAACACCTTCCTAGTTAAGAGGGAGTGTTGATGTAATTGTAACTTCAGAATGTATTCACTTGTATATCCTATGTATTGTAGGCCGATGTTTATTCCAGGAAGTGTTTGTAATTTAATTGAGTCACGCCATGCCCCGATGTTCCGATTGGGAGAACCAATAATGTAAACAAGTCATGTAAAGTCATTGTGGGTAACCCTCCTATTGATCAAGGGTTAAAATCCCCGTAGTTATGGGGCCCTAGGGTTATTAGACTCTCCTAAAGAAGTCGACCCTAGTGAGTCATTGTCAAGTCAGGAATTAGTATAAATAGAGAGTGATCCTCTCTATTTATCACACATTCACACACACTCAGTTGTAGCGCATAATTGAGAGAGAAGAAGTTGTTGGGACAAGAGAGAGAGATACTACTGTTGTCGGGAGATCATCTTACTATTTTTGGGGTTTTATTTTTGATGCTGATTCTATCTCTGAGGAAGTTGCAGGGTTTTCTCCTTTATGGTTTCCCTGAGGAAAAACTTTGTGTTCATTGTCTCTTATGTTTTATTGATGTGCTTGTTATTCTCTCAATTAAATATCCTAAGATAATGCTCACTTAAATGATAAAAATCTAACAAGACAGACTCTCTCCATTATTTAATTATTGTTCACTCAATTACCCACATGCTTGAGTCATAGATAAGAGAACTAGGAAAAACTAGTATATTTATACCTTTCTTCAGTTTCATTTGATGTCTCTATCTCGAGCACTAGGATTCTTTGAGGAAATTCAGGCAAATACTCTAGTTAGGGTTTTCCCTAACCAGACCAAGTAAACAAGGGTTCAGGGTAAACTCTAAAGGATAAAAAAATTATTTGATTTTATATCTCCTTTGAGATAATAAGAAGTCAGGGTTTTATAACATTTGTAAACCCTAGTGCTACTTAGTGTTATTGGTGTGGAGAATATAGAGGGATATTATCTCATGAACTTGTGAGATGTAATTGTAGGTGCCAAGGAGGAATTTATGATGTGTATGATATCTTTCTGAGGATCATTGGTGGAGTGATTATATTTGGCTAGAAGTGATTTCTGTTGGAATTCTTATTTATATTGAGAGGGGGGGTTGAATTAGTGTAAATCTCATATTATACTATTTAAACTTAACAAATTGTACTTTAACACTTTTTTCCACCAAAAATAGTAATGGATACAATTGCACAAAGAATCTGTGATATATATATATATATATATATATATATATATATATATATATTGATTACATGGATATGAAACATGAATATCCAATTGTGAGCATTTCCTCACTTAGGCACCAAATTTATTGCAAGAATCAACTTGCTAATTATAGGCACCAACTTGTTTAAGGACTTTCATTTTCTGTTGAAGAACCAACTTGCTTACTTCAAGCACCGACCTGAATGGATTTTAGTCCTTTTTGTGCAAGCACCCACTCGCAATGTTTAGGAACCAACATGAATGGAGACTACAATCTCCTCTTTTTGTTTTTTAGCACCAGTTGAATGGAAGCCCCAACTCTACCTTATGTATTTTCTAGCACCAACTAGAAGGAAGCTACAAATCCCTTTCCTTATCCCTTCCTACCACCTCGAAAATAATATGTTTGTATCCAAACTACAATATGCATATGTCTTATCTATGATCCACGTTTATCTTATCTGCAATCTGTGACATCAACTACTGCAATATAAATACTTCAACACTTCTGCAATTTGTAATATTCTAATATCTATGTTTTATGCACTCTACAACACTTTATCACTTCTGCAATCTATGATTTGCATCTTTTACTTCAACACTTTTGTGTTCTATGTCATTCAATGTGTATTTTATTTGCACAACCTGGTACTGGGAATCCTTCTAATTTGTGCACATCCTGCTATTCATATTCATTGATTGCTTGCAATCAGGCTCTCTGCGGTATAAACTACTTCTATATCAACGAGCCATTGATACCCCATAATTAGAAGTTTTCCAAATCAGAATATCATATCCACTTCATCTTAAATATTACTTCAACACTTCCACCTAATAATTATTTATACTCTTTCTTGCTCAAGGTATATGTCCATAAGTTGGGATCCCTTTGATGTGGAGACACCCCAACTCTTTTAATTCTTGGTCATCTAACCACCTCATTCCATCTTTTGTTTGGATTAAACATTATTGATACTTCAACCTTGTGGTATTTTGCGCACTTAATCCCATTGAATTGGCTGTATTTGCGCATATGAGTCCCATGTATTGTGGGATTTGTGCACTTCTTGAAATTCCACGCTTCTTCTTTGTATACTTCTTCAAACTTACTTTGTGTATATAGATATCCACTACCTCATGGATTTGCATATTGCTAAGACTTGCATACCTTTTATATATTTCTTTAGATTACCTTCAAGTCTTCACAACATGGCATTTCATTTGTTTGACATCAATCCCATCTTGTTTGTTTCACCTCAATATTTCCTTTTTATGAATTGACATCAAACTTGTTAGTTTATTCTTTGACATCAATAAGGGTGATTCCTTGAATGTGCTTCACGTTTTTGGCAAGCAGGGTACCAAAAATATTTGCAACAATCTCTCAATTAAGGTATTTTTAAACCCTCAATCAAGGTTTAAATACCTCGATTGAGTGCTTAAAAATACCTTAATCAAGGGTTTAACCTATACCTTGATCAAGGAATTAAAACCTTGATCGAGGTATTGCTCGATTGAGCTATTGAAACAAAAATAATAAAAATAAAAATGAGCTTATGGGCTGGCCTCGACTCATTTGAAAATGTAACAGTGACTATGTAACATATCGATCGAGAATCCTAAGCTCGAGGAGATAAATAACGCAATCCTTCCCCAAACAACCATGTCATCAAGTCCACTAGGTATCTGGACTAAGAATCCTCCTTTGTTTTTTGTTATTGTTATTTAAAACAAGTTTATTTATTATTTGTTTTATAAGTTTATATCAATCGACAATGTTTATGCTGCTGGTTTCATTTCTAAATGTGTATTGGCGAGTAGAAATGATGTCGGATTACACATTTGGAAATAAAGTTGGCAACATAAATGTTTCCTTTTTTCCAATAAATTTAACCAATTTGTGAAAAAAAACCCTTGAAACCTTTTTTT
>LPNX010400869.1:1204849-1223520 GCA_001517045.1 Pseudotsuga menziesii
ACACACACACACACACACACACACACACATATATATATATATCATCCTAAGTGAAAATAGGGTTAGAAATATTGCACATTTCTGAATTGTATCAAACAACTTGTTGGGGGACATATTACCTAATAAGAGATTATGTAAACCATACTTGGTTGCAATGATTACTAGCGAAAGGTATGCCCTCAAGCCTGTATTATATATAAACTAACATTCTCGTTGGATGATAATTATTTGCAAAATAAACAGAGTAGAAAGGAATCTCAATATTATCAAATATCTTCAAACTATTAGAGGATTACCACTATTATAGAAAAATTATGTAGATGATGCACAAGGATGACCTATGCCTATATGAACAAAGTGAGTTAGACCTCAGAATGATTGTAAGACTACTGATCTAGACTTGTAACAACGGATTCAATACTAATATTTTTTGATAGACATGGGTAGAGGAGTGGAATGCAAGAAAGGAAAATGAACCGATGGCATTGTTGGGAGGCCAGTGTCCTTGTTTCCAACAAATTATGCAAATTTGTATTATTATTTATGACTTATCATAACTCAATCTTTCTAATTTTTAAGGAAAATAAATGAGGAAATAAAAGTTTCCTTGGAAATTTCTAATTTCAATATGTTCACTAACTCGAAATCCAAGGAAGTTTTATCAAGAAGATATATTTAGCACTGTAAAAATATGACAAATTCAATAAAAAAATATTGACCATAATTTTACTTCAGTAGTTGCTTCACTGTAATAATGAGGTTAAAAAACCCTATTTGATAAATGTATCTCTGTCAATATGGACAATGGTAATGCTTTAATTCTTGGAAAATGCTAGTTAACATTTAGAAAATTCATAACATAGAAAGCACTAGAAGCGGTCTACTTATAGGTTTTGGGTTGTTCTTGCTGGACATCGAGTCTAACATATTTAGAACTCTCCACTCTAAAAAATGTTACAGATAGATTTTCAACTCTTTGGTTGTAGACATCACATATATTTTTTTCCCTTTATGGTAAACCATTTCACTACAAATTCTTTATGTGCAAGTACAAGTGCAAGTTCCTTTGCAAGTGCATTCCATTTTAAAGCCTTATTTCCTTCACAAAGTGCATACATACAAATTCTACAAACGATTTCTTCTTCAGGAATTTCCTCTCTATCATATCCATTCCCTGCAGGTTGGATAACATTAAAAAATGCTTGCCATACTAAAGTCTATCAACAAAAATAACCTTTATTGCACCAACAGTAGCGAGGTGCTCTATAACCCATATTGGGGGAGATGTTGTAATGTAAAATTATGTGCAAAGTTATTTAATGTGACTTTACCAAAAATAAAAAAGTATATATTTTTCTTAAAATTCATGTCGGCTCATAAGTTACCAAAAATAAAAAAATTTCATGTTGCCTAATAAGTTACCAAAAATAAAAAGTAATTTAAAAATGAATTTCGTCTCATAAAATAATTTTTAATATCGACATAGATCCATCTTAAACCTAGATCTGTCAAGCACAAAGAGGGATCGAATTTCTTGAGGTGTATATCTTTTAATTACGTGTAAAAAATTTAAGAAAAAAAATTTCTCCTCAAGAAATTGGATCTTTCTCAATGCTTGATAGATTTGGTTTAACATGGATTTATGTTGATATAGTTAAAAATAATAAAAAATACTCGGTAAACATGTAACATATAGCTAGTTTAAAACTTTAAGTTGTAATCATTGCCATTGTAAAGTCCAAGTTACAATGAAGGAGACGAACCATGTTTTGCTACTGAAAATTCCAAATTTTGCTGCTAAGATTTTCTTTGGGCTAGCAACATTTATACCTTCTATGTCACGAGGGTTATTGGGATTGACAAGCATGAAAACATTTGTGGTGTTTTCCATTCTCAATCTCCTTACTTTATTGTTTAAGGGTGCTCACCAATGAACGAGAAAAAATTATTCTTGCATGTTCTTTGCGTAATGACCTTCCACGAGGTCCGACCAAAACAACTAACATGCATGTGTAAATAAATCTGAATATGATAAATAAGTTATGAACACCTATTTTTTTCTTTTTAAAATTTGTTTACAAAGTAGGTAAGGATATACGACATTAACGAATCGTAAACCAATCCACACATCCATTGAATTAAATTATTCCATTTTCATGTGCATTTAACAAATTCAAATAAATTTGAAATACCTGTTCATATCGCTAGTCCTTTCCATTTGAGGATGAGGGAAAATGTTGTTTTTTCATCACTTCAGTGCAGTTGTTGTCGCCGGATTTCCAATCATAACATATTCACCAATAATCTCCTTCCCTTGGGATCCCCTATCTCAACGGGGCTGACAATACCTTACTAGCAATGGAAGTACAATTCCAAGATGTTGTTGGGAGGCTCCTAACCTCACTCATGTCATACTGAACCACACTCTTCCACAGTCACCTCAGAGCCACCCGAAAGGTTCCAACTCCAAACTATGGAAGGACCGAAGAAGAATAAGATGCAAGAACAATATCCCTCTTCCTTCATTTTCTTTAGGTTTTATTAGCGATTTTGTTAATTCCCATGCATCCCATGCACCACTTTCAGTTAACTCTTTAGTTTACATTAATTAATTGATTGATTTTTTTTTTACCAACCCACTTTTTAGTTATATTTCATTCTCTGATTCTTTTACGATTAGTTAGGATTTCACTTTAGTTCAAGTTCCTTAAATTACTCTATTAATTGATTTATTAATCTAGCTTTATTTCAGTTTATTTATCCTTATTTATTTATTTATTATTATTATTATTTTACATAAAGTTATTTATGGTCAATTTATTATTTCCTTGAAATAAATTAGATGTTGATTACTGTTGCATTCTCATTGCGACCAGAATTATCAAGGTGTTATGCTCCCAGCATGCCCTTCCTATAATTCCCATAGGCAGGGAGTTGGTTATGACAACTGAGCCAATGTTACCTCAGTTCGCCTACCATGGGAAGAGCCAGGTGGTTCCTAGGGAGTAATGTTGAATCCCTATTAATCCTCCCCAGTAATAATATTCGTGAGTTACCAACTCATGGACTACCGTCATGACACACACATATGATGAACTGGAGTTTTTCTCACTCTATTCAAAGTTCATCACGTCGTCCAATTTTATATCCTTACAAGTATAAATTTTCAACCCTGTCACCTAATGTGGATCGATCGACAATCAAAAACCCATCATCTGCACATAAAACAACCAATGTATCAAATCTCATAAATAATATTTCAACTATAACAAAAAACATCGATCGACCTCAACTGTTGAGGTTTTCGGACTCATCCAAAGTCCATGCCTTCCAGTGCATCAAACATATCACAATCAATCACGCAATATACAATAGTGATATCACCTTCCATATTCGTTGAATCAACTTGAGTCTTTTGCATAAGGATGATTTCTTGTGTTTCATGTACCTTCATTTCCTGTCACACTCAATAGACCATCAAAGTACATGCTACATAACGTTTGTCAAAACATTATACAACTTTAATCCTTCCTGATAAATTTACATGATTTTTCATTCACAATTAAATTCATAATATAACTGCATACATAATTTCCCAAATGTCAACATTATTTTCATAATCATAATTTACTCAACAATATGTTAGATAATCCTTCATGGGTCATATCTCATCAATAATTCATTGCTTCACACAAGTCTAGGTCATTCGAAACCGAATGCCCTCAAAATATGTCCATACAAAGTTGTAGATCCCAAAATACTAAATAGACGGGTCATTCGTCATAGAATTCACTCAAGTAATAGTTATTCTTATCAGAGTTAGGGTAAAAACACAGTGTTACATAGACCCCCACTTCAGGAAACTTCGACCTGAAGTTCTAGAATAACTATCGATATTTTTTGTGTATTTCCAATGCTTCCTGTCAGGTCGCAGTATTGGGACAATAAATATTCTTAATTTTATATCCTCATACATGAATCGCACAATACTCTTTTACCAGAAGACATCAATCATGTTAACTTTGTATCGAGTCGCCATTTTTGTCTATACATAATGATTTTATTTAATTACTTTTCCTATCCCTGCGTGGGTATTACATACCCCCCTCTTTAGGGAACTTCATCTTGAAGTTAATTTTTTTTTCTTTTATTGTCTATTCTATGCTAGTTTCGTTCACATTTAAGTCTTTATCCCATTCTACTTGATATTTTCATCTAATTATCATTCCCATAAGCACTACATATACTACCATTATTGACCTTATGTTCTAAGCAATAAGGTTCCAACCTGCTTTCTTTGATTCAATAGTAATTTCACATAATGTAAATCACATAATATCTTAAATAATTTCAAATTTGATCTAGATTCTCAATACCTCCTAATCTCTCATGAGAATTTGTGATATCCAAATTAACTACAATGTATATCATATGAATAATCAATCAACATTTTGCAAATCCACAGTTAAGTAAGAATTCAAATCTATTTGGCTATCCTCTCTTCCGAGGAGAGAAGGTATAAGATCCTCAATAGATTGGTAGTTATAATTATGAATTTATAAATCAATAACGTCTATTAAATAGTCAACAATCAATGCATACGTTGCCCCTCACTCTCATAAGGCTTCTTCCAAACCCATAGATATTAATAAAATTGACTCTCAATTTAGATATGATTCCAACATGTCGAAACTTAGCAACTTAGTTGAACATATTAAACTTTAACTTTTATCCATTTCGTCAGCACATCATGTCCCAATCAAGAATCTCATCATGTCCTCACCTTATTTCAACATTCTCTTTATCATATGTCCCCTTTGACAGGATTCACAAGTCACATCCTATGTGTCGTTATAGCCTCATCGAGTTTTGTTTTAAGGATTAGTAATCTTTTCCATTTAGGATTTATTATGTTTTAGGAGGTTATCATCATTAGGTTTAGTTGGTTCCATAACAGTTTTCTTCCTAGAATTTATTCATATCCTACTTTCTATAGTCAATATAACAAAAAGTTTAACTCTTTTGAGTGCACATAACTCTCTTGATGCAACCAAATGTTAGTATGCAAAATCTAAAAGTACTATATTTTCAATAATCATAGCGTAGCTAGACTTTAGTTACCCTTTTTGCAAATGCCATACATTGAATTTGTATTATATTGAGAAAAATGTATTCTTGTCTTTGTTTATATGCTTGAAAAGGTACTATATGTTTAAGGATATCATTAGTTTTATGTCCTTTCCTGGGACATCTGTCTATCCATATAAAAAGGTATGACACAATTATCATCAAGCTTTTATTCTCATCACTGACTTTAATCAACATAACGTCCGTCATATGGACACACATTAACTTCCCAACATAACCTCAATAGTTTATGCAATGATAATATCTAACCGAGCAAATTTCTATGATAGCTTACTATCCATTTTTTTTCTTTCGTGCATTCAATAAATTATGCAAGACTTTTGTATGCTTTAAATGTCACTATCAATGAGCAATAAAAATTTTCACATAATCAAATTTAAGGTATGTTTCTCCTATATAATAATCACTCACACTTTCCTATCACACATTCAAGTTCCTATTACCTCTTTCATGTTCAATGTACCTATTCATTTTTATATTTAGCATGGGAATGAGGAAGGCATGTGGTACCTTCCTTCATTGAATCAATTTATTATAAAACCATAAATTTCCCATCTAACCCCGATAACATCAATTAGTGACATGATCCAATTCCTTGTAAGGTAAGATACGATACATGCCTAAATAATTTGATCATACCACATCATGAATATAATTAATTTGATTATAAACCCAAGGCATTACACCCTGAACATAATCAATTCCTTTATAGTAGTGTCATTATCAATTTATTGATAAAACATAATCCATAAGACATAATACATTTAAACCATCCAATTAAACATAATCCCTTTTTCTTACATAACCTGATCTATTAATGCAATAAATGATTACATAACCATTAATTCCTCTAAATCAACTCATTATCTAACAAACCAACACATTTATTTAATTTAACCTTGTTATAGTAATACATCATGTCATACAACTCACTTTATCATATACCAACATAAACAATTTATTCATATCATATCATGACCACTGTATTATATGACAACATTAACCTACATAAATATAATAATTGCATGCATAGCTATAATGTTTATAACATAATTCATTTCCTCATTTTTATGGGTTATATAAAAACATAATTCACTCAATTAATTTTAGACGATAAATATTTGCCTCTCAACAACAACAATAACATAAATAACAACTAATTATCTAGATATTCCCATGACCTAGTCCTTTAGCATCATAGGACGAATCCCCTCTAATATAAAATAAATTTAACTTATAAATATTTAATTTATCAAATTTAAATATTAATTTATCTAAGTTAAATATTAATTTAAGTTAAATATTAATTTATCAACCATTTTAAAAATAATTGTACCATATATATATAAAACAACATTAACTTAATGAATATCAATTTATCAAATTTATAAAACCTTCCAATCATTAATAAATAAATAAATAAACAATAAGTATTAATTTTCATAAATAAATAAAGAATGAGCATTAATTTTAATGATAAATTTATAGCCGATATTTTATTCGTTCTTATCGACAACGTTTAGAGATGCTAAAGTATAAATACAAACTATTCTTATAAATATGTACCTAGTTATATAATGGAAGAAAAATGACGTGGCAATCCACCGCTATATAGCATTATATGTCTCAAGATAAAATCGAGATGTCTCTAATATAACTAATTGGAAACTGTCCTAATTTCATGGGCAAGTGCTAAGCATCCCGCTGCAGACTCTTAAAGAGTCTGTTAGCGGGTATGTCCATCAATATGACATCCTTGGGCAAGTGCTAAGCATCTCGCTGCAGACTCTTAAAGAGTCTGTTAGTGGGTATGCCCATCAATATGACATCCTTATGCATATGCGCGGTAGCCATGGGAATCTTGATGAAGAGCATGGGCCCATGCGATGTGTGGTCAAACATCTATGCATATCATCGATCAATACCATGGGGCCGTAAAACTCTTATTCAATCGGTCGTCAGTTTCTTGTGCAGGCCCCGAGCAATTTGTCATCAACTCTTCACCAGATCTGTTGTTGTCTCTTCACCATTTTATCAAAAAAAGTCCCATAGCTAACAGGTTATTATATATAAATGAATAGTGTAATTTTTTAAAATTGACAACCATGTGCATGTAGAGTGATTTATCTAATAATTTAACACCTAAAAGGCTTTGGATTACCAAGACTGGTTCATCACGTGAAAGAAGTGTAGAGTAATCTTCGGATTCAATGTTCTATCCTAAAGTAGTAAGTATACAAAATAAATGGAGGTGTAGGAAAAATAGTTTATTTGGATATTGGTTGGAAAATTTTAATTATAAATTTAATTATGAGTTAATTATATTTTTGTAAAAATAAATATTATTTTATTATCACAATGTTGGTAGATTTTATAAATATATTAGTAAAATAAAAATTAATAAAATATTTATATTAATAAGAGTTAAAGGATGAATAGAAATGTAACAATGAGATTGTGAACATAAAGCTATAGGTTTATAGATAATGAGAAATTGACATATTTTTTGTAATATATAGTAGAGCACAAATTTATAATTGAAATGAGATTTATGAGTATAAAAATGATGAATAACTTATTAAAATAAAATATTAAATGTTAATGGAAAATTGATATCCAAATATCTTTATAACAATATCTTTACAAATATTGCCACAGAGTTTCTTAGAAGAGTGCTTACAAGATGGTGTAGGATTAGATGACACTTATGAGATAGGTCATATGTAGAACACTCCTAATTCTACACAAGTGAGTAAATATTTTGGTTTTATACATGAAATCTTATGTTTTATTTTTGTACTATTATACAAGTGATCTTCTTAATGCTATCAAGAATTCTTAGTTTTTTAGTTATGTTTTTTTGTCATCTATAGGTGAATGAAGAAACTAGAGGAAGGCAGCAAAAACACACAAAGCTTACACCTTTGATTCTAAGTCAAGTTGGATTTAGAAATAGACTTGCTTGGTTGAGTCATATGCAATCCAACAACATTGCTAGGAGGAATCCACTCAAAGTAGTTGTCATACATAGAAATAGTCAATGTGAAAAGTAGCACAACTACTAATAGACTATTGTGTGTCATGAACATAATAGTTTGACCTATTAAATTGTTTTATACAATTTTTTTTTTTAGTTTAAAGTCTCTATTAAAATGTTTTAGGATCTTTCCCTTTACTTTATTGTTTATATCCAAAAATTCTTTATATTTCATTCAAGAAGGTTAGAAATATAATTTACACTTTGTTTAAGTAAGTACTTTTTATAATATTATTTTTTTAGTAAAATAAATTAAATTCTACTAGAATATACACCAGTGTATATAATATAAACACCACTAGTGTATGCATTACTATATTGTAGCTAGGTATATAGGCTAGTGTATATACTAGAATATACACTAGTATATTCTAGTATATATTGTAGTACACTAGTGGTGTTTATATTATGTACACTAATGTATATTCTAGTATATACATTAGTGTATATACTAGAATATACACTAGTGCATATACTAGTGCATATTCTAGTATATACGTTTATGTATATACTATTTACAATACAGTACTGCATCTTGAAAGTAGTGTATACACATTCAGGTATATACACTAGTGTATATACTAGAATATACAACAACGCATATACCTAGATAATATACTTTAGTATCTACCTAGATATATTTTAGTATCTACATTATAATATACTGTAATATACATCGGTATATACCACTCGCGTATATTTTAGTGTATGTTTTAGTATATACACTAGTGTATATATTCTAGAATATGTATTAGTGTATATTTTAGTATATACACTAGTGAATATACCCTGGTTCTAGAATATATACACCATTGTATATTCTAATATATAGCACTAGTGTATATACTAGAATATATACTAGTGTATATAGTATATACACTAGTTTATATTATAATATATTGTAATATACATCAGTATATATAACACTATATAATAATTAAGTATTGTAGTGTATATTCTAGTATATACACTAGTGTTTTTAGCTAGTATATACACTAATGCATATACTAAAATACACATCAACGTATATACCTAGATAATACACTAAGGTATATTTTAGTATATACATTATAATATACTGTAATATATATCGGTACATACCACTTTATATAATAATCGATATATTGTTGAAAATCCAAGCACTAGTGTATTGTAGTGTATATTCTAGTATATACACTAGTGTATATACTAATATAGTTTATATTCTAGTATACTAGTGTAGTGTATATTCTAGTACATACACTAGTGTATATACTAGAATATACACTTGTGTATATTGTGTATATTCTAGTATATACACTAGTGCTAGAATATACACTAGTAAATATTCTAGTATATACTAGTGTTACAAATTAACACTCGTGTAAATTCACATTGGAGCATTATTGCATTCCAATAAAATATTGCAAGTTACAAGTTAACACTAATGTATATTCATATGAGAGCATTATTGCAGTTCAAAAATTACATTAATGTTACATTGGTATTTCGGTATATACACACTTCTTTAGTTAGAGTATATATCAAGATGGTGATGACAACGACGGCGATGATGATGAAGATGAAGATGGTGATAACGATTATGATTGTAATGTCCCAAAAAATTGAACATAAAAAAATACTTTTAGGCTAGTAAAAACTACCTATGTTGTATGTTATTGAACTTGCGGAATATAACGTACACTAAATGTACCACTCTTTGGTCATAGGTTGTTCTTACGTCCTATTATCTTACTTTCAGTTATGATTATTACTGTGTTGTTTTAAAGATGTCATGGATTTCATTATTAAGCTATTCTCATGTTTGTACATTGATGTGTATGTGTTAGTTACTTGGTTATATACGTCGTTCATTTCGGCATATGTTTACTTGTTATTTAATTGGTTCTAACTTAACTTTGTTCCTGGAACTAAAGTGGGTGGAGTGTCAGGACTCGTTCTCCCATGTGACTGTCTGAGAGGTATAGTGTCTACTTGTCTAGCAGGCTTACTTAGTTATGTTCAAACTAAGGCACCTCTTTCATTCTATGCGGATTATACTTAGCGAGAGAGGCTTGTTTAAGGAGTGTTGAACATTTCGATCATTAAAACACCTACTAGTTGTTTTTATGGTTTCTTACAGACTCAGCTTGATAACAAGGTAATTATTGTAATGTCCCAAAAAATTGAAAATAAAAAAATTTAATAGACTAGTAAAAACTGCCTAGGCTAGACATTATTGAATCTTGCGGAATATAACATACACTAAGTGTACCACTGCTTGGTCATAAGCGGTTCTTACGTTCTATCATCTTACTTCCAGTTATGATGGTTACTTTGTTTTACTTAAGATGTCATAAGGCTGATTACTACATTATTATTATGGTTATACATTGTTGTGTATTTGTAGTTACTTGATTATATGCTTTGTTAAATTCAGCATGTGTTTACTTATTATTTACATGGTTCTAACTTAACTTTTTTCTTGGAAACAAAGTGGGTAGAGTGGTGGGACTAGTTCTCCCATGTGACTATCTGAGAGGTAAAGCTTCTACTTATCTAGCGGGCTTACTTAGTTCAGTGTGAACTAAGGCACTCTTAACTTGTCTACGTGCAAGCGTACTACACTTGCCGCTAGTGATACCTACTTATCGTTATTATTGCTTCATACATACTTGGTTTAGTGACACGGTAATTACCACGATTATTTCTTTTAAGACTAGAAATGATTATCTAAGTGACGCCAATTGTTCATTATGAGTTCTACTCAATTGTTCATATTTTAACCTAGATGTATTTCATATTTATTTTATTAAGAGTATTAACATAACTTGTTATTTCTCTTAGCAGGTTTACAAACCATTATTAAAGATCATTTCTTGGCTTTATGTAAACAATGTTTACCATGGAATAATTCATATACCATGGTTCTAAGCTTAATACCCAAGGAGGAAGATAAGCCAAGGTTTAAAGGCCTAGCTCCTAATGTACACAATGCATATAATATGCTATACCTTGCATTAGACTTTGGGGTAAAGAATATATACCAAGGTTTATGTTACACATTAGGGGTTTTAACACTATGCAAATGGGAAAAGGTGGCAATGATAATATGTGTTTTACAAACTAAAGGGATGTGGGTTTTAGCATTTGATAATGGTAACCATGCTAGTGCCATTAATGCGCCCTAGAGTTCGTGGTAGCCCAAGCTTAGGTCTTGGCTCACGATGGACTTTGGTCATTTTCTTTGTTTTGTTGGTTATTTGGTCTCAGCTCTATGCAGTGGGTGAATGCGACTTCGAAGGTAACGAATGTATGGCAGTCGTTGTGGTTTTTATAGCATTGTGGTTTGTTTGTTTGCTTACTTCTGCTTCCATAATTTTCATCCTTCATTACTTGGGTTGTGGTTGCAGGTGATAGGGTGATGAGGAGATGTGGGATTCGTAGATGTGACTGCGAGTTGTGGATTGGTAAATAATATGATGTATACCAATATATACACTAGTGTATGGTATATACATTTCACATGTATATATATTGATGTATATACACTGATGTATATACAGGATATACATTGATATATATACTAGTATATACATTGGTGTATGGTATACCAATATATACACTGACTGGTGTATACCAATGATATTGTCATATGTTATGAGTGTACGTATATGCACTGATGTATATACCAATATACTGATATATACCACGATATACTGATATATACACTGATGTATATATACCAGTATATACATCTATGTATATACCAATGACACTAGTGTATGGTATATACACCAATATATATACTGTATATGTGCATTTTTTCCTTCTGTATATGCACAGATATAGAAGGAAAAATGTGCATATACAAAAGAAAAAATGTGCATATACAAAAGGCATAAATACGTATATACGAAATAGAGCTTCCATATATACACATTTCTACCTTTTGTAAATTTGCATATATAGAAGGAAAAATGTGCATATACGGAAGACATAAATGCACATATAAAAAAGAGAGCTTCCATATATGCGCATTTTTCTTTACGTAAATGCGCATTTATAGAAGGCAAAATGCGCATATACGAAAGCTCTCTTCCGTATATGTGCATTTGTGCCTTTGTATATGTCCATCTATACCTTTCGTAAATGCACATATACAGAAGGAAAAATATGCATATACGAAAGACAAAAATGCGCATATACGAAAGACATAAATGTGCATATACGAAATACAACTTCTGTATATGCACATTTACGGAAGGCAAAATGCGCATTTTACAGAAAGTAAAATATGCATATGCTCTCTTTCGGAAGCTCTCTTTCGTATATACATCTTTTTCCTTCCATATATGTGCATTTACGGAAGGTAAAATACGCATAAACAAAAGCTCTCTTTCGTCTTCTATATATGCGCATTTTTCCTTCTGTATATGCGCATATGCAAAAGGAAAAATGCGAATAGACAGAAGCTCTCTTCCGTATATGCGCATAGACGGAAGACAAAATGCACATGCGCATATACGAAAGAAAAAATATGCATATACGGAAGCTATCTTTTGTATATGCGCATTTTTCTTTCTTCCATATATGCGCATATACAAAAGAGAGCTTTCGTATATGCGCATTTTTCTCTCTTCCATATATGCACATATACAGAAGGAAAAAAGAGCATATACGGAAGAGAGCTTCTGTATATGCCCATTTTTCCTTTCGTAAATGCGCATTTATTGACGGAAAAAATTCTCATATACAGAAGAGAGAATCTATCTTCCGTATATGCACATTTTTTTCTTTCGTATATACGCATATGTGGAAGGAAAAATGCGCATATACGGATGAGATTTTTCCTTCCGTAAATGCGCATTTATGGAAGGAAGAAATACACATATAGGGAATATAGAACTTCTCTTTCGTATATGCGCATTTCTGCCTTTTGTATATGTGCAAATATGCGCATATACGGAAGATAGCTTTTGTATATGCACATAAACATTTCATGAATATGTATATACAAAAGGAAAAATGTGCATACACAGAAAGCAAAAATGCACATATACGGAAGCTTCCGTATATGTGCATTTTTGCCTTCCATGTATGCACATTTTTCCTTTTGTATATACATATTCATGAAATGTTTATGTGCATATACAGAATCTCTTTTCTGTATATGCCCATTTCTGCATTCCGTATATGCACATATATAGAATCTCTTTTCTGTATATGCCCATTTCTGTATTCCATATATGCGCATATATGGAAGGCAGAAATGCGCATATCTCGAAGAGAGCTTCCATATATGTGTATTTTTTCCTTCTATATATGCACATTTACGAAAGCTCTCTTCCATGTATGCACATTTACAGAAAGCAGAAATGCGCATATATAGAAAAGAGCTTCCGTATATGTGCATGTACGGAAGAGGGCTTCCGGATATGTGCATTTTTCCTTCCGTATATGTGCATTTATGGAAGCTCTTTTCCATAAATGCGCATTTCTGCCTTTCGTAAATCTGCATATATAGATGGAAAAATGTGGATATACCGAAGCTCTCTTTTGTATATGTGTATTTTTTTCTTCGTATATCTGCATTTCTACCTTTCGTAAATGTGCATATACAGAAGGAAAAATTCGTATATACAGAAGGCAGAAATGTGCATATACGGAAGATGGATTCTGTATATGTGCATTTTGTCTTTTGTAAATACGCATATACAGAAGAAAAAATGTAAATATACGAAAGCTCTCTTCCATATATGTGTATTTCTTCCTTCCGTGTATGCGCATATACGGAAGAGCACATTTACAAAAGGAAAAAATACGCATATACGGAATCTCTCTTTTGTATATGTGCATTTCTGCCTTCCGTATATGCGCATATATATAAGGAAAATGTGCATATACGGAAAAGAGCTTCCGTAGATGCACATTTTTTAGAGCTTCCATATATGCGCATTTACGGAAGGAAAAATGTGCATATATGAAAGCTCTCTTCCATATATCCGCATATATGAAAGGCAAAAAACACATATATAGAATAGAGCTTTCGTATATATGCGTTTTATTTATGGAAGGAAAAATGCACATATAAAGAAGAGAGGAAGAGAGATTCCGTATACATAGCATATTTTTTCTTCCATAAATTTTCATTTATGAAAGGAAAAATGCGCATATACGGAATCTCTCTTATGTATATGCGTATTTCTGTCTTCCGTATATGCGCATTTTCCTTCTTTATATGTGCATATACGGAAGGTAGAAATGCGCATATATGGAAGCTCTCTTCCGTATATGCACATTTCTGCCTTTTGTATATGCGCATATACAGAAGGCAGAAATAGACATATACGGAAGGAAAAATTGCACATATATGGAAGAGAGCTTCCATATATGCATATTTATGCCTTTCGTGTATGCACATTTACGGGATCTCTCTTCTGTATATGCACATATACAAAAGGTAGACTCTGTGGATATACGGAAGAGAGCTTCCCTATATGCACATTTTTCCTTCTATATATGCGCATTTACAAAAGGCAGAAATGTGCATATATAGAAGCGAGCGTTTCGTATATGCGCATTTTCCCATCTGTATATGTGGATTTATGGAAGGCAGAAAAACACATATACAGAAGCTTTCTTCCATATATGTGCATTTTTTCCTTCCGTAAAATGCATATATACAGAAAGAAAAATGCGCATATACAGAAGCTCTCTTGCGTATTTGCGTATTTATGTCTTCAGTATATGTGCATATATGGAAGAAAGCTTCCGTAAATGCTCCAATTATTTCCCCAATTTGAATGGTTGCCTCTAAATCCCAAATTCATCTTCTTGGTGGCTATTTTTAGCCCTATCATTTCATATTTGTTATATTTCTACAATCTGGTTTGAATTTGTTATACTTGTCATAGAATCTTTCATCATTTGTTGTCATACAGTGCATGAAATCTCTTTCCATGTGGCACACATTGTCTTCTAGTCTCTTCCTTTTCCATGGGAGTTGTACTCTCCTTTACTAATTCGAATTCATTTTCTCATTATATGTTATTTGACACCACATCACCCTTAAGTATTGTTACATTACCCATTTGTCTAAATTTGGACGAAGATCATGCCAAGTGTGGGGAATCTAGTCACCCAAAGGCTCCACAATCTTCCAATAATTTGGAAGATTAGTATATGGGATAGAAAATTTTATTTGAATAATTTGGAACACTAGTGTATATTCTAGTATATACACTAGTGTAGATAATAGAATATACATCAATGTATATTGCTAATATATACGCTAGTTTATATTCTAGTATATACACTAAAAATAATAATTAAAATAAATTTTGAATAAAGCACGCTAGCTTCCTATACTCTAATTAAAAGACATATATTTGCAAATCCTACTACATTAATGGATAAAATACACATAACCACTTATATATAGATAGATAGTTTTATTTGCTTAATTTGGAACACTAGTGTATATTCTAGTATATACACTGGTGTATATATATATATACTAGAATATACATCAATGTATATTGCTAGTATATACACTAGTGTATATTCTAGTATATATACACTAAAAATAATAGTTAAAATAAAGTTTGAATAAAGCATGCTAGCTTCTTACACTCTAAAAAAAGACATATATTTGCAATTCCTATTACATTAATGGATAAAATAAACATAACCACTTAAATATATAGATAGAGACTTTTATTTGAATCATTTGGAACACTAGTGTAGGAAGCTAACAAGTTAACACTGGTCATTGTAGAGAGTTTTATTTAATTGGAGACATGACAAATAATTTTAACACCAATAACTTCAATCCATAGTTACTTCAAGTTTGACTACAATCCAAGTTTAGGGTTGGATTTAATCTAAGGATGACTTCTTGGCACCTTCTTGGTTGAATTAAATCCAATGTTTACTTCATGGTTGAATTCAAAATATAGTTGACTTCAATCCATTAATAATACTATGGAATATTATTGTTTATATTAATGTAAAGTTTATTGACAATATTAATATTTATGTTCATAACAATGTAAATATGATAAATGTTATAAATGATTAATTTTAATGTTACATTTAATGAATGTAAATAGGATTAATGATAATATTAATGAATGTCAATATGATTGATGTTAATGATTAATGTTAATGTTAATGAATTATAATGATTAATAATTAATGTCAGTGTTAATGTAAATATGATGAATGTGAACATTCATTAACGTTAATAGTAATGTAAGTATGATGAATGTTATTATTATATTTTTATTTTTTTGTAAGTTGCTATTGTATTAAAAAAGAAAAATAGTGGTACATAGAAAATTACAATGCTAAGAAGTAGTTTTGCTTATTAATAGTAGTCATCGAGTTTCGGAAAAATATGGGTCCTCTAGGAGAGAAAACATGTACCCAAGAATGGTACCTTCCCTCTAGGAGGAAAAACAGACCCCCAAAATAATCCTTAGAGTAGACAAAAAAAAAATGCGAGTCTAGAGAGAACCTAACCAACATCGTCCAAGATTGCAAAAGCTGAAGGTTAACGAAAAACCTATGTAGTTCTTACAAAAAAAAACAGAGAGGCATGGAGAAACCTGCTCATGGTTTGAAATACGATTCCTCTTCTATAGGGAAATTGTAACCAGGGAAAACTTGTTACGCCGGTTTGCTGGAGATGTTCGCTGGTTCGTCGCTAGAGGTCATCTTTTCCTCTGCGTTGTTAGCATCCTCATTAGAACCTGCAGGTGGTTGTTTTGCTGGGAGGGGGTTCAATTTTCTCATCAGGAAAGGATTGTAAGTGAATTTTCTGGAAGGGAGTGTGGAGGCCCAGGTTTGAGGAGCAAAGATGGCACGAGGGGACAAGATGGTGGTTGGGGGAGCACCGAAACTTGAGGGAGCATTTGCTGAAGGAGGAGTTGTGTGTGGAGTTGGATGCGGAGACCATTAGAGGAAATTTAAACTTAAAATGGGCCTCCTAAAATGAACTAATAAAATAATAGTTAAAATAATAAAATAATATTTATTAATTTTTGGAGGAAGAAAAGAAAAAAACTACTTTTTTGTTTGTATTTTTGACATATCTCCCCGTGTTTTTACTCAAATTTCGATCGGGAGAGCTCGTTGGATGCGGAATTAAATTCCGCATCCAACGAGTACCCACTCGGCATACTTTTGATGAACACTGCTACCCCAAAAACAAGAAATACCTGAAAAATGGAATGATGACATCATCATTATGTTTTTTTAGGTATTTCTTGTTTTTGGGGTAGCGGGGTCCATCAAAAGTATGTCGAGTGGGTACTCGTTGGATGCATTCTGCATCCAACAAGCTCTCCCGATCGAAATTTGAGTAAAAACACGGGGAGATATGTCAAAAATACAAACAAAAAAAGTAGTTTTTTTTATGATACCTATCCCCAAATTTATATTAAAAAAGTGTTTAAGACCTATACAGTATTTCAAATTTAAAGCAATTTCTTTGGCTAACACTTGATGACATGGAATTTGAATAAAAGTTAAAAGGCCTATTTTGAGTTGAAATTTCCTCTAATGCAAGTTTGAGGCTGAGCAGGAGGGTGAGCTTGAGTTAGGAAGAAATAGAGGATGAGCCCGATGAGTAAATTTTTGAACACATAGAAGTTCTATCATCGCTCTAATGTTCTTCTCGGTGTGCCACCAGCCCTTGTAATTTTGTCCTCCCAATCATTAGCGATTCTTCAAACCTCTTTCGGGATGTCCATATCAAAACCTTCAGATTTAGCGTGAGAAGATAAATGAATTTGACGTTCTGTTTGGGCGTTTCTGCCTTACCGGCCACAATGTAGAGTCCCACGTGGTCAATTGGCCATTGTAAGGTGGCGAGAGATGTCGTTAACCTGCGGCAAATGGAGAATTTCAGAGTGAAGTAGAACTAAATCAGCAGAGTCACTGTGAGCTTGAATGCAGAAGCTTGTACAGCAAGGAATGTAACAAGTGTCTTTGTTCACGATGCAAAGGGTGGTGAAGAGGTTGGTGCGCTGATTCAAGCACAGTGAATGAGAGTTAATGTTGCCTTGTAGCAAGGTGACGGATATGTCTTGTTGGCTAGGTTGGAGCTGGCCACATCTAGGCCTAGAGTGAAGGCTTTCCAGCAGAATTCCCAACATTAAACTCACGCGGTGATGGGGGTGGCTATGTCAACCTTCTTCATGTCACTAGTGCTCTGGAAAGCACGCGCATCTAGGTGTTATTATTATATTGTTAATATTAATGTCAATATATTATTATTATTGCCAATATTAATGTTGTTATTATTGTAATATAATGTTAATATGATTAAGGTTGTTAATAATTAATATCAAAGTTTTTCATGTTATCAATATTTTATTAGTGTTAATATTATTTAAAATATTTTTATTAATTAAAATGTATTGAATTGTTGTATTATTATTATTTTAATATTAATTAATTATTTAAAATTATAAGTGTTAATATTAATAATATACCAATA
>LPNX010400869.1:1229457-1242664 GCA_001517045.1 Pseudotsuga menziesii
CGCAAAACCTCGGTCGAGGGCTTAACAAGCCCTCGGTCAAGATATTAAGACCTCGGTCGAGGGCTTAACAAGACCTCGACCGAGGTGCATTTTTTTTTTTTTTGCCGAAATGCTCTTGCCAAAAAGTGTTACCCAGGTCCGTGGAATCACCCAGCTAGAGGGCTAGATTTCTTCTCCAACACCCCTGAATAGCATTGGAAGGGAAGTCACGGCCTGAGGGACTGTGTAGCAGAGAAGGGACTGATTCCTTGTGTTGGGTGTGTGTGGGTGTCTTAGAAGTCAAGCTACTTCTTGTGTAGGTGTTCCTAGATCTGTAATGGGCTCACCAGCTTAGTATTTAGCCTTTCCCAGCTCTTGGATGGCCTGATAAACCCAACTGTGTTGGCTTGGTCGATCTATTGTTGCCTGATAAACCCAACTGTGTTGGCTTGGCTGTGTTTTGTGTATCCTTGGCTATGTGTAAGCCTGCTTGTTCCTTATTCCTTGGGGAATCATGCCCAGCTCGGGGGTGGCATCATTGCTGACAGATTTAGGAGCATGCTAGCCTATGGTTGGGTGGAACGTTGCAGCAGCATAGCTGGTTGCGGGACGAGTTCTTTATGAGATAAGTAACCTTGTCTATTTTACTTCTACAATCATATTTACTGTTAATGATTATGATGAACATGTTGAATGCTTGTATGAACGTATGTTTTCTTCCGATGTATGATAAATAATCATGTATGCATGTTCTAGTTCAAAGCATTTTGTTTAAGCTTTTTAGGTATGTTCATGTTCATGGGGCTTTTAGTCTGGATGTTTAATGCCATGGTAGCATCCTCTTTGCCGGTCAGAGTGTTGGGGACATGACATTGTGGTATCAGAGCTCATGTTGCAACATGGGTCTGAATGGACCACGAAGATGCGGTGACAGAAGCAGGATTGCTTTCTACCCAACAGAGATCAGAAATTTATGATAGATAATTTCTTGAAAATTTTGTTGAAAACTTTGTCTAAGTTCCTAAACCGTCGGCCCATCGGAAGACTAAGTGGGAAGCTCCTCCAATGTAGCGGAGAGTTAGACGGAAGATCACCCAATGGAGGAAGCAACTTGTGAATTTTCTCTAAGTGATCGTCGGTCGTCGGTGAAAGTTAGTGGAAGTTGGAGCCGCTGTTTCGGCAAAGAGCAGTTGAAGACCGCAGAAACACCGACCCATTTTAGTTGAAAGACCATCCGAAAAATGCCATCGGTGATCGGCGATGGTTAGCTGTTTGGATCAGCAGAAGTTAGTTGTTCGTTTGGCCACCGTTGTAGCCGCCTAAGAGACTATGCATCCGATGGACAACGCATTCGACCTCTGATGTCAAAATAATCAGTACTTCCAATTTCTGATATGCCACCATCGAAAAACCTTAGTTGTTGTTGCTAACACGACGGCCCCGTTCAGTTTTGAGTTGCCGAAACATAGCGTTCAATTGCTCCAATCCACCGACAGGGTTATGTTCGCTAAAAACATAGAGAGTTTGTTGGCCACTGTTGCGGCTGCCCATGGAACTAGCCACCTAATGAGTAGATGATCAGATCGCCGACGCGATAGTGCTTAGTGGACCCGATCGCTGATATTCTGGCATCGCCGATAAAGATTGGAAGCCCAGATGACTACAGATCCGACAAACCGGAGGAAAGTAGGCCAACTGATCACCGATGAATAGCGGAGGAAGTTAGTTGTGCTGACTTCCAAAACGTCGGAATGTTAGTTGGGATGAGACCCGATCCTTTACAAGGAAATTTTGAGTTTTTCAAGTAGGATTTCTTAGTAGAATTCGATTATTTTTTAGCAGGATTTTCAGCGGTTTTTTCAAGTGGATTTTCAGGGATGAAAAGGAGAAAGTAGCAGCGATCTTATGTGCCAGATTGTGCGAAAATTCAATATTTAGGAAAATTAAAGACCCCCGTCATCCCCCCCTCAGACCCTCATCATCCCCCCCTTAGACATACGTCCTTTGATGAAGAAAATCTTGTGTTTGGGAAAATTTGTTATTTTATGATTATTCCAGGAGAAGGTAAGTAATTCTGATTTATATCAATGTTATGCATTTAACAATTGTGTTACTAACACGTTTGCAGAATCATAGTCACCTTCAAGGGCAGTATTCCAGGTAGTACAGTTTGGTAAGTAATTGGTGGTTAAGTTTTGAGAACCCATGATGGATATGATGCTCGGGATTCTTATGAGCATGCGAGAGATGCCAGGGAGGAAAATGTCCATAACGAAAATGATGACACAAAGTCTAATGGAAGGAGATTCCAAGAGACACCGTCAGATGTTGCAGCCACCATGAGAAGCTTGATCAAATCCCAGGAAGAGCAACATCAGTTGAATGCTGCTATGTTGTAGACTTTGATAGACTTGCAAAGAAAGATAGACTCTGGACGAGGTACAGGAAGACCAGAATGCAGTAAGAGCAGTACTAGGAGAAGGAGAAGAAATTTTAGTGGATCATTTGACTTTGAAGAATCCAGCAGGGACTCAAGTTCTTCTTCTCATAAAAGAAAAAGAAAGAGACACCATAAAGATCACTCTCGGGATAAATTTAAGAAGGCCAAACCTCCTTTATTTGATTGTGAGGTAAATACTAGACAAGAAGCTGAAGCTTGGCTTCTTGGGGTAAAGAAGTACTTTCAGGATCAGGATTATTTGGGAAACATGAAGGCAAGGGTTGCCATATTTAATCTGAATGGAGGAGCATCCATTTGGTGGGAACACTTCAAGCAAGTGAAGAGGATCAGTGAAAGGAGACTTAAGTGGAAACAATTCAAGAAGTATTTCAAGCAGAAATACCTCTCTGACAGGTATTATGATGACAAGATTAAGGAGTTCCATGAGTTGAGATTGGGACAGCAGACCATGGAATAATATGCAAATAAGTTTTTGGAGCTGTTGAGTTATTTTTGGAACATCAGAGATGAAAAAGTGAAGGTCCAGCATTTTCTGAGTGGATTACCTCAGTCTTACAAATATAGAATTGAGTTTTATGAACCTAGAACTCTTGAAGAAGCAATAAGGAAGGCTAAGTATTACGATGAGCAAAGAAAAGGTAAACAAGATTACCATAAGGCATGGAAGGACAAGAAGAATGAAAACTTTGACCAAAGAAAGAAAGGTTTCGAACCTTCTAACTTCAGGAATCAGTAGAAGCAGCCATCCCAAGCTGCAAGTAAGTTAGTTGGAGTGATAGAAGAAAAGCCTAAGGATCCACAATAGAATAGAGGACCACTTCAATGTTGGAGATGTGGAGGACCCCACATGTGTAGAACTTGTCCACTTGAGAACGAGAGTGCAAGACCAGCTTATAACATTCAAGAAGTAGAAACAATGGGTCAAGTAGCAAGGGCAGTCCCTAGGTTTTATGCAGCACTGGAGGACCACTAGGAAGATCACCAGTTAGCTATGGTTGAAGTTGTAGGTAATATTGTTGAGCAATATATTTCTATTTTGATTGACCCTGGTTCTACGCACAATTACATTACTCCTAGAGTAGTGAAGATTTGTGCTTTTAAGAAAGTAAAGAATAGGAAGTCTTAGTTAGTCCAACTAGCCATTGGAGCTAAGAGAAAGGTCAGTGAAGTGGTAGAGAAATGCCCCTTGGTCATGAATGGATTGGCCACTTGTGTAGATTTGAATGTTCTACCACTTGGTTCCTATGATGTTCTCATTGGAATGGATTGGTTAGAAGCTCACAGGGTGAAGTTTGAATGTTACAATAAGACTTTCGAATGCATGAATGAAGAAGGGAACTTAGTAGTTGTGAAAGGTATTCCAAAGGTGATTTTAGTATAGTAGGTTTCAGTAATGCAGTTAAAGAAGTTCTGTAGGAAGGGTTTCCAGTTGTATGCAGCTCAGATTTTGGAGGCAATAGACGATGAAACTCCGAGGTTGGAGGACTATCAGGTGTTACAAGAATTCAGGGATGTGTTTCTTGATGAGATTCCAAGGCTTCCTCCAAAGAGGGACATTGATTTCACTATTGAACTTGTGCCAGGAGCAGCACTAGTGCCCAAGGCACCCTACAGGATGAGTACACCAAAGATGCTAGAGTTGAAGATGCAACTGCAAGAGTTGTTGGAAAAGAAGTATATCCGGCCGAGTGTGTCTCCTTGGGGAGCACCATTTCTGTTTGTAAAGAAGAAAGATGGTACACTCAGGTTATGTATTGATTACAGACAATTGAACAAGGTTAATGTGAAGAATAAATATCCTTTGCCTAGGATTGATGACCTCTTTGATCAAATGAGGGGAGAAAAGGTATTTTCCAAAATTGACTTGAAGTCTGGTTACCATCACGTGAGAATCAAGGATGAAGACATTCATAAGACAACCTTCAGGACAAGGTATGGGCATTATGAGTTTGTAGTGGTACCCTTTGGTCTCACAAATGCACCAGAAAACATTTATGTGCCTTATGAATAGTGTCTTCAACAAGTATTTGGACAAGTTTGTTCTTGTTTTTCTTGATGACATTCTTGTTTATTCTGAGAATGAGAAAGAGTATGAAGAGCATTTGAGATTGACATTAAAATTGCTCAGGGAGTATCAGCTGCATGCAAAACTGAGCAAGTGTGACTTCTATAGAGATATATTTCAGTACTTGGGTCACATTATCTCAGAGAAGGGTATATCTGTGGACCCTGAAAAGATTGAATCCATTATAAATTGGCCTACTCCAAGAAATGTGATAGATGTAAGATCTTTTATGGGACTTGCAGGATACTACCAGAGGTTCATTGAGGGATTCTCCAAAGTTGCACATGCCATCACTTCTTTGCAAAAGAATTGGATGAAGTTCGAATGGACATCGAGATGTGAAGAAAGTTTCCAGCGGTTGAAGAATATTCTCACTAGTGCACCAGTATTGAAAGTTACAGACCCAGAGAAATATTTTGTGGTGTGTACCGACGCATGTGGACAAGGGCTTAGAGGAGTCCTTATGCAGGACAACCAAGTAATATGTTATGAGTCGAGAAAACTGAAGGAGCATGAGAAGAACTATGCCACTCATGATCTAGATCTTGAATCCATAGTACATGCCCTCAAGATGTGGAGGAATTACTTGATGGGTAAAAGATTTGAGCTCAGAACAAACCATTGTGGTCTGAAGTATTTGTTTGATCAACCTAGTCTAAATGCTAGGCAAGTAAGATGGCTGGAATTTTTATGTGAATTTGATTTTGAAATCAAGCACATAAAAGGGAAAGAGAATAAGGTAGCTGATGCACTCAGCAGGAAGGTGCAAGAAATGCATGTGGCATCTCTTAGTATTTTCCAATCAGATTTGAAGCAACATATTGTTAATCATACTGCTGGAGATGAATTGTATGAGCATGTAAAAGACAAATTGAAACAACAAAGTCTTGAGAATAGGTATGAGAGATATAAATTGGAAGAATATGGACTTCTCACTTATAAAGATAGAATTTATATTCCAGATATAGCAGATTTGAGGAGAGTTGTTATGGATGAAATCCATCAAGCTCCGTATTCTGGTCACCCAAGATATCAGAAAACAATTGCTACAGCTAGAAGGCAGTACTTTTGGCCAGGAATGAAAAAGGACATGGCTGAATACATTTCAAGGTGCATGAAATGTCAACAGGTAAAGGTTGAGCATCAACATCCAACAGGCTTGTTGCAGCCTTTGGCAGTTTTAGAATGGAAATGGGAAGTTATTTCCATGGATTTTATTACAGGATTGCCGATGACTTGGAGACAACATGATTCCATCATGGTTGTGGTAGACAAGTTGACAAAAGTAGCACATTTTATATCGGTGAAGTCTACGCATAAGACTGATGACATTGCAAAGATCTTCATGAAGGAGATTTTCAAATTGCATGGATTGCCTAAGGCAATAGTCTCTAATAGAGATGTCAAGTTTACTTCCAATTTTTGGAAGGGGTTGTTTGTAGATTTGGGTGCAAAGCTAAACTTCAGCACTGCATACCATCCTAAGACAGATGGGAAGACAGAGAGAGTTAATCAGGTACTCGAGGACATGCTTCACATGTACGTGATGGACAAACCAACCAAGTGGGAAGATTACTTACACTTGGTAGAGTTTGCTTACAGCAATGGACAGTAGGAATCCTTGGGGATGAGTCTGTATGAAGCTTTGTATGGAAGAATGTGTAGGACACCAGTGACTTGGGATAACCCAGTGAACAGGGTTGTGCTTGGGCCAGAATTGCTCAAGGAAATGGAGCAAGAGGTTGTAAAGATCAGTCAGAATCTGAAATCGGCACAGGACCGGCAGAAAAGCTATGCAGATAAGCATAGGGTGAACATGGAGTTCAGTGTTGGGGATCATGTTTACCTCAGAGTGAGGGCAAATAAGAGTTCCTTGAAGCTTGGAAGTTGTGCCAAGCTATCACCAAGATATTGTGGGCCATTTGAAGTGCTTGAAAGAATAGGGCCAGTTGCATATAGACTTGCATTGCCTGCTAGCACTAGGACTCATAATGTTTTCCATGTTTCTTTGCTTAATAGATATGTACATGATCCTAACCATGTGATAAATTGGGATGTGATTCAGATGGAACCCGAGGGAGAGTTCCGAACAGATCCAATGCACATCCTCGACATGAAGTTCACCATGATACGAAACGAGGCAATAGGTCAGGTAAAGGTGCAATGGGAGCACTACAGACCTGAAGAGGCTACATGGGATCTGGAGGATGCCAGGTGGTTGGCACATCCATTTTTTTTCAATTCTGTGGAACACTGAGGCGATGCCAGTGTAGCATTTTGTTCAAATTTTGTAAAGCACTGAGGACAGTGCTATTGAAGGGGGAGGGGAATGTAACACCCTGGTTTTGACCCCGTTGCATTAAATGTACATGATGTATATATTGTAATGAATCGTGGCGTGGAGCTAAAGGAAAAATCCCCACCATCAATTTAGTTGTGTTATGTTTCGGTGATTGGAATCATTGCCGATGGTATATTGTGATATACAACACATGTATTAGTTTTGTCATTATGTAAATATGCATCTTTAATTAAATAACCCAACCAGCTATGTTTGCGGCAACTAAATTGAGAAGGGGCATGATTCTCATAAGGGTAAGGGGGGGGGATGTCAAACCTTGAACCAATCGAGAAAAATCCATGTGTCACCACCCTGTTTGATTTTCCCATCTTTTCTTGTCTTATCCAACTACCACTTTAATGCTTTGTAGAGTAGTTGAGACAGTTATTTTGCTGGGGAGTGGAGTGTGGCAAGACTGTTAGTCCTTGCGCACATGCACACTCCACCAACGAATTGAACCTCACGTTGGGTAGAAGAAACGGCTACGCCCATCATTCCACTCTCTCCATGACAGTGCTGTGAACACTCCCACACTTCTGACTCGCCATTCTCCATTGTCGCTCATCTTCACGCAAGGAAAAACACCCTGTGTCTCATGCAGAGGAATTATTTTGCTATTTGGTCTCATGTAGCCAGGAGAGGGAGCCGTTTCGACTATCATTCGTGTTTCCCACAGAGAGGTATCTGGTGTGTTTCCATCCTTATATTGGGATCTGGTGTAAATTTCTCTCACGCACAGGTTGGGAGGATGATTTTTTCCTTCCCATTGCGATCGATGTAAGTTTCCCCAGTGAATTCATTGTTCGGAACGAGCCGTGGTTTTCCCCATGTTTGTTTGCTGTGTTTGCTATTACATTTTGGGGGTTGTTGTAGGTTGCTTGGGAGCCGTTTTGGCCATGATAGGCCCAAGAATGACTCAGGAGTCATTTTCCCTGTTTAAGCTGTAATTGCTGATTGATTGCATGCATGTAATGGTTGGTATTAGGACTATGTTGGGAGCAGGGATGGGGGATTGGTTTGCTTGATAAACTTGGTGTGCTTGGAAACCACACAGATAGAGCTGAGGGATAGATTTCTTCTCCACAACCCTTGAATAGCACTCGAAGGGAAGTCAGGGCCTAAGGGACTATGTAGCAGAGAAGGGACTGATTCCTTGTGTTGGGTGTGTATGGGTGTCTTAGAAGTTAGGCTAGTTCTTGTGTAGGTGTTCCTAGCTCTGCAATGGGCTCACCAGCTTAGTATTTATCCTTTCCCTGCTCTTGGATGGCCTGATAAACCCAACCGTGTTGGCTTGGTTGATCCATTGTTGCTTGATAAACCCAACTGCGTTGGCTTGGTTGTGTTTTGTGTATCCTTGGCTATGTGTAAGCCTGCTTGTTCCTTATTCCTTGGGGAATCATGCCCAGCTCGGGGGTGGTAGCATTGCTAAGAGATTTAGGAGCATGCTAGCTTATGGGTGGGTGGAACGTTGCAGTGGCGTAGCTGGTTGCAGGATGAGTTCTTTATGAGATAAGTAACCTTGTCTATTTTACTTCTACAATCATATTTACTGTTAATGATTATGATGAACATGTTGAATGCTTGTATGAACGTATCTTTGCTTCTGCTGTATGATAAATAATCATGTATGCATGTTCTAGTTCAAAGCATTTTGTTTCAACTTTTTAGGTATGTCATGTTCATGGGGCTTTTAGCCCAGATGTTTAATGCCATGGTAGCGTCCTCTTCGCCGGTCGGAGGGTCGGGGACGTGACATAATTAGATATTTAATTTAAATCATTTAAATAAAAATATCTGTGAATTTTAAATCATCATTGTGTCAAGAGGTGCTTTTTACACCTCAAATGAGTGAGATGTGTTGGGAAATGTTGTTTAATAAAAATTAATAATTATAAAAAATAAAAAATAAAAAAACTTATAACATGTGGGATTATAAGTAAAAAATTAAAAATTAAAAAATATTATACTCATTACACTAAGAGAAGCCACATGGTCTCCAACCCAATATCTTGTCACGTTAGTCATGGCCGACATAAATTAAAAAAAATATTACATATAAACTTAAATAAAATAAAATTAAAATTAAAATATCATAGATCCATTTTATACCCGGATCTATGAAGTAACTAGAGGATCCAGCAAAAAATATACATCTCATCTCAAGAAACTGGATCTATCTCAGTGCTTAATAAATCCAGGTTTAAAATGGATCTATGCTCATATATATCACTAAAATTATTATAATTACATAGGAGAGGTTTCAATAAAAATAAATGTAAGTTATGTTTTAAGTTATATTCAAAATGGTTTATTTTGAACTTAACATTATTTTGTAATTTGTTATTAAACTTAGTAATAATAATCAAGATACATTAAAAAAACATTAATTATTTTTTTAATAAAATAAAATATTAAAAATTTATATTCAATATTAATTATTTTGAACTTAACTTCATTTTATAATTTTTTAGTTGAACTTAACAAAGACTTTCATTTTGTAATTTTTGTTGTTGTTGTTAAACTTAACAATTACTTTCACTCTTTTAATATATATTCCAAAAAAAAATTAAATACTAATTAAAAATAAAAATAAAATATTAAACATGCAAAACATTGAAATTAAATAAAATACATTTCTTAATCAATAATAAAAATATAAATATTAGAAACCAATTACATAAACCCTAAATTGGGTGCACTTTATTTTGGAATTAATTAAAATACATTTCTCAATCAATAATAAAAATATAAATATTAAAAACCAATTACATAAACCTTCAATTTAGCAATTTTTTTTTAAGAACAAAATTAAAACGCTAAGTATACACCTTTCAAATTTCACCAATCTTAATTTTTTTCCACATACCAAAACTAAATGAATAAGCTATGCATGGCTAAAAAATAATCTAATTTTTTTAATATACCATATGTTATTCATGTAGAAGGTCTTCTAAATTCACCATAAAATAACTCTGGAATTTAAATAATAACTTAAAATCAAATGGATTTTTGCTAAATTGTTAATAACTTTTTTTCCGTGGTGGATGAGATTTTAAAAGTGAATGTTGGGTTAATTAGAATACTAGCAACAATCATATTAATTACATTGATACATGTTTTTATTTGAGATTTTGGGTGGACTACTACTTATACTTTTTCATTTATGGATAAGGATGAGACACGCTTAAGATTGATTAAAAGAATATAAAAATGAGTGATAGTTGATAAATGGATAAGATAATTGATAACATGTAACTAGGCATGGATATAGAACTACATATCCATCAACAAACTATGTGGGTGTGCTAGTAAGATTAATATGTTCAAAATACGCACACTCAGGAATATACCCTCACTTACAATTTGCATTGAGCCTATCACCCTCTAAGGACATGACCTAACTGAGAACCGTTTTAATTACCAGGTTCATGTAAATTTAATTAATAGTTGTATCACTGTTATAGTTAACCTAATAGTGATGCAATATACTTGAAGTGAAGCTAGGTAATAGTGATGCAATGTAATTGAAGTTAAGTTAAGTTAATATTTTGAAGTTAACTTAATAGTTGTATCCAATAGTTATCCAATATAACAATGATTAGAGTTGAAATTAAGCTAATAGTTAATTTAAAAGTTAATATATCAACAATTGCAATTCAAGTAAAAGTTGTGATTGGAGTTGAAAGTAAGCTAATAGTTGTATCATCAACTGACTTAAGCTCATAGTTATATTTAACAATTAAATAGTTTTATCTAATAATTGAATAACTAATAGTTGTATCTAATACTTGTCCAATATAACAGTAATTAGAATTGAAGTTAAGCTAATATTGTGTTTAATACTTAATTTAAAAGGTAACATATCAATAATTACAATTCAAGTAAGAGTTGTGATGGAGTTAAAGGTAAGCTAATAGTTGTATCATCAATCGAGTTAAGCTCATAATTGTATCTAATAATTTAATAGTTTTATTTAATAATTGAATAGTTAAAGTTGAAGTTTAATTTTTAAAGTATTATTAATTAATATTAACTAAGCTATTTTTTATTTTTTTTTAAATTGTTAATTTGGAATTTTGAACTACATACATAGAATCAATGTAAAAAATACACTTGTATCATTATAATCCATAAATTACGAAGCATAAATAACTCCACCCAAAAATTCTAAGATATAAGCCTCTACATCTAATTATTATCAACCTGATTATTCTTTGTAAATGCCCTCATTACACTAATGCACAAAAACTAAATTGGATATGGCTAGCTATATTATAAGCCGAAAAAATATGGTGCCAAGTATAAATTCTCACACAAAATAAATGAATTATTATTCAATTTATGAGCGGAAAAATAGAGCTCATGCTATTGTAATTGTTTTTAAATCTTTTCTCGAACTCCATTTCCATGGAAAGTTTAAAACCTGCAATATTGTTTTCTTCAAAATTACGAGAACAAATTTGTAATTCAGAACAAGTTTTTATTTTAAATAGTAAACATCTTAAAATAACCTAGATCCAATGGTTCATAGACCGAAATCTAATATTATTTGTGTTAATTACATTCCAGAAAAATTGATAATAATTTCTCTTTTTGAATTTATTTGGTTTTAGATGGCATTCATAACAAATTTAGTTTATTACTTCGAGTAGCCATGATGGCAATGACGAATTACAAGTTCGTTCTCAATTGAGCCAATTTATTATGACTGCCATATATGCTAAATATGCAATGGAACTGTAATGAACATATATAATTCCACCATATAATTAACTGACCATATTTAAAACTATTCCCTTGGAAGCATATTTGAAAATTAAAGCGAGCAAAGGAATTCGAGTATGACATTGATCATGGCGTAAATCTAAAAATACATAAGCGAATTTTACAATGGCATTGCAACAATAGATAATCAATTGTAAGTAGAATTCATTAATAATATGTTTCTACGAGGCACAATTCTTTGAACTTGCATGAACCGACCTTCCTGGTATTGAGATCGCTACTCGAATGTAATTCTTTGAAATTGCATGAACTTGTGTCTTCATGGTCTTCCAATGGCGAGTCTAATGTAACACGAATACAGTGAACCCATTTGAGAGGAGAGGCGACCCTATTCCATAGCACATTAATATCAGAAGGCGAAATGTCAAATTCTATGCACAGAAATCCAAAAATACAATTCGAAAGTGTATTGGCTGCAAAATTCATGTCCCCAATTCCTGTAACAATTGCTTGTCTAACCAAAGATTCAATCGCTTGCAACCAGATTTTGATAGCTTCCAACCGGATTGCTTGGATCTGTGAATGGAGTTAATCCATCCGTGATCTCCACAGATTTACAACACAGAAAGGAGAAGACAAGAGGACTCAATAAATTGCTCCATGAATCAAAGGCAGAGAAGAGAGGATATGAATCAACTTGAGAGGCGATCAAATCACTAAATTGAGGCGATTGGGTTTTCATGCGATTGGATAATAGCTGTTGTTGAGGAATAATAGCGCGGTTTTGTTTTTGGGAAAGTGTATGTTGTCTAACTCTTCTCTTCCTCAAAAAATGAAAACAACCAGAGGTTACCCAAGACTAAAGAAAAAACTCAGACAGAGAGGAAGCAGGCAGGGAGTTGTTGTGAAGAAAGAGGGATGACACGATATAATATATAGGCAGTGCCATAAGGTCAGCTTCGAGGAAAGAGGGATTCAAACACGGTATATGATGTTATAATGTGTACTGTGGACCACTTCAAATCTATTCATTTCACTGGAGCATGGGGGCTTGCCCAGTCGAGTCTTTTGTTCCGTTGCAATTCCCTGAATATGCAGGTTGTCCGAAGCCTTCTCCGCTGAATTATCCGCCATTGTTAATGCTCTTTCATAGGGCTTACTATCGAACCCAAGCTTGGGATTCTTGGGGAAATATATATGAACAACGAAGTGAAAAGCAAAAGCCCGTAAAGAAAAAGGGTTCTCAGATGTAAACTCACAGTGGCGTTATCCGCTGAAATCCCACAAATGCTTTGATTTCTGTAAATGAATCTGAATTCACTGAACCCATGGAAACAGATTCAATGATGGGTGAATCTGCGGACCTGGGTAACACTTTTTGACAAGCGCACTTCGGCAAAAACAGAAAAACTTACCTCAGTCGAGGGTTTAACAAGCCCTCGACCGAGGTTTTAATATCTCGACCGAGCTTTTATCAAGCCCTCGATCGAGGTTTTATTCAGCTCTCGACCGAGGTATTTCTTAACCCTCGGTCAAGGTTTTAATACCTCGACTGAGGGTTAATAAATACCTCGGTCGAGGTGCCTGTGTTAAAAAAATTATAAAAAGAGGCCGCGGGGTTAGAAGGGAATAGTTC
>LPNX010400869.1:1244826-1300573 GCA_001517045.1 Pseudotsuga menziesii
AATGTTCTTCTCTTTCCCCCTATTCTTTTATGTTTCCTTTTGAGTCAATGTTGTACTAAAAATACTTTTCTCCTTCGTATATAATTTTTAATTTTAAAAAAACTATAATTATGTGATATGACTCTGAATTTAACACTAATTTTTATCTTAATCGTCATGTTCTATTCCTCCCTGGGTTTTGGGCTTTAAATATCTGGCCTGAGGATCTATATCATAGGTAGATCATAGTACTGAGAATCCAGTTCGAGTGGACACAACTCGCCTAAGTTCATCTCATCAACTGAATTGCATGCATCATTGCTCTCCTTGGTTTAATGCAAAAATAGTATTCTTTTTGCATTAAACCAAGGAGAGAAATGATGCATGCAATTCAGTTGATGAGATGAACTTAGGCGAGTTGTGTCCACTCGAACTAGATTCTCAGTACTATGATCTACCTATGATATAGATCCTCGGGCCAAATATTTAAAGCCCAAAACCCAGGGAGGAATAGAACATGACGATTAAGATAAAAATGATTGTTTTCAAAGTCATATCACACAATTGAATCCGAGACCCATTTGATCAATCATATCTAATACTCCTATTACTCCAAGACCCATTTTTATAACCCTTAAGATTGACTAGGACCTCGACCGAGCTAATACCTCAACCGAGGTCTTAACAAACCCTCGATCGAGGGTTTAACAAACTCTCGGTCGAGGTCTTAACAAACCCTCGGTTGAGGGTTCGTTAATACCTTGGTCAAGGTATTTAAATACCTCGGTCGAGGTTTATACCTCAGACGAGGGCTTAAAAAAACAGACTTAGCCCACATTCAAACAAATGAAAAATTTCCTGTGCCTTGCAGAGGTGTAAACCCTGCCATTCCTAGCACATAACTGAGCAGAGTTGATACCAATAAATTCACCAATGAATCTTCTATCCATTGAAGTATCATACAAGCATTTTGGCATTCGTATGAAATTTATTTTTTAATTACTTCTAAAACTTATACTTAGAAAACCACACTGCAACTTCGAAGTAGCTCAAAGAAAAATCCGCAGAGTTAAAAATACATAGCCAAAAAATTCTTAAAAATGAACACGTCACATATCGACATGTCCTCTTCAAAAGGGTATCTTTGGTTTTTCAATTTTTGAAAAAATAGAAAAAATTCATTTACGTGGACAAATATGTGTTTAAAACGATGCTGAAATCGAATGTGGTCACTTTTGAAAAATAATAAATAATTGTATAATGCGAAAAAAATTAACAAAAAAATATGCACATCACACTGCATTTTATGTAGATCATGCTCATATATTTATTTTTTTTAAATTATTAATGCAAGATTGAATTACTCTACGTGGACATGAGCCACTTATTAGCTTCTTCAAATTTTTAAGGTCACACAGTTCATTAAATGCAAAAATTCACACATTAAATGACATCAGAATATTTTTAAAAAAATATCACTATGAAGCCAACATAATATTCTACAATTTGTTTTTTTACTGCAAGTCAAAATTCACATGGCATGTATGCGTTTTGAGGGCTTCTATCTAGCACATGAGTAAAAAATCAGGTTTTCATTGCCAAATTTGGCCAAAAAGTGTTACCCATCTTCATGGAATCACCCTGCTATAAAACTGTACAAACTGCTTGGCAATGAATTTGGATGAAACTCACGTCATGGAAGGATCCGAGAAGCAGCCGCAATATTGAGCCATTTTTCCCATTGCTGAATTTGAAATTCAAATTTCAGGATTACATATTAAGCCCGCCCACTGATTGAATTTGAATTCAAATTTGAATCGGTGATGTGATGCATGTATGGATGATGGTTGGTGCGAAGGGTGAGGCGAACAACTGATGTTGGATTTCCCGGATGGGATCTTTTTGAGTGTGGTGGATATGGGAGAATCGACTATGCATGTCCAATGAACCTTGTTTGACATACGACATGGATGTTGGGTGTCATAGATGCGGCTACCACATGAAGATGGCAGTAAACCCGAATGGATACATAAACGAATCATGGGGATGGAAGTAAACCCAAATGGATACATAAACGAATCATGGTATGGTCATACCCCTGACAGACTCTTTAAGAGTCTTCAACAGGGTGGACAGCTCTCGCCTTCTCATGGGTGTGTTTTCTGTTTCCTTATTTATATTCGAACATAGAATTTGGGTAAATGTGTTTTTAAGTTTGGAACTATAACCTTTGTAAATAACGTAGACATTAGTCCTTTTTACAAGTATTGGGCATTCTCATTTACTTAATGAAGTGAAATTATGGTATTTATATGAAAAGGGAGACATGTTATGATATATCATATAATTTTATATAAATGCATGTTTTCCTTTTTATAAAGGTTTTCTTTTAGCTGATTTATTCCAAGAATTACTCACCGGAAGCCCCTTCGTATTGGCTCACTGCATCTAATCTGGATTTAGGTGGTGATTGGTATCACAGCTAGAATAATTACATCAAAGGTCTTGAACATGGGAGGATAAGACTCCTGATGAATTCAGGTAGTTTGCTTTGGACATACAAAAATTACACGGGATCTATATCGACCGCGATAGCATATGACTGTGTGGCAAATTCCTTTGCAGATTCTCAGTATGAAGCATATCCCATTCATCAGGTTCTTTGGAAACTCAAAATCCCTGAGAAGTTACAATGTTTTATATGGCTTCTAATAAGCAACAGGGTTCTTACCTGGGACCAACTCAAAAAAAGGGGCTTTCAGGGGCCCAGTCTCTGCATTATGTGCAAGGAAAATGAGGAGTCAACACAACATCTGTTCATGGACTGTAAATACACTAAGAGTGCCTTTGATGTTATTTTTGAACATTTTGGTATGCGATCCCTTCATAATACTGCTGTGGGTATTTCTGTGCGTCAGTACCTGGGCGTTTGGTTCCGTGCTCATTCCACTGATTTCTGCCATCTTTATCAGCCATTATTTACCTTCTGGGTGATTTGGAAACAACAAAACAAGTATATTTTTGAAGGGTCTGCTCCAACAGTATATGGGATCATCCATCAAGCTGAAATTCTCTTGCATACCTTTACAGTACCTGTAAATAAGTTAAATCTTAGAGTTATTGGTTTGCCACCAAGGAGACGCTTTCCCTGTGGGTATTTCGATGGTGCAGCCGCCAAGAACAAAGGAGGGGCGGGTTTTGTATTACATATTAGCAGCACTCATAGTGTGCATTTCTCCTTGGGATGTGGCAGATGCACAAATACAAAATCTGAGATGATGGATTTATGGGCCCTCCTTAAGGTTTCAAAGATCATGGGAATCCCACTTCTCTCCATCTATGGCGATTCCCTCGTCATCATTTCTTGGGCCACGGGAAAGAGCACTCTGAACCTTCCTCATCTGAGCCACTGGTGTGATGATATAAGAGAACTTCTTCAATATTTTCTGGGAATGATCATGAAACACATCTATCGTGAGCATAACCAGATTGCTGACAGTCTCTCAAAAAATGCTCTCCTTCTTGACTCAGGTTATGGGAATTTCAATGAAGTACTGAATGATATTCCTACTGATCATGGTAACTTTTGGTTATTCTAGATGTGCCATGCTCTTCATTAAGCACACATTATATTTGTTTTGATTTGGGATCAGTATTTCATGTAGAATTGATCAGTTATCTGTATTCTCACGATCCATGCTGTTTTTTTATCCTTTCTGGAAAATGTTAAAAATATGACCTGTTTATACAGGAGTGATGATAAATCCTGCTAAATAAACAGGCTTGTGCTTTCCAACCATGTTTTGATGTCAGGGAACTGCCTCTGTAGAGAGGAACACCTCATTGATTGAGCGCTTCATGATAAATGATCTCTTGATCGACTGTATATGATGATCTTTGATTCAATAGAATAACAAGATCTGGTATTTTTTCTACTAAAAAAAAAGGTTTTCTTTGCATTTTTATCTTTTTTTTTTCCAAGGAAAAAAGTTGTAAATATATTTATTTACATACAATAGATGGCCTAAAAGTCCATTAACATTGAGAGTTCCAACCTTCTAGCTGGTAATTACAATCATGATAATACTCCATAAAGAGCTCATAAAAACCAAAATTATCCAAAGGAATACAACCACATCAGAAATAATCCATAGGCATACAACCACATCAAAAATTATCCAAAGGCATACAACCACATCAAAAATTATAACCAGATTTACAAACTGTTCATAAAATAGACCCAAAATGTACTCCATCACTGAGAACAACTCAAAAACTGAGATCTTATCTCTGCATCATCTTCCAAAAAGAAATTTTTTTAGAAATATATCATTCAAAATAATGCTCCATATGAGCACAAAAAACCGAATGTCATATGCATAAAACATATCAGAAAATAGTTGCTGATATATAATCCAGAACTCTATCAACATCTCAAAAAACTGCTCATAAAGTATCTTAACAGGTCAGTAAAACACCATCCATTGAGAAATAGTCTCCAACAAAGCCAAAGACAAATAAAACTGTTTAAACCCATGTCCCACTGAACCTTGTAAATTTTGATCATACTTAGAAAACCTGAAAAGTCCACAACAGCATCTGCTCGGTGTTCCTTAATGGATCAAGATCCTTCCAAATCCTTCCTCCAGCTTTTGCCAAAGCATCTGTAGAATAATTTCTTTCCCGATAGATATGTCTAAATGAAACATAATCAAAATAATCAGCTATCCTGTTAACATCCCGAAGAATCATGCCTAGTTCTAAATTCATTAATCGGTACTTCCCAGATGCCCAGTTAATAACTAACTGAGAATCACCGAAGATCTGAATTTTATCCAGCGAGTTCCTTCAAGCCAAAATAAGAAGTAGCTTGAGGGCACATAATTCTGCAAAATTATTAGTACCCAATCCTAATCCGGCTTTAAAGGGAAAAAAGTGAACATCTGATAAAAAAAGCATACCTCCAGCTCCACAAGTAACTGGATCCCCTGCTGCAGAGCCATAAAAAAAACCCCATGCATGGGTTTTATCAATAACTTCCACCAAGATGGTTCAGATTGAAAGCACAGAGTGCTTCTAAGGGATATTCTTCATCATTCCCAAACTGAAACTAGATACCTGTGCTGGAGAAAAGGATAAATCCTCGAAACAAGACAAATTTCTAGCCTTTCAGATGAACCATAAAACAATGATAGTTAATGGTTTAAAATTTGCCACTTCCATATTCAAACACCAATTTTTGAAACAAGCTGTCACAGATTCTCCATTCCAGATATTATTGAGTTTCAAATTATCCTCAATAATTAACCAAACAGGCTGAGTGAAAGGACATTCCACTCCAATATGAAAATTGGTTTCACATTCCATTTTGCATAGATAACATCTACCAGGTCTTTCACGACCTTTCAAGATAAGAACATCCCGGGTCAATGCTTTACCAGATAAGAGAAACCAACAAAATAGTTTAGTCTTGAGAGGACATATCAGCTTCCATAAAAATTTCCACCACCAGAGAAGTTCCATATCCCTATTCATAAGCTGAGCATGACCATCTTTAGGTGAGTACCTTCTAGATTTAGATAAATTCCAAACAAGGGAATCATCATCATTTGAAATCCTAACATGACTAGATTTAAGAATGGCTATATAACCATTCCACACATCAATCTCTAAAGGATCAGTAAAACAAATGAACTCTGCAGAAAACCATTATTGAGCCATCAGTGCAGATATTCCATGAAATCAAGTATCAAATAAATAATAAAAAACAACGAAATGTAATTTCTCCAACATGGAAGAGGGTAAAGCATGTCTCCATTTACATCCTATTCAAGGATCTAACCCAATACGAACAACCGTACCATTACCAATCTTTCATACCAAAAAATTTCCAATAATGTCAAAAGTCCAAAGCACAACTTTCCAGCAAGTTGATATGTTCTTTTTCTTTTTTACAGGAGATCTGATCCATTCTAGAATAATCATTGGTTGAATATATTTCTGAAAAGCAATATTTACCCATAACCCCAAGCCATGAATGATATTCCATACATTTTTTGCTACAAGAGCCTTAGCAAATACAACAAGAACTTTAAGTCCCCAACCTCCCATAGACTTTGGATTAGCCAAAATCTTCCGGGATGTCCAAGGTAAGCCATGAGAATTCTGTTTACCAGACCAAATAAATTTGAAACATAGCTTTCTGATTTTTTCAATAATTCCCAGTGGTATCCAAAAGTGCATCCAATAGACAAGGATGGCCTCTAATACTGCTTTAATTAGTATAAACTTACCTCCCTTATATAACCAACAAAAGCTCCAATTGTTAATCCTTTTTTCAACCTTTATAATCAGCCAATCCCAATCCTTTAAAAGATATCTACAAAGTTGGAGATGAAACCCAAGGTACTTCATACCATTTACAATTCTGTCAACAGGAAAAGTAAAAATATTCTGTAAAGTAACAATCTCAGATTCTTCCATACAAGAAAAATATAAAGTAGATTTATCATTATTTATCTTTATCCTAGATGCCTTGCAGAATATCATTAAAATCTCATATAAAGTTGAAAGAGATTGTTTAGAGCCATCATTGACCATAACTATATCATCCACAAAAATAACATGAGTTAAGACAATATCATTACCAAAAGATAAACCATGATAAGTCTCATTTGCTTTGGCAAATAAAATAGCCCTTCCTAAACCTTCAACCACCACAAGAAATAGTAAAGGTGCCACAGGGCATCCTTGTCTAAGTCCCCTACCAGCTTTAAAGAAGGTAGTTGCTACACCATTAATAAGTAGAGAGAAGGATACATAGGATAGACTACTCATGATCCAAGTAATAAAATTCCCAGCAAAACCTAATTTGGAGAGAATTACCCAAATATAGGTCCAACTTACACGATCATAAGCTTTAGATAAATCAATCTTTATCATTACAACATTTAAGGATTTACAGTGCAAAGTATGCATACCTTCCTGAATGACCCCCACTGCATCATGAATCTGCCTACTCGGCAAAAACCCAAGCTGTTCACCAGATATATACCTACCCAAAAATTTCTGATCCAGATAGAGATAATCTAACCAATAATTTTGTAAACAAGATTACACAAGGAGATCGGTTGAAAATCCTCAAAAGATAATGGATGATCAATCTTTAGGATGAGCGCAAGAAAAGTTGAGTTGAAAACCGCAAGAATCTTGCCAATTATCCGAGAAAGCTCAATAACTCTCAGAAGATCCTCACCCAAAACATCAAAAAGACATATGTAAACCTCTACAGGAATTCCATTAGGTCCCAGACTCTTGTCATTTTTGCTAATGGAAAGGATATGCTTAAGATCTTGCATATTAACAGGCTTCATAAGCTCACAATTATCTTCCTCAGAAACAGATGAGGGAAAAAATCTAGCACTATGCACAATCTTTGGAAGATGATGATCTACTTCTTCCTTAAACAACAATTCAAAATGCTGAATCCCAGCCTCAGCAATATCCTCAGCACCTTCAACAAGATTGCCAGAGTCATCATGAATTTTCCAAATAGTATTAATATTTTTCCTATGAGCCGCAAATTTATGGAAAAATGGGTATTTTCATCACCACAAATTAGCCATAAAGCCCTACTTTTTTGTCTTGCCTCCTTTTCTCGATAACATAAAATAGTTCTCTTATGGGATTCAAGCTTAACCAAGGAAATTTTATCCTCCTCCGAAGTAAAACCAATGGTAGCCCTATCAAAATACCTCTTCATATCATTTTCAATATCCACTAAATCCTTTATATCCTGAGCTTTTTTCTTCAAGGACCACTCAATGGATAAATCTTTAATTCTTTTAAGGTTCACAACAAACTGGGATGCAGGGGATACCTCATACAAAGCATCAAAAGCCACCCAGGAGCCTTTTAATACCTCAAAGAACTCAATGTTTTCTAACCAACATGCATTAAACTTGAAAGGACAGTGAGCCTTAGAAGTGCTTGAAGATATTTGTAAAAAAATAGGTTGATGATCAGAATCTCCACCACACCCTATCCATTGCTTAAGAATAAAATCACTATCTAGGAAATCAACTGATAAAAGAAGTCTATCCAATCTTTTACAAATACTCTTAGATCCAACTCTACAATTAGACCAGCTTGGAATGGATACCAAAGGGGCAATGTCAACAAGCCTTAACCCATCCAAAAGATTAGTAAAGAAATCGGTTAAAGCATCCACACGAGCGTAAAACCCCCAAATTTCAGACAGTCCCAAGGAGAAATTTAGATCTCCCCCAAAAACCAAATAAGGGCAATTGAAACAATGCATACTCGAGAGATGATTCTAGAAAAATTCCATTTCCGAGTAAGGCCCGCAAAGATTTATAAAGGTTAAATCCAACTGCAATTCTATAGAATGCATAACAACACAAATACCAGAGGTCATGGCCCAGGTATTCAACAAAAGAAAATTACGAATCCTCCACCCCATAAGAAGTCCCCCAGATCTTCCCTTTGCATCAACAGATACAAAATGCCAACCTTTTAACAATAATTCCATGTCCTTTACCAGTATACAACCTTCACACATAGTTTCTTGTAGATAAATAACATCTAAAGACTGTTTATCAATCAATCTTTTAACCGCTAGATTTTTAGGTAGAATAGCCAAACGCCTGCAATTTAAGGTCATAAGGATCATAAGGGAAACTTCGGGGAGGCATAAAAAGCTCTAAGTTCCCCAAATCCATCCTTCACAGTATGATCAGTATTAACCAAAACTCCAACCCGTCCCTTAACAGGGAGATTTTTCCCAAAAGGATCACGATCTGATCCAAACCCACCAATAATAGATTTCGACACAGAACGAAGAAAATAACCCTTATGCACACTAGGTAAAGACTTAGGAGGAGATACAAACCCAAGGTCCCTTAAAGCATTATTCTGAACAGGGTCATAAGAAGAAACAGAAACAGATTCCTTATCAGTCTTATTCCACCCTAGTCCCTCAGCCAGTGTGGTAATGCACAGAGGTTTAAGGGTTGATAAGGAAGATTGTAATCCTATATCCTTATCCTCTAACAACTGGTGAGAAAAGTTCAAATCCTCTGAAATCTCTTCAAGTGCCTTACCCTCCTTATCTTCCAAATTAGACCCACATTTTTTGACCCTCCAATTTTTTTTAACAGAAACAGAAGAGGGATTCTTGTTAAAAGGAAGCGAGCATTCATTCACTAAATGACCATAAACATGACATCTATAACACCTAAAGGGAATCCCCATATAGTCCAAAGGCTGACTGAATTCAGAATTTCCTTTTTTTATTACCAAATTAGCTTGAAACACATTCTGGAAATCTAACAGGACTAATACCTAACCCATACAACATACCCCAGTTTGTAGATAAGAAAAATCAGTTTCTAAGTGAGTACCTAGAGTATTACCCACCAATTTAAAGAAATGAACTGACCAATATTCGAATGGTAAATTAGGGAGTTTAACCCAAATCAAGATTTGATCATACCTTTCAAATCATGGATCAAAAAGAGGCATCCACCTTTTGATTAAAAGCCCAGCATTGTCCCACTTCCAGACACCATCCAGAACCAGTTTAGCATCTTCCTCATTGAAGAATTTGAAAGCTATCCAGCCTCTCGGAAGGAGAAAAATCACAGGTGGCATGCTAATGACCTCTTTCCACACCGTTGCAACCCAACCATTTAAACTGTTAGAGTTGAATTTGTGACCTCCGAACCACCCAACCAGAGTCAGCGCATTAGTAAGGATGATATCGTTTAAGCCCACATCCTTTCCCATAGTCATCAATACCAGCTTGACAAGTTTCCTAATAGGCTTGTGTGGTCTCTTCTTGAAAACTCTAGACTCCATCACCTCCGGTTCATCAGCATCTGACTGAGTACCCGAACCACGAACCTGAAGAGGATTCCTGAAAGAAACAGGAGGTTCAAACAATTCATTTGGAGATATACAACCCAATTCTCCTACCGACCCACTCCTGAAACTCGCTACCAATACAAAATCCACATGGGATTCCAACTTACATTTGTTCACCAAAACAACCATACCATCATCCACATGACTGATATTATGATCAAGAACCCTAACAGCACCAGAATGTGCCCCTGAAACACTAGTCGTCTGACTAGTGCTAACCATAACATTAGAAACAAAACCTGGATGCAACAAGGGTGAACCAGATACATACCCAAAACCAACATTAATAACAAGGCCCAAGACCGACGAAGGCTTATCATGATCCAATGAATTTTCCTCAGAAACAACACTATGCACTAGGCATCACATACCTCCTTCCACTTCTTTAGCATCAGAAATGCACACAAAAGCCAAAGGGCATAAGTCTAATCTAGACCCCCAACCATCCACAACGCCCCCATTCGAGCAAGAAATCGCAGGAATACCAAATTCCTCCACACACAACAATGGATCACCCATGACCCCCAACAAACACATCTCGTCAGAGTGAATTATAGAAACCCTTGGTTCATTACCTTTACCTACTGTTAAACTCTTCAAAACCCCCGGCAAAGGCTTATCACGAACCAGTGAAAATTCCTCAGAAAGGACACAATGCACAGGGCAACTCTTACATCCTTCCGATTCAACAGCAGCAGATGTGCTAGCTAAAACCAGAGGACACAAGTCTAAACAGGACCTCCTACCATCCACAACACCATCATCCAAACATGTAATTGCAGGGTTGAAACCAACATCCTCCCCACACTGCAATGGAACACCCCTAACCCTCGACAAACACATCTCGGCAGAATGAATCACAGAAACCATTGCTTCAACATCTTTACCAACTTTTAAACTCTTCAACACCCCCGACGGCATACGTGCTAAACATTTCGTCGATCGAAGGGACATAATTTCAGAGCCAATGTGTTATCACAAAGGTAAAGGGTTACGTGCTATCAATCAATGACCTGAAAAACAACGTAAATGATCCTCCTAAAATCAATAAAAAGGTACATTCAGAGAGAAAACCCCATCAATCATCTTAAATGATAAATATTCCTCCAGGATTTCCCGACCATGCGTCCTCACGTCCAGGATGCCAAGCGTCGTCCGCATCTACCACCTAAAGTCAATGAATACAATCTGTACTCTCCTCATGTCCAGGTTGCCAAGTGTCATCCGATGCTACCACCAGAAGTCAAGGAGTACGTTCTGTACTCATTACTCAAGAAATATCGCTCTCCCCGAGTCCTTACCAGTTCAACTATGTACTTAGCTGATGGAATTTTATCTTATAGGGTCCATATGTTCCTTTATTTGAGATTCTATTTATATATTGGATTTTTCCTTATGATAAGATATCATTTTGTTATACTCAAATCAACTCACGACTAAGGTTAAGATATCATTTTGTTATACTTGAATCAACTCATGACTTCCGGTGAAGAATTAGTATTATAATACTTTCAATGGAGTGGAAGTAATTGGATTAAAAGAATTGAAAGGAAAATAAAATGGCCTTGGGAGTTAGAAATAAGAGTTAGATTCAATATCTTCTTTTTGAATTGAAAACAGGCTGCTTAGATTTATGGGTAATTTTGGTGAATTGAAAATAGGTTGTTTAGATTTATGAGTAATCTTGGTGATAAAGGTTAAAGGTTAGGGTTAAAGAACCCTTTGATAAGATATTTAGATATTTTAGTTCAAGAATTATAATATGGTGATAATAGTTGTGTAAATAATATATTGGTAAACATTGCATTAATACCATGAAGGGATGGTTTTCCTTCACATGTTTTATTTATGGAGAGACCGTTGAAGCTTTGTAAGTTTTGTAGTTTCGAATTATAATATTGTGATAAGAATTGTGTAAATAATATATTGGTAAATATTGTATTAAGATCATGAAAGGATGTTTTTCCTTCTCCTTTTATTTAAGGAGGCACGGTTAAATCTCTCTGCGAAAGAGATTTCAGGTAAGGAAAGATGGCAATGGATGTGTCATACCATTGTAATTCTTTTTCTTTGATAAAGCAATATAAATACTAACAAATTTTGGTGGACGTAGCCTCATGGATGGGGTGAACAATCGTATACTAATGTTTCACCTTTGCTAACTTTTGTTTAACATTTTTATTTCAATATATTGATTTATATGTAAGTAATTCATAATTTGTAAGATATTACTACCCTGGCATGGCATTAGATTAGGGTAAAATATTAGTAATGTTTACAATGTGAGAAGGATGGAGTACGGCCCAAGAGTAAAGATAAAATAATGAGAACTTGTGATGTTAGTCCTCTATTGTATGTATTAGTTTTTACAATTATGTGATTTTACACTCTCAAGAGATTAACATGGTTGACTTGTTGGTGATAGTAAAAGTGAAAAATTTACCTCATTTTCTTAGAATTTACCAACATAGATCCAAATCCTAGGCTTTATTAAGCGCCAAAAGGGATCAGATCTTTGGAGGTGCAAACCTCTTCTTAAGTATTATTTTTAAGTATTGCACTCAATTATCAGCTTTGGTGTGGTTTAGACTAAAACCATTTGCAAGGCCCTCCTAAACCATGTACAATAAAACCATGGGTTGTTTAGGAGGATTTACACATGGTTTTAAAACCATGTGGGCGACCAATTTTTTTTTGCGAATAATTCAATAAATATTATTTTTTATTATTTTGTTAAGTAGGAACATTACAACATCTCCCTCAAATTGTGTGGCCCAAATATATTATTTTTCTATCGAACTCGTTTTGTATATAATCTTGAAAGTCAACCATGCATTGAAATTGTGTCAAATCAATTTTCAAGGTTCATATATCTAAATCAAAAGATATTCATGCATGTGGTAAATGTAGGATATAGATCCCAAGTGCAAATAAAAAACAATATAGCGCATTTGATGAAAAGCCAACAGTGAAGAGTTTGGGTTTGTCGACTAAAACACATATACATATTTTATAAGAGGCGGCTTACTATAGGAGCAAACAACTGTGATGAACTTTAAAAAGTGTTAGGGCAGTTTATGATGAGCTAAGAAAGTATGGGGATGTTGAGACTAAGTTTTTGTAGGTAGTGCATTGAAGAGATGGAATGAAATGGCATGGATGAATGGCTACACGTTCTTTCAATAAAATATGTATTTGTCATTGGCGATTGTGTAGGGTTTGTTGAAAGAATTGGAAAGCCTCCACTTATAGCTTTGGCTCAGGTTGCAAAAAGAGAAGGATAGTATTTGACCCATATTATGAATCTGTTTGAGAGGTCTGCCACAACCATGTTTGTAATAAGATTAATCTCTAGCGACGAGGGGATTAACTCCAAATTGATCACATTCATGCAATTGCGGAATTTTGAGCATTTGTGTCAGATAAAAATAGTCACCAGAATTTCAAATTCCAATATAAGAAACTTCTACTAAGTCTCTTTGTCAATATATTGGAAAGAAAATTGTGTTCGTTAACATAATCCTTTTTAAAAATTTGAGATGAAGTACATGCAAAAATTTGTCAATACTCAAGATAGATGAAAATTGAGAAAAACAATTTTATGTTCTATATATCAAAAGTGTGAACAACAATTTCATATTTTGCATATCTAGTCTGTTGGTAGTTGTTGAACAATTTTATATTCTTCATATTTGACTTCTCAAATGGTGTTGATATTTTTCATTAGTATTTGTTCCCCTAAGTGGCATGCCTCTTTGGGCCTATCTCACCCATACAGAGAAAGGCCACCTTATGGGACAAGGTTGGTGAAAGTCCTAAAGCTTATTTCACGGAATATATTCCTAGTTAGAAATAGGCTTGCTTCTCTAGTCTTCTTCCCCGTGCTGATCGAAAGCATCTATAAACCAGAAACCAAGAAATAAATCCCATCCCCTTTTCCAATATTGACAAAGATAAAATTGATTCAAAGGCTATGAAAGTCAAAAGAAAGGATTAACACTAAAAAATAGTTTCCTTTTTTAAATAAATAAGTTTTGATGAAGAAATTTGTAGTTAACTTATTGTTGTATATGTAAATGTGGAGAGAAAGAAGGGGAGTACTTGTATATTATCAATAGACATGACGAAGAAAACATGTTCAAATGATGTCCTTTCTGAATACATAACCACAAAAGGTTTCCACTAAGCTAGTTCTTTCATAAATAACTAGGCCTAAGACAAAATGATCTAAATTTCTTCAATCTAGAATTGAAACATACATGACATGGCCTTGGTTTAGACATGTACAAGTCACCCACACGATGGACTTCATTTATTTGTAGTTTCCAATAACAAAGTATCCATAGAAAAATATCAAATGGGATACAAGCAAGATCTAATACCCCCAAAAAATAAAATGAGGTATCCAAATTCAAATAATTCTCGATTAATGGAAATCCAACTAGAATATGGGAAGTAATTTATAGAAAAGGTACTAAATTCTCTTTAAGAAAGGAACAATTCTAGATAACAAATTTATGGGAAAGAAATTACAATAAAACCTATTCTCACAACAATTTAGTTTAGTGACCATTAAAATTTGATCATGAACATTTTCAATGGTAAAATCAACATTGTCTAATTAAACAACATGGAAATCAAGCTAAAATCCATACACCAATATTTAGTAGATAAATGTCACTAAAAACATTGATAATAATCTTGAAAGTAGTTACAAGAATACATTCAGATAAAATAAATCTATCATTAAAAGTGCAATAACAAATGGAAAAACAAGTCTTGACTAAAACCATAGTTGTGAATGGCAAACAACCTAATATAGTCAACTTTGCAGCTCAAAGCGGCCAAATGTATGAAATATTTGTGTTGTTCATTACAACTGCATGTGATATGTTCATAGCTTTGTATAATTATGTTCAACTGTTTAGTATGTATATGTAAATACATTTACATACTATATAGGGACATCTATGGTCTATGCAAAGATCTGTATAAATTGACAACAATTGTAACCCTAATTTGGTATAGAATGAAAACAATGTATGTACTAGAATCTCTCTCAGAGGACCTGATATTTATATATACAAGAACTTTTTTTTTGATAAAAAAGTAATAATGAAATAACACAATTTTTTTGGAAAAGCACAACCGTTAAGAATTTGGCAAAGCACAACCTTTTCCTTCCTTTGTATCCTCTTGGCCTACCTTTTAACAAAATTAATCAACCCATTCTTTTCAATGGGTGGCTCATCCTTCTCAACAACCTATAATATTTCCTTATCTAAGTCCTAAAGTCTCTCTGAAAATAATTCTAGTAGTGACCTCAACTTATTAACCTTCACCATATTTAACTTCCTATCAATGCTTGAATTCTCCTAGCCTTCATCCAATCAATCCAATGTCTTTCAATTGAGAGTTCTATTGGATGGGTAACTCCTTGCACTACTTAGACCCACACACTTCGGTAATTTTTCATTGAAAACTTGCCATCCATCTGAACTTCCTCTAATAATGAACCATTCATAGTGCCACATGTTGCAAAGTTGGTGAATGCATTTGTCAATAAACCCTACAACTAAGAATAGTGCAATATTCCTCCTACCTACAACATATTTCCTTTAGTTCACCAAATAAGAGATTTAACCAATATTTTATGGTACTATCTTCACCAAAGTATGTAATGCTACCAACCACCTCTCTAAGTTTACAACACTTTCATCCATGGTCAATGTTCCTTATCCTTAATCAAAATATTCTTACTATTGTATTATGCCACAAGGTCCTTCCATAGGATCACCAAGTATTCAATCAACTTCATGACTAGCATTCTTAATACCCCACCCAACTTCCTTCTAGTCATCATAGGTACACCACAAGTATTGGTTCCATATAATAACAAAATATAGTTCTCATGGGGCATGAGAAAAATCCCATTCCAAGATGAATTTTTGGTCATCCAATAAAACCACCAGTAGGCCTAAAATCCCATATCATTCCCCTACCTTCAAAGGTGAAAAATGAACTACTCCTATTATTAGGTTAATTGTTGAGTTAACCACCTTAAATGAGGGCATGATACTCTCAAGATTATTTAGAATTCATTTAGTAGTTTGTTCACTTATAAAATTGTGTCCTACATTAGTGTCCACCAAGGATACCACCTTCAACCCACTCAATGTTTCTTTCATAAACAAATGTCATGTCAACCTTCACTTTGAAAATCATGTTATTAACAACATGGAAACAAATACCCCCATCTTTACCTTTGAAGTCTATTGCACATGGAATTCTTCTAAGGATTTCAACTTTTGTTCAAAGGTAAATATATAGAAACATGGTTCTAGTAACAAAGGAAACAAGTAACATTATTACCTCTCCACTTAGCAAATTTTAGTTTCTTTCATGTAATGATGTTGCCATTTTCTTGGGAATACTTCCTCCTTGAAAGAATTTGAACTTAGGTTGCATATTCACCTCTGTTAATCTTGTCATAAATTGCAACCTATGAGACAAGGGTTCAAACCATATGACTTGATTTTAGGAACACCTTCATGTGCTTTTGGATCAATTGTCCCAACCTCACCATCATGACTTTCATTGTTGTCTTCGAAGAATCTTCTTCACTGTCGATGTCATAACATAAGCACATTTGAAGAATCCACCCCATTATTGAAGACTAGTTTTAACCCCTACACTTCCAAATCCATTGAACCAAACACCTATTTCAAGAATACTTCCTTAACCCAAAGCCATACTGTAAATTTTCCACTGTTTCATTTTGACATGACTATAGTTGAATACAACCCAAAATAAATCCTTCAAAAAACTCCACTTGGTTTGCATAGTCTTGAAAACACAAAGAAGGATTTACTAAACTTCTCTGTGGACCATTCCATCCAAGTTGCTTATTTCATAGTTGAAAAAATCTTGTCGAATCTAATCCAATGTGTTCAAGTATTTGTTTTGACCACCTACATGTTTAATCCAAAAAACCTCTTGGTTGTTCCAATCATGCCAAAGCATAGTGAAGTGTGTACAAAATAATTTTGGAATCAACTTCCTCCAATCTTTGTGCTCTCATACCATGTTTCCAACAAAAATGAGGTGAAGAGGTTGTAATACTACACAGGCTTGTAGGTCTTGCATTATTTTTTTAACTTTTGTCACCCTAGGTTGTGTGACACTTCCGTACCTTGGACATAGGATCTTGTCCAACCAACTTATTTCTACTACAACTAGACTATATCTCTTCCCACAAGGTCTGTCCCATAACTACACATTAATCTACAACTTGTTAATCAACGATCATGGAATTCCAAGAAACTGAATCAAATCGTAAGCATTTTGTTGTCCTCGACACAAACCCATTTAACATTTATATCAACCAATCCATTCTGAACAAAAAACATCAAAATGAACAACCGTTTCTCTCTATTTTGCGATGGATCTCCTTGCACTCTTCTCAAGCTTTCAAGCTTGCACAAGCCATTAGTTGCTGGAACTTTAAGCTGATTGGTGCAACAAAATACTTTACTGTAAAGCACACATCCGCACCAGTAGCATAATGTGCAGTACGCATTGGGTTAATTCCCTTTCTTACCATTTGGGCTCATGAATTTGTCATGCCTTTCCTCTCCATATTTTCTCTCTTCGACCATGAAACCTTCTATTTTATGAGTGTTGTCCGACCTGACTCATAATCACTTTCTTAATGAATTTTCTTAAAGTATGGATACATTAAAAAGAAAGAAACATTGCATAAAGAGAGAGCATCTACATGTGAAGTGGGCTAGGTATTCTGGTTGAATGATGATGTTTCTACATACTGTACAGTAGCTAGTTATAATTTAACAGGTGAAAAAGGTAACTAAGATAAAGTTTATCTATTTTAAGCGGTTACAAAATCGTAGGGTGAGTTATTGATGCAGGAGCATTAGGGTTTAAATTATACATGTGTGGTGAGACCCTAAGGTCTAGGCATTTGTCCAAGGATTGACCATTGTAAAAAAAAGGACACTATAAATCTCATATAAAGTACTTTGTTTCTTAGCATAGGGATAGAAGATTCTAAAAGTTTGGCTATGATCACTATGTAACATGTCCTTAAAGTAGGGGAATGATTTGAGAGGTTGGTTGCAAGATTATAGTGAGTAGTTGAGTGAGTCATAAGTTAGTTTTCTAAAAATCGAAACTGTCCCAGGAATCAAGGAACATATCTCTGATTTATATGAGTTAGTTGTAAGAGAAGATAAGCTCAGATTTCTATGGATCTAGGAAAAAAGAAGTTTCGGGAGGAGGATAGAGAACTGAGGGAGAGTGAGAAGGTTCTCTGAGATGTATGTACTGTTGTTTTCTTAATGAAACGCAGATTCATCATGAGTATGGCTTATTGTTTTGGCAATGTGTATGTGATATGATTGAAGCAAATGATTCATGAATGGTTATTAGTTGAGTGATAACTAGTTTGTGCATGCAAGACTGACAGAAGTGGACTGGGTAGAGTCATGATTGTGTGATTCCAATTTTGGGTCAATAGCTGAGCAGGATCTCTGTATACAAGATTCTAGTTGTTGGTTGAACTTGGGTAGAACCTCTAGGATTCCAAGTTATGTAGGAAGTATTTTCAGACTTTGTGTGATTGGATGAGGTTGACAACAGTTTTGGTGTGGAATAGCCTCTGGTGTAGGTCGATGGAGAACAAAGTATGAACTCTGCATGTAAAGAAGATCAATCATGTGAAGAGTAGTGATAGAGGTTATGGAGATTCTACATAGGATTGTAGAGAGAGTTTAGGTATCTGTGTGCAAAGATGAATGAATGTTTTAAGAGTAGGAAAATTGATGAGTTTTGGTAGTTTTCCTTAGGGTTGTGCGCAAAAGGAGTAAGACCAAGAACATGGATTTGAATATTGGGGGTAGATAGAGTGTTGTGATTATGCATGCAAGATCATCACAATGTAGTTGAGTTTTAGAAGTAAATAAGCGAGAGTGAGTTGAGGGAATCTTGTGTTTTCATTGTTCAAGAGGTAGAAGCCGATGGAATAAGTTGTAGACATGAAATCCTATGGTTCTTGTACGTTATGTAGACGATTGGATGGTGAGAAATTGACGAGAGTGGTTAAATGATGATGTGGTAGGTCAGATATGGTCAAGTGATGACTTGTTAACCAACAGGTAGGTGTGTTAAAACGTCTTGGACTGCGATGGGGTGCTAGATGTCGACCATTGAGTGGCATTGCACTTGAGACTGAAGGTACAGTGGTTCTTTGGTTGGCGAGTGGGATATAGCCTTGGATATATGTCGAGGTCTTATGATGAATGAAAGAGCACCGAGGTGGGGGTATGACTTAATCATTTTTATTCTATTGCTATAAGTTTGTGAAGGGTAGCTCTTGATCATGGTGTAGTGGTCTTGTGGAACGTGAAGCACTTCTGCATGAAGGGAAATGGGCTCTTAAGCCTTAAACCATGGATATATGGATAGTGAAAAAATGCTAAAGTGTTGCTTGTGCATGATTTGAATGGAAGGCTTCAGGTGATGGTGAGTATTCAGAGCTCAAGAGTGTTAGTGGACTATGGTTAACGAAAAGGCCAATAGTCTAGAGGGAGAGTAAACTTAGTTTAAGTGAGCTAATTTTAAGAAAAGAACAAGAGTGAATTCTTTCTACTTTGAGAGGGGTTTTATAACCTAGGAGAGTGTATGCAAAATAAAAGCATCACTAGAAGGAGGAAAGAGAGATCCTCGGGTATATGGTAGGCTCTTGCTTGGGCCTGCATCATTTTTGGTATCATAGTGAGTGAATTTTTCTTGGAGGGGAACAGAAAGGAACCTGCACAGAGGTAGATTCCAGACCAAGTATTTAAGTTCCAACAGTGAGTTGAGAAGAACTGTGATGTTCAGAGTGTTAAAATTCTGGAAGTGAAGGAAGTAGATAAACAAAGAGTTTGAAGAGGCGCAAAAGAGGATTGCATGGACAAGCGAATGGAATTAAAACCTACAAGGTGGTGGAGCATGCTTAACAAGATGGTAAGCGTGGTGATTTTTGGGTGAGTGCATGAAGTTGGTGGACCTTTTAGATGCAACTATTTTTTTAGAAAACTGATCATGTTTATGCTATAAATTTTTCATTTCTCAACCATTTCATAAAAAAATATATGTCACACTACTAGACACTAACCTCTATACACTATAAAAAATCCAATCCATCATCATTACATTAAGACCTTGAAAAGATGCACTAAGGTATTTATTCCAGTTTCTGAAGAAGCGTGTGTTTACCCACTCGTTACAGTATCCTACATATAATCATTTTTTATGAAATATTAAACATAAATAAAAAAATTTCTTCAAATTCTAAATGTGTAATTTTATTTCAAAATATTATATTTTTCTATTTTTTTTTTAATTTCTATTGTCTTAACTCAACTCAAAAAACAAACTATTAGTGTTTTTTCCATAAATTTTTCAACTCTTGATCATTAAAAAAAAATTGCATGGTGCACTAGGAGACATTGACCTATACATTCTATAAAAAACCCATTTCATGTTTACTTCATTAAGACCTTTAAATGTTGCACCCACAAAAGTCGTACCATTTTTTACAAATGATCACTTAGATAATTAAAAAAAAGTAAAAGTTACTAATTTTATTTTTGAAAAATAATGTTGCACTAGTATGATATGTTCTCTAAATGGCTGATATTTTTTGTAGATTGAAACCATCATTTAGGCCCTCAAAGGCTGCGCCCACAAAAACATATGTCTTATCATTTCCCTAAAAAATAAAAAGTGACTGTTAGAAAAAATGAAACTTTACATAGTTATAGAAATTTTCAATACATAAAACTTATATATTCAGAAACGTGATTCAATTTCCTACATTTCATATTTTTTACTCAAAGTAAGATATTTTATATAAGTACCTCAAAAAATCAAAGTAAGTTGAGGGATGCCTGATTTTTCAGTTTTCTATTGGATTTAATGAGCCAAAAGTGACCCTCATTAGTTTGCACTCACCCTTTTGTCTTTGAAATATGATAAAGGCATATTATGTTATGCTGAAGATAACAATCGATGAAATAGTTAAATTTTTTTAACAAGGAAGTGAGGAATAATGTATTGAAGAGTAGTGATAAATAAATCACATGAAAGAAGATGTTGAAATTCCAAATGCAGATTGGAAAGAGCGGGAAAAAGGAAAGGTTCTTGCATATGTGGAGGATAAGGCATAGATTAGAGCCAAGTTGTGTTTTTGTGAAGGTAAGAAGATAGACCAGTAGTCTGTAAAATGATTCATGAGTTAATACGCTTTGCATGTAGGAGTGGAATAAATCTATAGCCTAAGCAATGCGGTTATTGACAAGATAACTACTTTGGGAGGAGTGATTGCATGAAAAAGGTAGCAACAGTAGTGGAACATCTTAGCAAAAAAATATCACAACCTTAAGAGCTGTGATGAAGGAAGCCAGTAAGGGTTTTTGAGAGAAGGAAAAAGATTGTGGCTAGAACCTAGTGTTTCAGCTGAGGTTGAAATAAAAGAGGAAAGCTGTGTTCTCAAGTGCAGATGATTTGTAGATGTGAGAGAGATGGAGCAAGGAGGATTTCTCAAGAGGGTTATAGATAGAGGACCAGTACTTTCCAAAAGAATAAGTACAGAGGAGGCTTGGTGAGGTAAGTTGTAGTAGGGAGGACCTGTTACTGCAAAGGCTTGATGAAACTCTTAGAGAGTGAAATAAACTCATGAAGATGACTATTGGAAGTCATAGCAGAGGTTCAGGAGGAAACCAAAAAGTGAAGAAAGAATATGCCAAAGTTAATGGCATATGGAGACAGTTGAGTAATGAAGAGTATGAAAGGGAGAAGGCTAAGATAGAAATCGATCTGGAAGTTATGATGAAGCCATTACATAAGGAGAGTGAATACTAGAGGTGTGTTTTCCTTATGCGAAGAAATATGATGTGGTATAGGCCATAAGAGATGAAAGATAAACTGATGAATGCTCAGTGGGAGGATGAGGTACTCAAGGAATGTGAGTATCTGGAAGAAAACTTGAAGACTGAGACTTCAAGTGAGGCCAAGAGGTCTCAATTTTTTAAAACTGATATCTTGTGTATGCTTGCAGGTGAAATGAATGATGAAATACAATTTCCTGATATTGTCACGAAGAATGGAGAAGGTAGATAGAATGTAAATTCTGTTTTGAAGGCAGATGGGACATCTGGGTCTCATGTAAATACACATGCACAGTTGAGTGAAAGTGTTTCTTTTCAGCATATAGAAAAAGATGAAAGCAGAGGGACTTTGGCTTATCACGATGGCCAAAAATAGGGAAAGGCAAAGGAGGATATCAAGCATTCAGATGTTATCCTTGAAGAAGCTGAGAATAAAGGCATGTAAGACTTTCTGAGTCCTGTAGAGGGCTTGGAACAACAAGAGGAAGATTTGATGACTGAATCATCAAATATGACTATTGGCTCTTGTGAATTTGAAGCTGACAATTTGAGTGTGTTTGCAAATATTGCAGAAGACAATCCATCTTATGGAGTTGTCTTGAGTAAAGATGAAATTTGTAAAGCAAGGTATGATGAAGAATGTCTTTCTAAAGAAGACGAGATTGAACTATTCGAGCAGAAGGAATTTATAAATTCCTTACTTAATGAAGAACATTAGAGGAAATTTCAACTCAAAATGGGCCTCCTAAGGAAAATAATAAAATAATAGTTAAAATAATAAAATAATATTTATTAATTTTGGAGGAAGAAAAGAAAAAAATTACTTTTTTTGTTCGTATTTTCGACATATCTCCCTGTGGTTTTACTCAAATTTCGATCGGGAGAGCTCATTGGATGTGGAATTAAATTCTACATCCAACGATTACCTACTCTGCATACTTTTTGTTAATGTATTTGTAACTTCATAATGTATTCATCTATGTATCTTATGTCTTGTAACCCGATGTTTATTCCGGGATGTATCTATTATGTAATTGAGTCATTATGTCATGCCTCGATGTTCCGAACGGGAGGATATATAATGTAAACAAGTCATTTCAAGTCATTGTGGGTAATCCTCCTATTGTCTAAGGGTTAAAGTCCCTGTAGTTCTGGGGCACTAGGGTTATTAGACTCACTTGGTGAAGTCGGCCCTAGTAGGGTTTTAGTCATGCCGGGAAGCAGTATAAATAGAGAAGTGAATTCTCTATTTAACACACATCACATACACAGTCAAGTGTAGTGCATAGTTGAGGAAGGAGAAGACACTAGGGCTAGATAAGAAGAAGGTTACTGCTATCAGGAGATCACTTACTATTTTGGGCTTTTCTATTTTGGTGTTGATTCTATCTCTGAGGAAGTTGCGGGGTTTTCTCCATTTATGGTTTCCCCCAGGAAAAAAATTGTGTTCATTGTCTCTTGTGTTTGATTGTTGTGCTTGTTATTCTCTCAGTTAAAGATCCTAATAATGCTAACTTAATGTTGAAAAACTAACATGGTTTCAGAGCTAACCTGAGAAGAAGACACTATGCAGCTGCAGGAACTAGGGCTTCCTAGTTTGTGGATCTTTCTCCATATATTTTCAGCAAAATTAAGGTGGAATAACTCTCCTCCTTAGGGCGCATCTTTCTATCGAAGCAGAATCCAATTATGAGGTTTTTCAGTTTTGGACCCGACACTGCTGTCAAAAATTAGGGCCCAGGCTTGGATTGATCTCCTCCCCAAAATCGAAGTTAGGGATCAATTTCAAAGCATTTGGTTGGACAGAACTCCAGAAAAGAAAAACCCTAATTTTCTCCTGATCCAGCACTGCAGGATTTTAGCTCCAAATCCAGATCTGACATCTTGACCTGGTAAGATATAAATATTTTGTATTTCCATTTGAGGTTCTTAGTTAAGATGTCTCATCATACCGAGCTTGATGAAAAGCTTGAGGGAGTCGATAATTTCCGAGCTTGGAATTATAGGATCTCCCTAGTCCTGGAAGAGAATGAGTTGGACTCCTACATCCATGAGGAGGTTCCAGTTATAGAAGGAGATGAGGCTAAGGCCTTGCATAAGAAGAAGTTGGTTAAGGCAAAGAGGATCATTGCTGATTCTATCAAGGATCACCTTATCCCACATGTGTCCTCTCTCAAGACACATAAAGCTATGTTTGATGCCCTAACCAAATTGTTTGAAGGGAAGAACATAAACCAGAGGATGACTCTGAGGAATCAACTGAAGAATGTGAAGATCCAAAATGAAGAGACCATCCAGTCTTACTTCACAAGGGTTTCTCAGATCAAAGAAAAATTAGAAGCAGTAGATGAAGAAGTGGAGAATGCAAAAATTGTGATGACCACTTTGAATGGTCTCCCTAGGACATGGGACTCATTCATTCAAGGGATCTGTGCTAGAAAGAAGTTAGTCAAGTTCAGCAGACTGTGGGAAGAATCGTCTCAAGAATAAGCTCGGATAGCAGCTCAAGAAGAGAGGATGGGAAGTGAAGATCAAGCTCCCACAGTACAATCCAAGAAACCCAGATCCAGCCATCACAGAAGTAAGTACTCTCATCATAGGAATAACTCTAGAAAGCCTAGAGATAGGTCTACGTACATTTGCTATACATGTGATGAAAGAGGACACTTTGCTAGAGATTGTCCTAAGAAAAAAAGTAGTTGTCACAAGAAGAAGGGAAACAAACGAAGACATCATGTTCATGCTGCAGAGGATGATGAACCTTCATCAAAGAGAACTAGATATGAAAGTGAAGATTCTTCAAGCAAGGATGAATATGTTTTGATCTCCACTCTCATGGGAAACATTACTCATGGAAGTGATGATTGGCTTATAGGTAGTGGGGCTTCCAAACATATGACTGGATTCAAGGAACCCTTTGTGAGACTATGAGAACATGAATCACCTCACAAGGTGAAGCTAGGAGATGACTACCAATATCCAATAAAAGGTAGTGGGGAATCTTTCTATAAGCTAGACTCTGGAAATTCTATAACAATGAAGGAAGTTTTGTTTGTGCCAGGACTCAAGAAGAACCTTCTGTCCATATTAGCATTAGATGCAAAAGGAATGAGGGTTGCATTCATAGATGGTCAAGTTATTATGTGGCCAAAAGGAAAGACTATTGATGATGCAATAGAGATTGGTGAAGAAGAAGGAGGTTTGCACAAATTAAAGGGCCATCCGGAACAAGCCTTGGTACATGACATAGTAGAGCCAAATGAACTATGGCATAGAAGACTTGCACATGTGCATTACAGAGCACTACCTCTTGCAAGCAAAGTTGTTGAAGGTCTTCCAGAAATACAAGCAAAACATGATGGGGTCTGCAAAGGATGTACGAAAGGAAAGAACACAAAGAAGACATTTCCAAGTAGCGAAAGCAAAGCAAAAGGAATCTTGGAAATAATCCACTCCGATGTATGCGGTCCTATGTCATCAAGCTCACTAAGCGGGTATGCATATTATGTTTATTTTATTGATGATTTTTCTAGGAAGACATGGGTTTACTTCATGAAGAACAAAGGCGAAGTATTTAGCAAGTTCAAGGAATTCAAAGCCTTGATCGAGAATCACACTGAAAAGAAGATCAAGACCTTTCGATCAGATAATGGTGGAGAATTCACTTTGAATGAATTCAAAGAGCTATTTAAATAATTAGGGATCAAGAGGGAGTTTTCCACTCCTTATAATCCACAACAGAATGGGATTGCAAAATGGAAGAACAGAAATATCATGGATGATGCAAGAGCTATGCTTCATGATCAATATCCTCCTATGCATCTTTGGCGGAAGCTGCCAGGACTGTGGTGTATTTACAGAACCATACTCCACATAGATTACTTGAGAACAAGACTCCTGAAGAAGTCTTCTCCAGCAAGAAACTAGAAGTCAGCCATCTCATAATATTCGGCTGTCCTGTATACATACACATTCCAAAAGAGAAGAGAACAAAATTGGATCCTTCCAGAAAGAAGGGTATATTTGTGGGATACTCTAAAAGCTCGAAGGCTTACAGAATCTATTTCCTAAGATACAAGAAGATTGACATCAGGAAGGATGTGACATTTGACGAAGACACATCTTACAAAAAATCTAGAAAGAGACCTGCTGAAGAACCAGAAGAAGCAGAAGCACCCATAATTCATGATACAACCATGAACGAAGAAACTCAAGAAGAAGATCGAGAATTTGAAGAACCAAAAAGACCTATAGATCCACCTCTGGAGAAGAATCCTCATAAGAGGAAGCTTGCTTGGGTACGTGAAATTATCCAAGGTGTGGAAAGATATGGGGCTCTAGAAGAGAATCACAGAGAAAGAAAGAGGACCAGATCCTGTTCCGGGTATGTAGCTTTACTATGTGATTTCATTGATAAAGAACCTTCCAGTTATGAAGAAGCGACAGAACAAAAATAATGGAAGGATGCTATGATTGAAAAATACTAATCGATCATGAAGAATGATGTTTGGGATGTTGTCCCAAGACCAAAAGGGAAGTCAGTTGTAACTTCCAAATGGATCTACAAGATCAAGCATGCTGCAGACGGTAGCATTGAAAAATATAAAGCAAGATTTGTGGCTTGGGGTTTCTCTTAGAAAGAAGGAATAGATTATGAAGAAACGTTTGCACCTATACCCAGATACACTTCCATCAGATCAGTACTAGCTCTGGCTGCAGTGATGAAATGGAAGATACACTAGATGGATGTCAAGACTGTTTTATTGAATGGTGTAGTAGAAGAGGAAGTGTATGTAGAACAACCACTCAGTTTTGAGACACATGACAGAGAGTCTCATGTATGTAGATTGAAGAAAGCCCTGTATAGTTTGAAACAGGCACCCAGGACTTGGTATGGTAGAATTGACAACATTCTATCTAGTTTCGGATTTACCAAGAGTAAAGAAGATTCCAACCTGTACTACAAGGTTGAAGATGGAAACCCAGTGATGCTCCTACTATATGTAGATGATCTATTTGTGACAGGCATGGATGGGTTGATTGCTGATATGAAGAGAAAGCTTGCTGCCAAGTTCGAAATGAAGGACTTGGGTATGATGCATTATTTCCTAAGCTTGGAGGTGTGGCATAGTGTATATGAAATCTTCCTTGGACAAGGGAAGTATGCAGTAGAGATCTTGAAGAGGTTTGGGATGATGGACTGCAAATCCATGGCCACGCCTATGGCATCGAACCTGAAGCTATTGAGTGATGCTTCATCAGAGTAAGTTGATGCTATGATGTACCGTCAGATGATTGGGTCCTTGATGTACCTGATAAACATGAGACCAGACATTTGATTTGCTGTGAACACCTTGAGCCAGTTCTTGACAGATCCAAGAAATGTTCACTTGATTGCTGCAAAGAATATTCTAAGGTACCTGAGGGGTATAGTTGATTATGGGCTCAAGTATGAATCGAATCAGAAGATTAAACTTGAAGGTTATGTTGATTCAGATTGGGCAAGTAGAGCCATCGATAGGAAGAGCACTTCAGGATGTTGCTTCAGTATGGGATTAGGTGTGATATCTTGGTTTAGCAGGAAGTAATCATGTGTGGCACTGAGTACAACTGAAGCAGAGTATATCACAGCTTGTTCATCTAGTTGTGAGGCAGTATGGATGTGGAAGCTACTATCTGATTTATTTGATCTCCAAATGGATGCTACTTGTATACATTGTGACAACCAGAGTTGCGTGAAGTTGTCAGAGAATCTAGTGTTCCATGACAAGTCGAAGCATATTGAGATCAAGTATCACTATATTAGGGATATGGTGTAGAAGGGAGCAGTGAAGCTCCAGTATGTTGCGATGGACGATCAGATAGCTAATGTATTGATGAAGCCATTGGATAGGGTGAAGTTTGAGTACTTGAGGGAGAAGCTTGGTGTTCTCCAGATCGATGTTCCCTCCAAAGGAAAGTGATGAGTCCATGAGCCATTCTAACATGGGAGAGGATTAAGTTCCTTCCATGGTCAGATGTAAGGGCTGAGCCATTCTATCATGGTAAGAGGATTTAGGTTCCTTCCATGTCAGATATGAGTGCTATTGCCATCCTGGGAATGGAGGTGTTTGGTCAGTTACTAGGAAAACTCAGTCTAGGATTGAGAATCCATTTTGATGTGAAAGAGGGATGTGTTCCCACTTGATCAGATGTAAGGGCTAAACCATTCTGTCATGGCTAAAGGATTAAGTTCCTCCCATGTCAGATGTGAGTGTTGGCCATTTTGATGAGTAGGTCAGATGTAAGGGCAACTACCATTCTGGGAATGGAGGTACCTGATCATTTACCAGGTAGCTCAGTTTGGGACTGGGGGCCATTCTGATGCGATGGTAGGATTAGTTCCTCCATGATCAGATGTGAGTGCATTCCCTTCTAATGCGGTGATTTCAAGCATGGCCGGATATAAGTGCAGAGCCCTTTCGATGTGGTGCTTTTGAGCAAGGTCGATTGTAAGTGCTGAGCCCTTTCGATGCGGTGCTTTCGAGCATGGTCGACTGTAAGTGTTGTGCCTTTCTGACAGGATGAGGTTGGATGTAAGTGTAGAGCCTTTTCAATGTGATGTGCTTGCACATGGTCAGATATAAGTGCTGAGCCATTCTGGAACGATGCGTTTACACATGGTAAGATGTGAGTGGTGGGCCTTTCTAACAAGATGATGTCAGATATGAGTGTTGGGTGTGCCTTTCTGACAAGATGAGGTCAGATGTAAGAGCTGGGCAAGCCATTCTGACTTAAGTGTCAGATATAAGCGTTGATGAAGACCTACATGAAGGGTAGGCCTACAGGATTGACTCTGTATAACTTCCTGTGACGAGAAGAATTGAGATAGCACCATTATGAGATAGCATGTGATGATGATCCAGAATTGATGATGATCCAGATGTGATGATCCAAACTTGATGACGATCCAGATCAAGCGACGATCCAGTTGTGATGATGATCCAGATTAAGTGATCCAGATGTGATGATCTAGACTTGATGACGATCCAGATCAAGTGATGATCTAGATGTGATGATGATCCAACAGTCATGATGATGCAGATCCCGTGATGAAGAATACTTGAAGAAGAAGATGACTTGAAGACTCAAAAACGAAGAAGACTCGAAGACGAAGAATACTTGAAGACTAAGAATACTTGAAGATGAAGATGACGAGATGATCTAGTTGATGCATAGAAGAAGACCAGTGCTAAAAATTGTGTCGAAAGAATATCTTCGTAGTTAAGAGGGAGTGTGGATGTATTTGTAACTTCGAAATGTATTCATCTATGTATCTTATGTCTTGTAACCCGATGTTTATTCTGAGATGTATCTATTATGTAATTGAGTCATTATGTCATGCCCCGATGTTCCGATCGGAAGGATCCATAATGTAAACAAGTCATGTCAATTCATTGTGGGTAACCCTCCTATTGTCTAAGGGTTAAATTCCCCGTAGTTTCGGGGCACTAGGGTTATTAGACTCACTTGGTGAAGTATACCCTAGTATGGTTTTGGTCATGCCAGGAATCAGTATAAATAGAGAAGTGGCTTCTCTATTTAACACACATCACATACACGCTGTCAAACCCCAAAATTTAGAAAAATTTAAAACTTTTAAAAATAGCATATAAACGCATTAAATGCATTCATTAATGGTTTGATTAGTTTATGCTAAAAGAATTGCAACTGAATGATGTCTACTTATGTTTAACTTATATGATGAGTTCTTGTCAGTTACTGATTTGTCTTTTGTTTGTAACCACAAGGGGGATTGCTATGACAGGCTGGGCTTACTTAGCTACTAAGCTAATGCAGCAGTTTTTCTTTCTCTTACAGATATACAGGTAAAGTTCAGGTCGCTGCTAACAGAACTTTTTAAAGTATTAGATAATAAAATGCTGTACCAATTCCTTCAGTAAAAGTTTAATTGTATGCTAGCCAGTTTTTATCAAGCTTATACAGGTAAAGCTTTTCCTATACTTCTCTTCAAGACTTCATTGGTAGAAAGTTAGAATTACCAGAGAAAAGATAGTTATTTCCTTTATAAAAGCAGAATTAAGTATCCCTACGGAGTACTGGATCATTATTGAGTTTGTTGTAAGCGATCATACTAGTTATTATCTTGCACAATAATTAAAACTGGGTTATCATGTTCGATCCTATTTTACTTATATGATGTTACCACATCATGCTAGGTTTTAAAACAAATCAAAATATGTTTTGATTTACAATAACAATTATAAGGATCTAAATTCAGGTAATAACAATATATATACTTTTCCTACTTACATCAGTTACAGGATTTTATGCTAGATATATGTCTTCTCTTAATCATTTTTAAGAGTTTGAACTAAAGAAAAACTATCTCTATTTTCATGATCAATGACTGAATATAATCTATGAGCACTTTTTAGAAATGACTCTAGATTATCATAATCAATCTTATTATGAATTTCCAGGTTAAACTCTCATCAAGAATGGTGATAACACAAATCATAAACTGCTAGTCAACATTCACTTACCCATCCTTAAAATCTTTGAGTAAGAATGACAACAAAGTCTACTTGTTAGCACAAGGAATCTAAGACTTATTAAAAGATTGTTCAAAAAATTGACCTTGACAAGTCCAAATGAACTGGTGTAATCTCAATCCAAATTAGTGGATTTCACCGCAAATTTCTACAAGTTTTTAAGTCCTAGAATGACTAGTCTCTTACCAACTATGCAAGGCTATAATAATACTAATCATTGTAGTTGTAACATTATAACAACTGTACTTATCATTAATAAATAAATGTTATAATTATTGCCTTGATTGGGGACTAGGGTAATGGTCATAAGGTCATAGGGTTGTAATTTCTATGAACCATTATAACTCAAAGTTATACCCTTATCCCTATAACTTATAGTGCAATGTTTATATTGCAAAGTTTATAATGCAAAGTTTTTAACCTTAAATGAGGTCTAAAATGCAAGATTATAACATGTACACGATGCTAATGTTAACATAACAATGCAGGGTTACTAGCATTGTCTATTGTTTATAAGGCATAATTTCATATGCTATATTCTAACTTTGCAATTGTATAATATAATGCAGGTGTGATCATAGGTTAACGACTATATGGAATCTCCATTTGATGATTTGTTTGGGAAACAAAATGATTGTGAAAAAATTACACCTTGACCCACTCACATGCAATTATTAAAGTGCTGTCGTGGTCATTTCTCCGCCATGCACTGGAGGTTTAAAATGTTGACTCTACCCTAACATCTATCAGTTTCTCCCTCGCCTTCGGGCTTGAAGGCTCTGCAAAACCCTCCTGGTTCGATTTGGTCAAGCTCGTTTGATACGACTCCAATGATGCTTCCATCCTTCATGCTTCTTCTCGGCTCTGTATGGAAGTATGTAACTCGCTAATGGCAGTCATGAGGTCGTGAAGAATCTAGGGTTTTTCTTTTGGGTTCAGATGTTGACTGTGTCGCGGCGTATGAGAGTTCTTCGAATTGATAGCATCAATCTTTCCATTGGGAAAGACATCCTTTATTTTTACCTGCGTGTGCTTCATAGAGATAAGACTTATTAAAAGATTTTTCAAAAAATTAACCTTGACAAGTCCAAATGAACTGGTGTAATCTCAATCCAAATTAGTGGATTTCACCGCAGATTTCTACAAGTTTTTAAGTCCTAGAATGACTAGTCTCTTACCAACTATGCAAGGCTATAATAATACTAATCATTGTAGTTGTAACATTATAACAACTGTACTTATCATTAATAAATAAATGTTATAATTATTGCCTTGATTGGGGACTAGGGTAATGGTCATAAGGTCATAGGGTTGTAATTTCTATGAACCATTATAACTCAAAGTTATACCCTTATCCCTATAACTTATAGTGCAATGTTTATATTGCAAAGTTTATAATGCAAATTTTTTAACCTTAAATGAGGTCTAAAATGCAAGATTATAACATGTACACGATGCTAATGTTAACATAACAATGCAGGGTTACTAGCATAGTCTATTGTTTATAAGGCATAATTTCATATGCTATATTCTAACTTTGCAATTGTATAATATAATGCAGGTGTGATCATAGGTTAACGACTATATGGAATCTCCATTTGATGATTTGTTTGGGAAACAAAATGATTGTGAAAACATTACACCTTGACCCACTCACATGCAATTATTAAAGTGCCGTCGTGGTCATTTCTCTGCCATGCACTGGAGGTTTAAAATGTTGACTCGACCCTAACATCTATCAGTTTCTCCCTCGCCTTCGGGATTGAAGGCTTTGCAAAACCCTCCTGGTTCGATTTGGTCAAGCTCGTTTGATACGGCTCCAATGCTGCTTCCATCCTTCATGCTTCTTCTCGGCTCTGTATGGAAGTATGTAACTCGCTAATGGCAGTCATGAGGTCATGAAGAATCTAGGGTTTTTCTTTTGGGTTCAAATGTTGACTCTGTCGCGGCGTATGAGAGTTCTTCGACTTGATAGCATCAGTCTTTCCATTGGGAAAGACATCCTTTATTTTTACCTGCGTGTGCTTCATAGAGATAAGGAAAGGTTGTGCTTCCTCGGCTCATGGTTATCAGTTTGTTTTCCGGTAGCTGTACTTCTTTAAACTCGCCTGGTGAGTTACAAACAGTTTCTTCTTTTCTATTTCAAGAATACAAAATGACTACAAATAATAGGTTTTTAAGAAAAAATACTAAACTGCTCTTTCTTTTACAGATTCGGTCTCCTCATGGTAGAGTGGAAGACTCCAGATCTCGGCTATCAGCTTCTCTCCAGTATGCCTGGTCTCGACATGGCGTAACCCTTGCTGGTTTACTTAGCACTGTTAGTCGAGGGTTGAGTGACGTGAAACTGATGGTTACTTCAGCTCTGTTTTTAATGTTTAGCTTTATATTTAGAAATAAATTTTACAAGCTAAACCCTATGCCGTGCAAGGGTGTTGCGACCCCGGTCGATATTGTAAATGCTTGTCTTCCTTCTGTGTTTAAGGCTCTTTTTATAACAGCAGTAAAGTATTTATGAAGAACGGCAATGGCTGCGAGCCTGCCAGTTTATGAGGTTGCGTCCTCTATACTCTGTTTACTTTGATTATAATCTTAAGAATTGATCAGGGTTTTTACCCGAGTTTTGAATATGGTTTAATATAAAGCCTTCCTGTATCTTGGCTTGGCTGTAGCATGCATTTGCTTATTTTCCACCTCTATACAGTAATAAATAAATTATATGTGTATAACTGCATACTCTGTGGGTTTATAGTGCGGCCGTGGATGAAACATTGTCTTTTCATAAAATATTTATTATATTTGCAGAATTGGGTTTATGGGATTCAACCCTTAATTTACAGTGAAGATTAAGTCAGTTGCTTAATCTATTATTGAAATTTTAACTGTTTTGATATCTATTATATCTGTGTTGATATCTAAAAGTTATGTGAATGTTATTAACCTTATTAGATGAGTTCGATGATTACTGTGTTGTTATTTAAAAGTAAATCTGGATTAATTTAACTATTGGTAACCCTTCTTGTAATAATTTACTGTGAAGGTTATGTTCTTTGTTTTGCTGTATATATATTACTTCTTGAATTATAAATGTATATAGGGTTATACCCTTATACCAATGTTGCATTTGTTATTACTATTTTCTTGTTTTATTATAGATTATAAATACAATACTGTGATCCATTTTAGTATATAGGGTTCTGTACATAAAGTACATTCCAGCTTGTTATTTAATAAATTTATTATTAAATTTCCCTTACAAGTTTTATAACCTGACTTCTATTTATTTAGAAGTTATAAAAACAAAAGCAATCCTTTTGAATTAAAAGGACCTATAGTATTTCTTACTAATTATTACTATTGTTTTTAATATTATTGATTTACTTTACAAAGTACAGTGTAAGTCTAATTCATAAATATACTTATTTGTTTACACTCTAAGTATAAATAAACTAAGTTTTTAAGTGTATAATAATATACTACTTGAATGTTAATTGTGATGATGTATATAATGTTGATACATTATTGGTAATGTATGAATAATATTACTCCTTCTCAATGTTACTGTAATTGTTATTTTAATATTATTTAGTATGTTTTCATATACCTTTCTACATAAATAACTGTGTATAAGATAGCATTCGTTTATCATAATTAAAATAGAATATCAGTTATGAAATATACTTAAACTTAGTTAAATAAAAAGAGTAAACAGTGCTTAAATATTGCATTCATAATTATTTTGCAGACTGATACAAATAGGAAGTTATCTGTAACATCAAACAGATAAATTACAGATACATAATTATATCCTGCTGGCAGTTTTTTTATTATTTTAACTCTTAAGAGGTTTAATCCTCTTAAAAACTAGAAGATAACAATCATAACTTAAACTGCAGAGATACTTAATATATCTTTTCATTTTTACAGCTAGTATTTTCAGAAAAAACAAGATACGGTACGAAGACTAGTTTTTAAAACTGTAAGAAGATAACTTATGAATTTGTAAAAACACTTGTAGTAACTGTAAATAAAATAGAAACTCAGTTCAGAAGAATACTACTTCTCAACACTGAGATACTGTGCTAGAGTACGGTCTGGTGATACTAGATGTGGAAAAACACAGTAACTACTAACAGGTTTAACTACTGAAGTTCTGAGATACTAACTTTACTGAAACTAACTAACTACTCAGACATAGAATTAAACATAACATACATCCATTCATACTCAGAAAACATAAAGAAATGAATTACAGAACCTGTTTAAGATGTGGACAACAACAGCAATGGGAGGCCGTTCCTCCCTACCAACTCTTGGAGAGCGCTCAGACAGCGACTTCTCAGGACCCCCGAGCTTGCTCTGGTCTCCCTGGCTGGAGCTAGGTGCAGCAAATCAGATACCAGTCTTCAAATCAGTATTAACTCAGAACTATCAGTCAGTTCTCTCAACCCAAATAGCTGTAATAAGAATCAAGTTACTGCAGCAATCCACTCACAACACTTCCTTACTGTTTTTTCCCTTTTCCTCAATGAAATTTCTGAATAACATTCACCTGAATGAATTCTCTCTGGAATAAAATCTGAGCAGCCTCAACTCTCTTCATTGAGTACTTTTAAAAGATTGCCTAGGTCTTAGTTCGGTTAACTGTCATTTAATGAGCCACCTACTCTGATTCCACTTTCTTGGGGAATCATGACCCCAAATATAGGGAAGTTGCCACCTGCAACTTAGGAAGTGTTTGAGGATGCTGCCACTTGTTCTTTTGCCTTTCCACCTAGTTCCATCCACCAGTTTGACCAGTAACCTCTTTTAACAGCTCTCCCATGCTGTTGTCTCCATAATTTATTTATTATTAATAAAATATTCTGAAGTACACTCCATAACTGTTGACTCTGCTGAGTCATCAATCCTTACTTAGGATTAAGTTTAACATAATGTCTAAGAAATATAATAAAACAATTACATAATTTTACAAAACTGGGGTATGTGACACACACTCAAGTGTAGCGCATATTTGAGGAAGGAGAAGACACTAGGGCTAGATAAGAAGAAGGCCACTGCTGTCGGGAGATCACTTACTATTTTGGGCTTTTCTATTTTGGTGTTGATTCTATCTCTAAGGAAGTTGTGAGGTTTTCTCCATTTATGGTTTCCCCAAGGAAAAACATTGTGTTCATTGTATCTTGTGTTTGGTTGTTGTGCTTGTTATTGTCTCAGTTAAAGATCCTAATAATGCTAGCTTAATGTTGAAAAACTAACACTTTTGATGGACCCCAATACCCAAAATCAAGAAATACCTGAAAAATGTGATGATGATGTATTTTTCAGGTATTTCTTGTTTTTGGGGTAGCGGGGTTCGTCAAAAGTATGCAGAGTGGATACTCGTTGGATGGAGAATTTAATTCCGCATCCGACAAGCTCTCTCTATCGAAATTTAAGTAAAAACACAGGGATATATGTCGAAAATACGAACAAAAAAGTAGTTTTTTTTATGATACCTATCCCCAAATTTATATTAAAAAATTGTTTAAGACCTATACGGTATTTCAAATTTAAGGCAATTTCATTGGCTAACACATGATGACATGGAATTTGAATTAGGGTTGAAAGGCCCATTTTGAGTTAAAATTTCCTCTAATGAGCATCTCTATTGGAGCTAAGATAGTCATGTTTCATATGAGGGAACCTGTTATAGAAGAGGATAGAGAGAATATGACTCATCTAAGTAGGCAAAAGAAGACTTTGAGACAGACACCTACAACTGTCACAGAGATGAGAAATCCAAATTTTATTTTGATAAAGGATGAAGAAGCGGTATCACAGGAATATTTGTTTGGTGACAAAGAAGAAGAAGAAAGTAATGAAGATGAATGTGAGGCATATATATGTCATGATAAAAGGGAATCAATCATAGAAATGAAGGAAGCTAAACTGGTTACTAAAACCAGTCAAGGAGATGAAAGGAAACTATGGAATGTTATCAAGAAAGAAGAGGAAGAGAGTTATGCTGAAGTTAATCATCATCATATTGATGATGTGTTTGAGATGAGACAGGAAGAAGGTGAATGACTGAAAAGTTTGCTAAAAAGTATTGCAGTCAATGAGATGGAAATGTCTCAAGTTTTAGCTGAGACAAAATCAGATATTAGTTTTCTAAATTATGTTATGTTAACTAATATGCAGTGAAGTGTGAGTGACTATGCTGTTGCAGTCAGGGAATTGAAAGACAAATTACTTTTTGAAAGTAAATTTGCAGGCAGTGAGCAGCAATTGGATATTGTAGAGGAAGATATATTTAAAGATATTCAGGAAGTTTGGGTGGTAGCAATCTCCAGGAAAATATTTACAACAATCTCAAGTGTAAAAGAAGAAATTGAATCAAGGAAGGCTGAAGAAGACAATCAACAATTTAGAGATGAATGTGCAAAATGTAGCATAGTGCAGTGGTAAAGATACGAGGACAATATTAGTTTACAACAAAAGATTGAATTGTAAGAAACCATATTTGAACTATGTGAACAAATGTAAATACCTAAGAAGAGATAAAATAGAATGAAGCAAGAAAGACACTATGGAGATGATTAGAGAGTGATGAATGACGAAGATAAGGACAGTGGAGCACTACAACATAAGGTATGGAATCCTGGAAGGTTGCGACTAAAGAAAGATGAAGACATTGCAGCTTATGGACAATAACAACCTAGAGTTTGGGATCCAGGAGAGATGACGACTAAAGGTACATGATCAGGTGATTATGTATTATTTATACTTTGGGAGTAAGATACAGGAGCATTATCTCTCCATTTTAAATTATACATGTGTGGTTAGACCGTAAGGTCTAGGAATTTGTCCAAGGATTGACCATTGTAAAAAATAAAGACACTATAAATCTCATATAAAGCACTTTGTTTCTTAGCATATGGATAGAAGATTCTAAAAGTTTGGTTAGGTGTCAATAAATTATGACTATGTAACATGTCCCTAAAGTAGGGAAATCACTCGAGACTTTGGTTGCAAGATTATAGTTAGTAGATGAGTGAGTCATAAGTTAGTTTTCTAAAAATGGAAACTGTTCTAGGAATCAAGGAACAAATCTCCGATTTGTAGGAGTAAGTTGTAAGAGCAGATAAGCTTAGATTTGTATGGATCTAGGAAAAAAGAAGTTTTGGGAGGAGGATAGAGAACTTCGAGAGAGTGAGAGGGTTATCTTAGATGTATGTACAGTTGTTTTCTTAATGGAAGGCATATTCATTATGACTATGGGTTGTTGTTTTGGCAATCTGTATGTGATATGAATGAAGCAATTGATTGATGAATGGTTATTAGCTGAGTGATAACTAGTTTGTGCATGCAAGAGTAACAGAAGAGGACTGGGTAGAATCATGATTGTGTGATTCCAGTTCTAGGTCAATAGCTGAGCATGATCTCTGTATATGAGATTCCAGTTGTTGGTTGAACTTGCCATAGAACCTCTAGGCTTCCAAGTTTTGTAGGAAGTATTTTCATACTTTGTGTGATTGGATGAGGTTGACAACAATGTTTTTGTGGAATGGAATCTGGTGCAGGTCGATGGAGAACAGAGTATAAACTCTGCATGTAAAGAAGATCGATAATGTGAAGAGTGGTGATAGAGGTCATAGAGATTCTGCATGGGAATGTAGATAGATTTTATGTATCTGTGTGCAGAGATGAATGAATGTTTTAAGAGCAGGAAAATTGATGAGTTTTGGTAGTTTTCCCTAGGGTTGTGTGCAAAAGGAGTAATACCAAGAACATGGCTTTGAATATTGAGGGTAGATAGAGTGTTGTGATTATGCATGCGAGATCATCATAGTGTTGTTGAGTTTTAGAAGTAAATTAGTGAGAGTGAGTTGAGGGAATCTTATGCTTTCACTATTCAAGAGGAAGAGGCCGATGGAATAAGTTGTAGATAGGAAATCCTATGGTTCCTATACATTCTGTAGACGATTGAAGGGTGAGAAATTGACGAGAGCGGTCAAATGATGATGTGGTAGGTCATATATGGTCAAGTGATGACTTGTTAACCAAGAGGTAGGTGTGTTAAAACCTCTCAGACTGTGATGGGGTGCTAGGTGTCGGCCATTGAGTGGAATTGCACTCAGGAATGAAGGTACAGTGGTACTTTGGTTGGAAAGTGCGATATAGCCTTGGATATATGTCAAGGTATTATGATGAATGAAAGAGCGCCAAGGTAGGAGTATGACTTAAGCATTTTTATTCTATTTCTATCAGGTTTTAAAGGGTAGCTCTTGATCATGGTGTAGTGGTCTTGTGGAAAATGAAGCAATTTTGCGTGAAGGGAAATGGGCTCTTTAGCCTTAAACCATGGATATATGGATAGTGATAAAATGATCAAGTGTTGCTTGAGATTGATTTGAATGGAAGGCTTCAGGTGATGGTGAGTATCGATAGCTTAAGAGTGTTAGTAGAAAATGGATAATGAAAATGCCAATAGTCTAGAGGGAGAGTAAACTTAGTTTAACTGATCTAAGTATAAGAAAAGAACAAGAGTGAATTCTTTCTACTTTTAGAGGGGTTTTATAACCTAAGAGAGTGTATGCAAAATTAGAGCATCACTGGAAGGAGGAAAGAGCGATATCCTTGGGTATATGGTAGGATATTGATTGGGCCTGCATCAGTTATGTCAACCAATAGTCACTAAACTGATTGGTTCCATTCTGAGTCCTTACAACATTTGCTAGTAAAGGCTTACAACTTTCTCAAGCATTAAACACACCTTGATTAACAATGAAATTGTAGAGGTATACTTGTCACTTGCAGAAAAAGTAAAGGATTATAAGTTGATACATGATACACTCGTATGATACGCTCATACTTGAGATATTATATATTTTTTCATAGTCACGGGGTGCCGAAGTTGACCCAAAAACTTCTGGTTATTAAAACAACTAACCAAAAGCATTATATTCTTCTGTCCTCAAGTTAACTTGAGAATAATTATTGTACCAAATACGTTGTTGGATTCATCTTGTTTAGGATTGATTCCTTATTCCCCAAGAAATCCAACGAAGCTGCAACCACAGGGTTACATACTCCCTCTAAAATCCACGCTTCCAATACTCCATCCCCAAAAGTGTTCGTCAATGAAGACAATAATTAAATATATCTTTCTTCTATTACGGATAAAAAATATAAGGCCTATCATAAACCCTTAGTTCTAAGTGCTTGAAACCTCTCTTTGATACCATGTGTAATGACTAGGCCATCGGGTCCGACCAATACAACTAACATGCATGGATACAAATAAATCTAAATATGATAAAGAAGTTATGAACGTCTATTTTATTTTTTTATTTTTAAAAGTCGTTTACAAAGTAGGTAAGGATATATGACATTAACGAATCATAAACCAATCCACATACATCCATTTAATTAAACTATTCCATTTTCATGGGAAACATTTAAGAGATTCAAATAACTTTGAAATACCTGTTCATATCTTTATTCGTTGCCATTGGAGGATGAGGCCAAAGGTTGTTTTTCTATCACTCTACTTGTTGTTCAGGAAAACACACCCGTATAACCTAGGGGCTCTGCGGTTACCAAATTACTAAAATAACTTGCAGACAATCATCCATTTCAGAAATAAAAATAGAAATAGGAAGAAAACTGGGCATACCCTATTTATGGCGGTCAATCCTAGCTTTTTTTCTTCTCTTCAAGTTGCTTCCACAACTTCTAGGGTATCTCCAATCACCTACAAAGAATAAGATCTTCTTGCAATATCTTATATCTCATGTCAATGTTTAATGAAATAACATATTCATAATGAAGCAATAAGATAAATCACAATATACAAGAGTGCACAATATTGGAAGAAGAATTTTGTTTATTGATAAACAAGTGTGGTGAGATTACAACCTAACATCTGAGACAAGTGATCCCCTATAAACCAATGAAACTAAGTTCTGCTTCTCCAAGACATCTGAAGGAAAACCACCAACATAACTTTTCTGTCCAATGTATGATTGATTAGCCTCAACCCCTACCCTCTATTTATACATGAGTAAAGAGAGAGGTTTTGATGGTTTCGATGGTTGAGGAAGTTGGGATAGTTATAATTAAGGGCCCAACTATCCTCAACTAATCATGCTTATATTTTTTAACTATGAATTAAGGCATACACGACTATTGACATAGGCAAGTCACATATGACACATGACTTTATTTAAGTAAACCCATAGGTACAAGCCATAAAAATGTATATGCAAGTTGCAATGCACATACTCACGTATGATACATGTGTTTCTATGCAAATAGTCACGTATTCAACCCTAATGTCCAAACAAAAATATATTCACATAGTCAGTTGATGATGTATCAAAGGTCATGCCCATCTATATTGTCTTTGCCACTTCAATCCAGTTTGTCCTTTTGTGTTTCAAAACATTGGGTGTTAGTACTCAGATGCAGAAGTGCCATTTTACATGATAAAAGATGCTCCATAATGTGTGAATTCAGAGGGAAGTGATGGCCAAAATACATTACAGTATTATAATCATGGAGAACTAAGTTACCAAGGAAACAAAGGAGATACCTGAAACAAATACATATGAAATTCACATACAAATTCATATATGAGGATTCCATGTTCAATATAATGGAAGACTAGCTCCTTTACAATATTTGATTACATCATATGATATGGGTAAGACGACCACGTATATTACAAAGGTGGATCAAAGGCACAATATATAATGATGAGTATTCATAATATGGAAGATGTGTAGTTGAACATAACACAATATTGTGCAACTTAGGTTATAGATGTGAACCTAAGGTCTTCGACAAAATCCAAAGGAACCAGTAAAATCCCTACCATGCAAATAGATGTGCTGAATTCGAACATGGAAGGAACTCAATAGAATTTCAGAAAATAAGTGATACAGACAACTGAAGCAAAGGAGTTCACTGACAATGGTAATTAATCCTAAGGTACCATCGTCAAAACTCTAGGTCTTCGTCTTCAAGAGGTACTGATGAGAAACTGTAATGTGATGAGGAAGGTAGTGAATCCCCCAATGGATCACAAGAGTGGCTAGGAACTAAATACAGGAAGGTAGATACAAGTCATACTCATATAGGATAATGATGGGAATCAGGATAATAATCAGATAAATGTACAGATCCTTGAACATTGAGCATGACAAAGAGATGATCCAAGACAACTTTTGAATTGTAGATAGGACAACTAGACTTATCTATCATGTAGGAGACATGATCAGATTCCCCATGTATAAAGGAACCGTGGTGGAGTAAAAAACTTGAAGTAATAGCTGAGATGGAAGTGTAAACTGAGACATGAGTATCAAAAATTTCAAAAAGTGATTTATTCAAAGAGGACATGCTGCCACTGTTTATAACCCAAAGAGAGTAATTCTTCCTTATCTTTCCTGTTAAATTTTAACGAGTCTAGGAAAATCAACTCGAATCTCTCTTCATTTTTTACAAGCTTGAAGAGGGGAAAGAATAAGGATTGATAATGTTACTTATTCGTGGATTTTATGATCCCAAACTAGTACATGATCGTTGGTGTTTTCATGTTTTGAGAGTCTGAAAAATCCAAAGAAGGCTCTAGGGGGGTGCGTTTTCATACAATGTAGTCTCATGAGGATGGACAAGTTGTTGACGAGCAAATCTGACCTGCTCGCAACGAGGGAAGAAAACCTAGACCGATATCCTTAAAGTAGGCTCCAAGCTGTTTGGGATGGTTGTTCTCGACAGGTTTATAGGCTATGTTAGCCTGAAAATCTAATCTAAACAAAGTCTAAAAGATAAAACTAAAGCTACTGTTTAACTAAATATACAATACACCTATAGATATGCAAAGCAAACTGTTACTGCGTTAATAGGTATATTACACGAGTAATGACTGAATGACTAATCTGTTCAACCAATTACTTTATAAATACAAGATGCAATAGTTGATTAAATATGCACAAATTCAGTCAATTACGTAAATACATTATAGACACATGTACAATAACTTGACAGTTGTATAAATGAAGAGATCTGATTCAGTAAGGTTTTTCTATAAAATAAACAAGAACTATCACTAATCTATCCTATCTATCCTGATCAGGAGCATAGAAAGAATTAACCTAGAATTAAATTGCCAATAATTCTACTGTGCGAATAATCCTATAAGTATTCAAAACGAAATTCAGAATTTGAACAAGATCACACAGTAAACACGTAAATCATATATATATATATTGATGACAACACCATATTTATAACATGACATATATTAGCAAGTCAAAACCAGTATAAGCCGATAATTATAGATGATGTATTTGCATAATTCATTAAAGAAGTCATGACAAACATAAATAATGTAGGAAAAGTGACAAGATCAACAGACATCATAAACACATTCGCATAGCATAAATACTGAGAATATATGTATAAATATCACCAGTTAAAGTGTTGTAGCTGCTGACAACAAATTGTCTGAAAGTCACAGGAAAGATAACAGTAATATTGCCAAGCCCCTTTTCCCACTATCGACCCCTCTTAGTCTTCCCAAAAAATTGTTTAAATAGTTTTCTTAGGAAGAGATGAGTCATCAACAAATCATACTAAAAATAGAAATGTTTTGCGAAAATCAAGGGACTGAGATACTTTAGGAGTACATATCTCTAAAAAGGACACCTATGAATTTGACTTTCAAAAAGTCACTCAAAATATGAACATCGAATATTTCCTCATCATATGAGTCACCATTGCTTCCTCCATTCCAGCCACGAATGCTCCACATAATCCTCATCTCCTCCATAATCCTCGAATCAACCTGTTTGAAAAATAATGATATCAAAAAATAATATTAAAAAGATGAAATTAAAATATTGGACATAAAAGAAAATGCATACAACATCTTCACAATCATTATCTTATTCATCATCAATTTCAGATCTAGCTTTTTCAAAAGGGTGTAGGAAAACTTGCAGGTGGTCGATCCTTTAGATCCAGCATAGCATGAGCTTCAGAGGAGATTAGACCATTGACTTAATCCCACATCAACAAACTCAGGTTCATTCTATATCAGAATTTTCTTGTTTTGTATTCCTATCATTCTCAGAATCAAAATCAACCATTTTATGAAATTCAAGTTATTAGTTGAATATAATAATTTCAACTCAGCCATTTGTTAACAAAGTAAAAACAATATGAAGATAATCATTTCTGTCACTTCAGAAAAATTCAGTCATCTTCAACAAAATAGTAATTCATCAAAATCAGGCACACTCAATCATTTGTTTCTAAAATCTCGTTGAATTTCTGATATCGAAATCTAAATTTTAAACTGAAACAAGACTCAAATGCTCAAGACTGTATTTTAGACAAATAGCATAATGATTTCCAGTAGACTTGATTCAAATGGTAGCAATTCAAAATAGACATCTGTTTCTGCAATCATCTTTTGAGTTACGGTCATCACACATAATGGTAAACATTCCAGAATCATAACAATCATGTATTATCTTCATTTATGAAAACATTCTGGGACTTAAAACCAAAGATGAATAAATCGGTTTCATACAAATCTGAATGTCTCACATTAGATCATTTCCAAAAACGAAAACCCTGAATGATGGCAATGTCATTAACTTTCATAAACTTGTTCAAATGAATTATTGTTTCCAGAATTGACAAAGTGTCAACAAACCTTAAAAGTATTTCAATTTCTCATGGTTCAAGGGTGTTAAACATGCCCAGATCGAATTATGAAAGGAATTCTGCATTATTTAATCATCATAACATTTTCTGAAAATAAAAAAAATACCTGACTCAGTCGATTTCGGGAAGAGGTGAGTAAAAAAGTTCCCAACAATTGAGTCAAACCCCAATAACATCATACCTATGAGTTTTTTTTTATGCGTTTACACCCTACGCTGGCCATACTGGATACTTGGCATTCTCAGCTACTGCAGTCATGATTACTGCCATAATAACCAGCAGTGACAATTAGGGAATTACCTCCGTCATCAGTTTTCCTCAAACTCACGGTGATAAATGCACTGGTTTCATCTCTCTGAACCAAAAGCGCATTATAATCTTGAAATTGAAGTGGAGAAAGAGAGGATAGATGCAAAAATAAAATCGAGACGAAAACAGAGTTGAAAATTCAAACACGTCACTTCGGCAACGCCAATATACCGTATCTGGTTTGGCTTATTGGCTTTGTACCTTTTCTTACTTTAAAGGCAATCACAGTTGTGCTCACTTATATCTCTGAAAACCAGGACTCGTGCTAATATTACGAATAATGGAATATCTCAATCTTAACGGTCCACCTGCTCAATGATGGCAATGATATATTTTTCGAAACAACCATATTTATCTAGATTTTAATCGGAATTTGGTTAGAACCAAATCGCCAGGTGAATTCCTAGAATGCCCAGACTGAGATTTTCTTTACAGCATTTGAACTAGTCCCATTCCCCAAATCAAAAAACCTAAAATGTGTTACGCAGACCAGAGCTTGGAAGTTATGAACTCAGAATTGAAAAAGAGTTTAATCAAGACGATAATGTGTGACCCAGACTGAGAAATACTCAGTCAAACCCTAGGGATCAATGTGACCAGTCCAATTCCTTATACTCGGCAAAAGGAACCTGAGTGTTGATAAGCTCTCACGATGGACAGAGCTGATGCTAAGGCAAGATGCTGCAACAAATACCAAACAATGGAACCCCAGCTCATGTTGAGAGAACAAAGACTCGACAGAAATAGAGCACAAAGAAATTCAAGATAATTTCAAAACCCGGTTCTCTGCGAAGGCTACATATTGGCCACGGTACAAAAACCTGCGCTGCCTAAATTTGACTGCAGAATGAACAACGTCTACATCTGAGCCCATTTTTACAGACTATAGGGTATCGAAATAAATACAAACCAACTACAATTGAGGAAGAAATTGCATTTGCCAAAGGTGCTGTAACGAAAGCAAATCGCCGTAGAGAAAATAAAACATAAAGCTGGTCTCAACATTCAAAATTAGGGTATGAGCTCTAATCTTTGTGGATCTTACCTTGTCGCCGACAAAAGGGAATTTTGAGGGCCTCCTCAGCCTGTATGGCATTCTACACATCACACGAATTCTTCCTCCTCACATTTCGACTCTTTGACTGTCTAGTTCTCTCAACACGAATTGTATGCCAAAACTTGTGTTGGAGGAAACTTAGAAATTTCAAGAATGCTCGACAAGATCATAATGAAACTTTCCTTCTACAATCCTAGATCCTGAACAGCATGTGGCCAAAACAGTCTCAGGCAATGGAATCCATTCAGCATTTATCTTATGTCATGATAGAAACAAAGCTCTGCATATTTCCATACTCGAAAATGAAAAATGGGTGAGTCAAAAGCCTATACAATGAAACGACCATTATGAGGGTTTTGAGAAACATAATTTCCTATCACATACATCATGTGATGCGTACTGAGAGTACCATACTTCCATTAAGAAGCTTTGCATTCTAAGAACAGGTGGCGTTGAAGTAGTTGGTAAGGCGACATCACATGAGATCGTATGAAAACGTGTCATCTCTTCAATGTTAAGTCATGTCGAATAATCATTCATAGGGAGATAGTAGATATCACTCAAAATCGAAAAGCTATAGAGATCATCCTAGTATGAAGGTATGGATAGGTCATATTTATGTTTGAATCATGTTGAATAACCATAGGAGATATCGATTGAAATGAGAATTTATTTATCAAGCAGTTAAAACAAATCCATAAAGTCAAGGAACCAAAGGATAAATAAAAGGAATGTCAAGACTATAGGGTAACGATAAAATGATAAAGTATTCATAGTGTTTTTAGTCATCATAATAGAACCTCAGTGAGAAAATCATGCAATACTTTAACATAATTGTTGGATATACATCTATGATTTGAATTCCTTTTATTAGGTCTTATTATTCAAATCTCTCTGATTCAGCTTATGTTTCTCTTGTGCAGGTTTTATCATTTCTGACTGAAGAATTGATCATCTCTTGGTTGAGACACGCTTTAAATGATTTTTTGAAATTTTTATCTTTTCAATGATAAAAAATTTATTTACAAAAATCAAAAGGAAAATAATTACAAAATCAAAACCAAAAAGGATAATAAAAAATACCAAAAAAAAGTCTCGTATGATAAATCTGTAGCTAAAAGCTATAGAAATGTAATCTGTAGCTCCAGAAATTTAGAATTTTTCAAAATTTTACCGTTGGTTCCCTTTCCTCTGCAACTTGGAAAGGGATCTTGTTGGGAAACCAACAAATGGTGACTTATGGGGTGAAGCAGTTATCTCTGTACAATCACACCATCTGACCAGATATCTTGAAGCAAGAAGAAAAGACTGCCTTCAAATCAGATTAAAACCTTTTAATACAGAAATCAGAAAAATGTGTCCTTTTGATAATACTAAATGTTGGACTATGTTTGATTTCAAGTCTTTTATGATTATCCAAAGATTACTTTCAGGAATAGCATGAATGTTAGGGTTTTTCAGAAAATTCAAAACTCAGAAAGAAATTAGCTCTGGGAATTCAAAGAACTTCAGATAACTAACCAGCATTTATAGATTTAGTCCCAATACTACAGCTCTATCCCTTCAGCCAGCAGGCGTCCATAGCCTCGAAAGGGTTAACTTTTAATCGTCAATCCAAACATTCTTGTCCCAAGATAAAATTTCAAAATATGAGCATTTAGGACTTCCAAATTTATTAAGGGTAAGCAGGATTGGAAACTCTTTACGAGTATGGGATGACTTATGGATTCTTATAGTTTTGTACAAATATGGTACTTATGATTTGGAATCCAAATTGGTCACAGAAGGAGCCACTCCAGCCAGCAGGCGTCCATATCCTCGAAAGGGACCATCTTATGACCCTTTTTACCCAATGGATTATATCCCTAGATAAATAAATTGAAGAAGGTTTCATACCCAAAATATTGAGTGCTAATCTATTTAAAGATCTACATCTTATAATGGGGGAACGTGTCTGGAAACTCTTTACGAGTAGGATAGCGTAAAGGACCTAGAGGTTGTTGGTTTCGTATCTGACTTTTCAATTGTTTTCCCAAAGTTGATTTCTGACTGAGTAATGATATTCTTAGTAAGGATGAATTCATGATCTATTAATTTCAGCAAAATCTAAGGATAATAATAAAAGAAATAAAACACAATCTCAGTCTCTGCCTAGTGTTCATCTTTTCTTCACAACAGTTTCAGTTTCTTGTGCAGATTTTTTTTTTAATTTTTTTTTGAAATGAAGACAATTTTCTAACAGCTTGACTGTATTTTGCAATCAGATTGTGAGCTTATGACAAAGACATCTTCCCAAAATTTTAAAGATGTTCTGGTTTTGAAAAAGTCAAAACAAAAATTCAGTAGAAAATAAAGAAAGAAAATCAATCAAAATATTTACAAAAATACGATATAAAAAGTTTACTTTCAGCAGGTTAATGAAAGTAAGTTTTCAGAATTTTGCTATTCACTGGATAAGTTCAGAAGAAACTACTAGTGTTTTCTTATTAAAAACAACTAAGACCAAATGTAAATCAAAGTCTCCTAATCATACAACTAACTTATAGAAAAGTTAGCAATGACAATGCTTGTTTTCTTAATAAATCACGAGGGGTTTGATTTAACCAGGTCTTATTTGAAATGAAAGAAAGAAGACTTATAAAAGGTCAACTACAGTTTTGCAGTTATGAGATCAAAAATATTCATTCAAAACATTCCATATCAAAGTTTTATAACTTTACAATTAATAATATGACTGGGACATGAATGTTTCTGAAAATAAAAAATAAAGAAAACAAAAAATGAGAGAGGGTAAAGAATATATCCTTGTAGATGTTTGTGGCTGTCTCATTTTCAGCTTCAATACTTTTGTTATCTTCATACCTGCATTTATTGAAGAAAAACAAACATAAATTAATCTAAATTATAAAACTAATCTAAGCTAATTAAAATAGAATATATACAGACTAAGTAAATGTGTATTTCCAATGAAGCCATTCACGTAGCTTGAAACTTGCCAAAGAAAACAAGTCACGAATGAGTATTGAAAATCAGAATACTTCAAAACGAAGAAAAGAAATTAAATCAAATTTTGTATGTACAAAGCATGAAAGATGACATGGAAACCTTTTGATAAATGATTCCTCCCACCATGTATAAATCGGATCATAAAAATCGAGTTGGGGGAAAACAGATTTCTCATGAGAATCATGATTAAGAAGAATCTCATCAGGAGTATGATTAAAAATTCATGAAAAGGATTCGGTATAATACGTATCTTTTAACACAATATCATCATGGCTAAATTTAAAAAGAACAAAATGACATTTGGGTATTATTTGGAAGTCAAATACGTCATTGTGTCTCTTAATGTGAAGATTAAAATTGATATCATTGGCTTCATATATGATTATCATGCTGCAATGAAGAAAATCAATGCTCAATACATCATCAATATTACAAACTAAATTATAACCTTACTGACAAAAGATGAAATAGATGAATATGCATGAGTGTGATGAGTGACGATAATAGAAAAATTATGATCTTCTTCATGACAAATTTGAAATAAATCAGAACCAGCATGTCCTTCATCCTCAAAAAATGTATTTCTTTGTGTCCTATCAAAATTTGACCATAATGGAGTATTTCTTAGAAAATCATTAACATGCAAATATAGTCTATGATCAACGAAAAGATCAGGATACAAAGAGTAGTAAAATTCAGAGTATAAAAATATAAATGCTTCTCTGTCGATATGATTTGTCTCATTGACTGTTTTAACAGAAGCATCATTAGTAAAACTCTGATCTAATGAATTTTGTGAAGGAATGAAAGGAACTAACTCATCATGAGAAGAAGATAATGAAATTATATCATTATTAGCACATTCAGTTGAAGAATCAAGAATTTGTGGTTTATCTTCCATTGTCTTGTAAACAACAAGAGTTTCAAGATTATCACTTAATGTAAAAGTTGAATCATCATCTTTTTTCTCTTGTTCTTGAAATTGCGTGTCATAATATTCTGTGATTTGTCCATTTTCAACAATTTCATTTTCAGTAGTGGAATTAGTAAAAATAGATTCTAAATCATTTTCAACTGATGAACTAACATGCATGCTATCTATTGCAGATTTTTTATCCTTTTCCAAATCATGAAAATCAGAGAGGAGATAAGATAGAGAAACCAATCCATTTTGTTTTTTTTCAGAAAGCTGGTGTCTTTCATGAAACCTGCAACATATTAACATGAATCTAGAAAAGAAATTATCAAGAGATTCATCTTTATGTCTACGAAGATTTTCTAACTCAAATCCAAGTTTCTTATAGCTATAATCCTCATGAGCATCAAGAAATAGTGTCGTAAAATGTCTCCATGAATGAATGGATTTTACTGGCAAGAACTTCAACCAACACAGAATCCTTCCTGTGAAAGTAGCTGCAAAAAGTTTGCATTTCTCAACCTCATCAAATAAATCTATGAAATCACAAAAAGAATTAAAATTTGAAAGATGATGAGAAGCAGAATTCTTACCTTCTCCATTGAAGCTCAGTCGTCGCAAGAAAATGGATATCTCTGGAGAAAAACTTTCACCAGATGTACAAAAACTGAAAGCATGATCTAAATCAGTGATATCAGCCATTTCATAGTAAAAATAAAAATAAACGAAATAAAAAATAAAACAACTCAAAATGGCCTTCTTGCTGATCAGGCCCTCCTTCTAGCGCCATTGTAGACGAGCAAATCTGACCTGCTCGCAACGAGGGAAGACAACCCGGACCGGGATCCTTAAAGCAGGATCTAAGCTGTTTGGGATGGTTGTTCCCGACAGGTTTATAGCCTCTATTAGCCTGAAAATCTAATCTAAACAAAGTCTAAAATATAAAACTAAAGCTACTATTTAAATAAATCTACAATACACCTATAGATATGCAAAGCAAACTGTTACTGCGTTAATAGGTATATTACACGAGTAATGACTTAATGACTAATCTGGTCAGCCAATTAATTTATAAATACAATATGCAATAGTTGATTAAATATGCACAAATTCAATCAATTACGTAAATACATTATAGACACATGTACAATAACTTGACAGTGGTATAAATGAAGAGATCTAATTCAGTAAGGTTTTTCTTTAAAATAAACAAGAACTATCACTAATCTATCCTATATATCCTGATCAGGAGCATAGAAAGAATTAACCTGGAATTAAATTGCCAATAATTCTACTGTGCGAATAATACTGACAGTATTCAAAAAGAAATTCGGAATTTGAACAAGATCACACAGTAAACACGTAAATCATATATATATATTGATGACAACACCAAATTTATAACATGACATATATCAACAAGTCAAAACCAGTATAAGCCGATAATTATAGATGATGTATTTGCATAATTCATTAAATAAGTCATGACAAACATAAATAATGTAGGAAAAGTGATAAGATCAACAGACATCATAAACACATTCGCATAGCATAAATACTGAGAATATATGTATAAATATCACCAGTTAAAGTGCTATAGCTGCTGACAACAACTTGTCTGAAAGTCATAGGAAAGATAACAGTAATCTTTCCAAGCCCCTTTTCCCACTATCGACCCCTCTTAGTCTTCCCAAAAAATTGTTTAAATAGTTTTCTTAGGAAGAGATGAGTCATTAACAAATCATACTAAAAATAGAAATGTTTTGCAAAAATCAAGGGACTGAGATACTTTAGGAGTACATATCTCTAAAAAGGACACCTATGAATTTGACTTTCAAAAAGCCACTCAAAATATGAACATCGAATATTTCCTCATCATATGAGTCACCATTGCTTCCTCCATTCCAGCCACGAATGCTCCACATAATCCTCATCTCCTCCATAATCCTCGAATCAGCCTGTTTGAAAAATAATGATATCAGAAAACAATATTAAAAAGATGAAATTAAAATATTGGACATAAAAGAAAATGCATACAACATCTTCACAATCATTATCTGATTCATCATCAATTTCAGATCTAGCTTTTTCAAAAGGGTGCAGGAAAACTTGCATGTGGCCGATCCTTTAGATCCAGCATAGCATGAGCTTCAGAGGAGATTAGACCATTGACTTAATCCCACATCAACAAACTCAGGTTCATTCTATATCAGACTTTTCTTGTTTTGTATTCCTATCATTCTGAGAATCAAAATCAACCATTTTATGAAATTCAAGTTATCAGTTGAATATAATAATTTCAACTCAGCCATTTGTTAACTGTTAGAATATAATCCGTCGGGATTATATATTGTAAATAAATAAATAAAATGTAGGAAGCTGAACAGTTACATAGGAAGGTGAAAAGGCTGATGAAGCTCAACCACCACCTGAAATGTATAAATGAATGCATTAGCATTGGAATAATATTGAATCGGGAGTTATACCTATCAGTGGTATCAAAGCTTGGCTATCTGCCATAACTCCTGCTGTTAAATTTCAGTCTTGGCAGCCTGTATGCTTGCTGGTGCATTTCCAGACCTACATTCTGCCATTTGTCCATTCATTTCAGAGCTGCCTGCCCATCGCCAGTCTACCCTCTGCTCTTCCCTCCTGCCATATGTGTTATTCGCATGAGTAATTCGACCTGATCCTGTGGATTATCATGAAGCTGGAGTGTGCTGCTTGTTATGCGAGGCCTGCGTATTGAAGAGGCCTGTGTTAAAGGCTGCGTGTTGCTGAAGGCTGCGTTGGAGGTAAAACTTTGGTGACCGTTGGGAATACCTAACCCTAAATTAACCCTATATTTTTGCGTGAAGACTATGGTTGGTTGCTGTGTATTGATGAATGATTTGGCTGCTGTACATATTCTGCGTGGAGTATGAGCCTGAATGGAGAGTGAATCTGTTCTATGAGCCTGAGCTAAATATATGAGCTGAGTTTTCATGTGAAGATTGTTCTAAATATTGCGTTGTGACTGACCAAGTTTATCTATTGCCAACCTCAAAACGTTTGCAAAATATCTTTCGGGATAGCAAATGCATTTGATAGCAATTCGTAATGAGTCTAGGAAGTCTTCTGGCTTCTCATTCTTCAAGTCCTTATTGATATGGTGACCATATTCATCTTTGTAACTATTGAAAGTGGCATTCAGCTATGCCTTGCTCCTTGTAGTTATTATGCGAATGAATTCCTCCTTACCGAAAGCCTTTTCCTTTATAGCCTCATGTATTTATCTCCACACTGAGATGTTCTTACCTTGATTTCAATAGACAGAAGGCAACTGCCTTTTGTAAAAACCAAATTTTGTAGGATCGATTCCTTCATATTCTACGCTATGTTCATCGAGCGGCTGCAATTTCACATTAGCTACATGTTTTGATCTCCCATTTGCAAGGGTTGTTGGGCCATTTCACCTTGAATTTCATATACAAGTATATACATGCTATAGAAAAATATTTGGAGACCCGTGAATACGAAGTCCTGCGATTTGAAATCATTAATTCTAATGCTATGATTTATTTGCCATATAAATTGTGACTGCTGTGTATGATATATGCTGCTGTATTGGAGTTACTGGTGATTGAGAATTGATGCGTTGAATATATATGCGCTGGTTGAGTATGGATGCTGCATGAAGAGACTCCCTGTATCTTCTTTATGGGATTGAAAGAGTAGTCTGTGCATTTCACAATAATTAATATTTGAAGTCGTAACAATAATTTGTTTTGTGAGCTGCCTCCACCATATATGAGCTGCGCCTGGAGCTACTATATCGACCTCCATTTGTTCTTAATGCCGCGGTGAAGAGTATGGTGTGCCATTGAACTGCTAGCTACATGGACTCTATTTGCAGAGAGTGGGCTCTTCTAATTGGGCGTGGAGGTAAACGCATAAACCCTAATTTTTTGACCTAATTCCTGTGCATGGTGTGGTTGCTGGGATGCTGATGCACTGTGGAAAGTTGTGTATTGGAGCTACTGCATGAAGACTATTCTCTTCATGAGCGTGGAGCTATCTTGAAGCTGATGTGATCTAGTTTGAGACTGCAGCCTGCTCAAAACCCAGTCTGTGCTGCATATTCAATGTGTGAGTGAAGCTCGATATTTTTGCTATACATCTTTTGAAGGTTGTCTATTGTTGTAGATTGAGTAGTTTGTGCACTGCCATATAAATTGTGCTGCTACATAATTTTCTTAGATTAATATAAATAATACTATGGCAGAAACATAGACCTAAATAGTAAAGAGAGCTCATTGAAGACATTGTTTCTAGTTAGTGTAGTTGTTATTCTACATAGACTGTATTGTAAAAAGTAGCAGAGACTTAGACCTGCTTCTTTCACTATTGTTGCCGGTGCATAAACTCAGATAAGTTAAATGCTAGTGCAATTGGTGTATCATTGAGTACTGTGTAAAGATTACGATAGAGCTGCATTGATTTCTGATACTAATACATTGTTGTAAAGATTGAGGAAGGTGGCAGAGACCTAGACCTGCACCTTTACTCTCTCTTCTTTTCTCCTATTTTTTTAGTTGCAGATTCATCACAAAAGATGCCATCTACAGCATCTATAGTTGGTGCCACTCTCTCAGGAAAAGAGAGAGGCAGAAGAAGAAGAAACTTCAGAGGCAGAGGGGGTAGAAACAAAAGATCAGATTTGCAGTGCAAGCGTTGTGGAAAGACTGGGCACACATCAGATCAGTGTTGGGCTTCGTGGGACTCCATCAAAGACAAGCATAACCAGAAGAAAGATGACAGTAAAAACCAAGATGCTAGTAAATATTCTGATTCTGCTCATTGTATTGTTGCACATTGTAAAATTGGAATTAATGAAATGACTTCACTTTCATCTTACAAATATTGTTGGCTACTTGATACTGGTGCAACATCACACATGACATTTAGAAAATATTGTTTTGAAGAACTTAATGAAACAATAGATGGCATAGTTTACTTTGCAGATAAGTCAAGTATTAAACCAAAGGGAATGGGCACCATTCGACTGAAGATGCCTGGATTCCCTGATTTCTTGTTGAAGAATGTTCTTTATCTTCCAGAGTTGCAGAGAAGCCTGCTGTCCTTGGTGGAGATTCGACAGTGAGGCCATTCCATCCACATGTTTGATGGAATCGTTGAAATAAGAAATTCCTCTGACAACCAAGTCATCATGACTGGATACGAAGATGGGAAGCTGCTGAAGCTAAAGGGTTCATATGCAAGAGTTCAGAACTATGCCTACCTCTCTCAGCATGGAGAAGGTAATTTTTCATCTAGTTCATTGTGGCATGCAAGATTTGGTCATCTAAATTATAACAGTCTTCATTTTTTGAGAAAGAATGGTGTATTTGGTTTGCCCACCATTCCCAAAGAGAATAACAAATTTGATGCATGTATATTAGGGAAACATAGTAAGTTTCCATTCCATGAATCTAATTTCAGAGCAAGTAGGAAATTAGAATTAGTGCATTCTGATTTATGTGGCCCAATGCCAACACCTTCAGCTCATGGGAATAAGTATTTTATGACATTTGTTGATGACTACTCAAGAATGTGCTGGATTTACTGTTTAAAGACAAAAGCAGAAGCATTTCAAACATTCAAAGGCTTTCATGCATTGATTGAAAAAAAGCACAATAAAAAATTGGTACACTTCATACTGATAATGGGAAAGAATACACTTCAAATGCTTTTGAATATTATCTTTGCCAACATGGAATTGCACATCAGACTACCATTCCCTACAATCCTCAACAAAACGGTGTAGCAGAAAGAATGAATAGAACCATAATGAATATGGTTCGCTCAATGATGTTTTTCAAGAATGTAAAACTAATGTTTCGGGGTGATGCAGTAAAATGTGCAGCCTATTTGAGAAACAGAAGTCCCTCAAATGCGCTTAATAACAAGACTCCACATGAAATGTGTTTGGGCCATCTCCCTTCAGTCAGGCATCTCAAAGTTTTTGGTTCCACCTGTTATGCCTTGATTCCAAAGGAGCAAAGAAACAAGCTTGGTGCTCGAAGCAGAAAATGCATTTTTCTGGGGTACGAGGAATACTCCAAGGCATACCATCTGTATGATGAGGTAAACAAGAAATTTGTTATTTCCAGATATTTCATTTTTCTTGAGACTAATAAAAATGACCAGTCCATTGAGAGACACTTTATCATTTGGAAAGTTATCCTCATCCAAAGACATATTCTAAAAATGAATATGAAATTCCAAACCTTGAAGGGGGGATTCCTATTTTGGATCAACCTTTGGA
>LPNX010400869.1:1300736-1339985 GCA_001517045.1 Pseudotsuga menziesii
GAAAGGGTGGAAATCTCATCAGATGGATGTGAAGACTACTTTCTTGAATGGAGACTTGAAAGAGAATGTCTTCATGTCCCAGCCTGAAGGCTTTGTTGTGAAAGGAAAAGAACAAAAGGTATGCAAGCTTGTCAAATCCTTGTATGGCCTAAAACAAGCGCCTCGCGCATGGTATGAAAAGTTAATCGAGCATCTTTTGAAGTTAAATTTTGAACATTTTGATCTTGATGATGCAACACTGTTTATAAAGAAAGTAGGAAGATCAGTTGTGTATCTTGTGGTGTATGTAGATGATCTTTTGATGACAGGGAACAATGAGAGCTATATAGCATCCATAAAGAAAGATTTGAAAAAGATCTTTGAAATGACAGATATGGGACATCTCCACTATTACTTAGGAATTGAAGTCACTCAACATCCTAAGTACATATTCCTATCTTAGAAAAAATATGTTGGAGAACTACTAAACAAATTTTGCATGACAGAATGCAATCCTATCTCTACTCCAATGGAACAGAAAATGAAGCTCACATCAAGCGAAGGAAAAGAATTTGAGGATGCAACCAAGTATCGACAACTTGTAGGGAGTCTTATCTACCTTACAATAACTATACCAGATATTTCTTATGTTGTTGGCATACTTTCAAGGTTCATGCATAAACCTTGTGAAGGACATTGGTCAGCTGCAAAGAGGGTTCTAAGATACTTGAAGGGGACTCAAGACATTGGAATCAAGTACTCTAAAGTGGATGACTTCAAACTTATTGGGTACTCAGACTCATATTTTGATGGCGATAAGGAGACAGGAGTATCAACTTCTGGATACACTATGAGTCTTGGATCAGCAGCTGTCTCATGGAGATCACACAAACAGTCATTTCCGACAGATTCAACAATAGAAGTAGAATATGTGGCTGCAGTTGAAGCAACGAAAGAAATAGTATGGCTCAGGAAGATACTTGAAGATTTGCAAGAAAAACAAGAAAACTCCACTCCATTATTGGTCGACAATACTTCTGCAATCAAGCTGGCTAAGAATCCTAGATTCCATGATCGAACCAAACACATCAACACAAAGTATCATTTGATTCGACATCATGTAGAGACCAAGACAGTCCATCTTCGACATTGTTCCACAAATGATCAAATTGCAGACATCTTCACCAAAGCGCTTGGACGAGAAAAGTTTGAAAGATTCAGAAACATGGTCGGACTTACGAAAACCCCTTAGGATTAAGAGGGGGATTGTTAGAATATAATCCGTCGGGATTATATATTGTAAATAAATAAATAAAATGTAGGAAGCTGAACAGTTACATAGGAAGGTGAAAAGGCTGATGAAGCTCAACCACCGCCTGAAATGTATAAATGAATGCATTAGCATTGGAATAATATTGAATCGGGAGTTATACCTATCATTAACAAAGTAAGAACAATATGAAGATAATCATTTCTGTCACTTCAGAAAATTTCTGTCATCTTCAACAAAACAACAATTCATCAAAATCAGGCACACTCAAACATTTGTTTCTAAAATCTCGTTGAATTTCTGATATCGAAATCTAAATTTTAAACTGAAACAAGACTCAAATGCTCAAGACTGTATTTTAGACAAATAGCATAATGATTTCCAGTAGACTTGATTCAAATGGAAGCAATTCAAAATAGACATATGTTTCTGCAATGATCTTTTGAGTTACGGTCATCACACATAATGGTAAACATTCCAGAATCATAACAATCATGTATTATCTTCATTTATGAAAACATTCTGGGACTTAAAACCAAATATGAATAAACCGATTTCATACAAATCTGAATATCTCACATTAGATCATTTCCAAAAACGAAAACCCTGAATGATGGCAATGTCATTAACTTTCATAAACTTGTTCAAATGAATTATTGTTTCCAGAATTGACAAAGTGTCAACAAACCTTAAAAGTATTTCACTTTCTCATGGTTCAAGGGTATTAAACATGCCCGGATTGAATTATGAAAGGAATTCTGCATTATTTAATCATCATAACATTTTCTGAAAATAAAAACAATACCCGACTCAGTCGATTTCAGGAAGAGGTGAGTAAAAACGTTCCCAACAATTGAGTCAAACCCCAATAACATCATACCTATGAGTTTTTTTTTTATGCGTTTACACCCTACGCTGGCCATACTAGATACTTGGCATTCTCAGTTACTGCAGTCATGATTACTGCCATAATAACCAGTAGTGACAATTAGGGAATTACCTCTGTCATCAGTTTTCCTCAAACTCACAGTGATAAATGCACTGGTTTCATCTCTCCGAACCAAAAGCGCATTATAATCTTGAAATTGAAGTGGAGAAAGAGAGGATAGATGCAAAAATAAAATCAAGACGGAAACAGAGTTGAAAATTCAAACACGTCACTTCGACAACGCCAATATACCAGATCTAGTTTCACTTATTAGCTTTGTACCTTTTCTTACTTTAAAGGAAATCACAGCTGTGCTCACTTATATCTCTGAAAACCAGGACTCGTGCTAATATTACGAATAATGGAATATCTCAATCTTAACGATTCACCTGCTCAATGATGGCAATGATATATTTTTCGAAACAACCATATTTATCTAGATTTTAATCGGAATTTGGTTAGAACCAAATCGCCAGGTGAATTCCTAGAATGCCCAGAATGAGATTTTCTTTATAGCATTTGAACTAGTCCCATTCCCCAAATAAAAAAACCTAAAATGTGTTACGCAGACCAGAGCTTGGAAGTTATGAACTCAAAATTAAAAAAGAGTTTAATCAATACGATAATGTGTGACCCAGACTGAGAAATACTCAATCAAACCCTAGGGATCAATTTGACCAGTCCAATTCCTTATACTCAGCAAAAGGAACCTGAGTGTTGCTAAGCTCTCACGATGGACAGAGCTGATGCTAAGTCAAGATGCTGCAACAAATACCAAACAATGGAACCCCAGCTCATGTTTAGAGCACAAAGACTTGACAGAAACAAAGCACAAAGAAATTCAAGACAATTTCAAAACCCGGTTCTCTGCGAAGGCTACATATTGGCCACATCACAAAAACCTGCGCTGCCTAAATTTGACCGCAGAATGAACAACATCTACATCCGAGCCCATTTTCACAGAGTATAGGGTATCGAAATAAATACAAACCAACTACAATTGAGGAACAAATTGCATTTTCCAAAGGTGTTGTAACGAAAGCAAATCGCCGTAGAGAAAATAAAACATAAAGTTGGCCTCAACATTCAAAATTAGGTAATGAGCTCTAATCTTTGTGGATCTTACCTTGTCGCCGATGAAGGGTATTTTGAGGGCCTCCTCGGCCTATATGGCATTCTACACATCACACGAATTCTTCCTCCTCACATTTCGACTCTTTGACTGTCTAGTTCTCTCAACATGAATCGTATGCCAAAACTTGTGTTGGAGGCAACTTAGAAATTTCAAGAATGCTCGACAAGATCATAATGAAACTTTCCTTCTACAAGCCTAGATCCTGAACAGCATGTGGCCAAAATAGTCTCAGTCAATGGAATCCATTTAGCATTTCTCTTATGTCATGATAGAAACAAAGCTCTGCATATTTCCATACTCGAAAATGAAAATTGGGTGAGTCAAAATCCTATACAATGAAACGACCATTATGAGGGTTTCGAGAAACATAATTTCCTATCACATACATCATGCGATGCGTACTGAGAGTACCATACTTCCATTAAGAAGCTTTGCGTTCTAAGAACAGGTGGCGTTGAAGTAGTTGGTAAGGTGACATCACATGAGATCGTATGAAAATGTGTCATCTCTTCAATGTTAAGTCATGTCGAATAATCATTCATAGGGAGATAGTAGATATCACTCAAAATTGAAAAGCTATAGAGATCATCCTAGTATGAAGGTATGGATAGGTCATATTTATGTTTGAATCATGTTGAATAACCGTAGGAGATATCGATTGAAATGAGAATTTATTTATCCAGCAGTTAAAACAAATCCATAAAGTCAAGGAACCAAAGGATAAATAAAAGGAATGTCAAGACTATAGGGTAACGATAAAATGATAAAGTATTCATAGTGTTTTTAGTCATCATAATAGAACCTTAGTGAGAAAATCATGCAATACTTTAACATAATTGTTGGATATACATCTATGATTTGAGTTCCTTTTATTAGGTCTTATTATTCAAATCTCTCGGATTCATCTTATGTTTCTCTTGTGCAGGTTTTATCATTTCTGACTGAAGAATTGATCATCTCTTGGTTGAGACATGCTTTAAACGATTTTTTGAAATTTTTATCTTTTCAATGATAAAAATTTTATTTACAAAAATCAAAAGGAAAATAATTACAAAATCAAAACCAAAAAGGATAATAAAAAATACCAAAAAAAAGTCTCGTATGATAAATCTGTAGCTAAAAGCTATAGAAATGTAATCTGTAGCTCCAGAAATTTAGAATTTTTCAAAATTTTACCGGTGGGTTCCCTTTCCTCTGCAACTTGGAAAGGGATATTGTTGGGAAGCCAACACAAGTATAAAACAATCCATGGAAGAACTCTCTTAGCTCCAGTGGGCTAAGGTATACCTTTTTTGTACTTAGTCGATAATAGTCCAAAAAAGGCGTAAACTAATACCAGACCAATGCACATTCCGAAGTGGCAAGGTAGCCCGAGTTTAACGAGTGTGAAGGAAGGAAAGATCACTCAGAAAGATCCATTTGGTTATGAGAAATGGGGATTACAACAGTAAACTTGATGCTTTGTTCTTTAGATTTTGCAAGCATGAAAAAGACATAAAGTACACTCAGAATCTTTTTCATGTGTGGGTCTAGAGCACAAAAAAAGAGAAAACTAAGCTCATTCAGGGTGTTCCTTTTTCGTAAGTTTAGTCCAGCAAATCTAGATAAGTGATAAACCTATACTTGAGAATACTCTTCTCAATTCCGAAGAAAAGAGAGTGCTTCGTTTTTGTAAATATTCCACTTGGTTTGTAAAAGCAATAAACTACCACCAATGTGGATGTTCGTTCACTTATTCTTAATGAGTCTGAACGAACAAGTTTACTCGGTAGTCAAGTCTATTTTGAGGAGTCAGACCTGGGCCTAAAGAAAATCCATAAGGGTGGTGAGCCTTATAAACATGGATAGATTGGAAAAAGGTGCAAAATAAAGGCTCATTTCATCATGAAAAACTACTAAGAAGGCTCCCACAAACCTAGCACAACTGCAACATGGGTACCAAAAGACGATAAAGTGCTCTAAACTAGGGTACCCATGAAAATGAGGCCCTATCCATAGAGGATCAATGATGCAGATGAGGTAAAAATGGTTTAATGCCATAGTTCATGGTCAAAGAGGTAATCCTAGGGTTAAATAATAGATACAGTATAAATGAAAAAGTACATATTGAGGACCAAATCCTACCATATATGAGCGGATAACAACTTCGTAAAGATATCGAACCTATTGCACTGAGTAAAAAGTCATGGTATTAGTTCATTTATAAAAATTGGTTTTTAAACTATAGACCATGGGTCCAAAACTATAAAATTTTTCTATAAATAGTTCAAAAACAAAAATAAAACATACCATTTGACAATTTACCAAATTTGGCAAGTTTTTACCTTTGACTTCAATTGCTCATCGAGGATAAACTAGTGGACCAAATTGAAATCTGTTAGTTGTAGGTTGGTAGAATCTCCCTTCTCCTTCTCTTCATCCATTCTTATTTTTATTTCTTTGAAAAAAATTACGGTTTTGTTCCAGACCTAAAAGGGTCACGCAACATACGTGGGTATGCTACTATATCATTCATGTATATGTGTTTCCTACTTGACTTTCTCTAAAGAAACCTACGTATGGTACACGACATGCTTAAAGAATAGTCGCATATACCGTGCGACCTAACAAAGCTTGCAACTTGGCCAAACTTGAAAGAAACTAATGGATTCTAATGGTTAATAATGGTCAATGGGTAGGTATAAGATGTTGCTAGAATGGAGGAAAAAAGAGCATGAAGACATGGATCAAGAAGCACTACGAGATGCCCCAACTTTACAAGCTTTACAACAATTTGGTTTGTTGAAGTTCTACTACACTTCCGGCATGAGTGCTAATGTCTGCTTAATAGAGAATCTAATCAGTTACTGGGATCATGACCTTGGTGTCTTTGATCTTCAAGGAGAGATCTTGGAGCTTACAGTAGAGGACATGTATTTTATTACAAGGCTTTCCCGCAGATGTATTCCCATGAACCTTGAGGGTACTGGTAGGGATGGTGACCCTATGAGTGTCCAGGACTATGTTGACACTTACTGCCCACCAAGCACGTTGAAGAAGAGGAAATGTGTCCCTATTGTTCAAATTAGTATCTTTCTACTACAGGTAGTTGTAAGCAATGTGGTAAGAATTGTTGGATATTTTTCACTGCATCTAGATACTTAGAATCAGGTGTGAATTGCAGTGGAGTGCATGCAGGGTATAGTATTTGACTGGTGCTCAGGTATGATACTGATTACGAGGAAACAATTCTCTGACTGCAAAAGAGGGTGCAGCAAGAAATTTGGATACACAAGTATTTTAGTGGCATTATTCTTTGAGAGAGTGCATGCTATTAGCCCTATAGTAGCATTACCACCTCTTTCCCCTCACCATCCTAGATTTACCAGATGGGGAGAGGTATTCCTCTGTCAAGGTGTCGGAGGATCAGTCCAAAGTGTCTATGATGATGACTTATATCTATGGTGGGAGCGATAAGTACCATCTCCTGAGTAGTTCTCATACGCCATACTGGACTTCCGAAGAGATAACAATCTTGTCCTCCTACCAGGGGAGGCATGGGGAGAGCTAGGTATTTTTATTTTTATGTTATTTTTTTTTTTATGAATTTTAATCATAAAGTTATATACATTGTATAAGAGTTTTAGTCCATTTTTTAAATATTTTAAAATGCAGATGTTGGACCTATATGCCCTGATGGGCACCCTAGGATTTTTTTACATCCTACATAGGGTGGGGACTAGAGTATACTTTGATTTCTTGAGGGGAAGCTAGCCAAGTTAACCCAAGGGGTCCCTACCATACAGATAGGGCGGATTCCTATTTTCAATCAGGAGTTTGTAGTAGGGATTTCGACTACCTGGATATGCCTTATGAGGAGGGTAGCTGGGGTCATTATATATTACATGGAGGCCGAGGAGGGTACACACCCAACACATAAATCATATATAAAACTTATGCAATTGGATTATGCCCAATATGTAAAATGAATCATCATGTTCATATGCAATTAGTCTTAGACCCAATATACCAACTAAACATCAAACTAACATCATAATTAATGGGGATTATGCCCATAAGTGTTAGCTCAAAATTCAAGATATTACATAATGCCAATTCGGTAGAACCTGATTTTGTGTCTCTTATTACTTCTGATATCGTCAAACATCCTCAGTCACTTGTGTTGTTGCAAGGTGTTGATTCTAAAGGGAATCTGTGTAATATTACTCATACCATCTCCATCAACATATCAGTGAAAATGAGAACCATTGAACATATTCACATAGGCCAAAATTGTTCAATAGTGGAAATTGAAATTTACTTGGCCCTTTTCAAATAATTTCAAGATTTTTTTCCTGAAGTTACAAGGAAATTCCTGGGATCGATCTATTGATTGTTTTCCATTAGATCAAAAATTACCCACTTGCAAAACCCATTAGGAAGAAACTTCGTCAAGTCCACCCTCAGAAGGCTTAGGTATAAAGGCTCAAGTTTAGAAGCCTTTGAAGGCTGGTTTCATCTACCCTATGTCGTTGACTGAATGTTTATCTAATATGGTTCCTATTTCTAATAAAAAGAGAACTATTAGCATTTGCATCTTTTTTAGGGATTTGAATAAGGATTGTCCCAAGGACATTTACCCCACTCCCTATATTGATCAGATCATCGAAAATTGTGCAAGAAGTGTCATTTTCTCCTTTATGGATGGCCTTTTCAGCTATAATCAGATCGAGATACTTCCCACTGATCAACATAAGACGATATTCATCTTCCCATGGGGAACCTTCTCCTACCATAAATTTCCTTTCGACGTGAAAAATATTGGATCCACGTTCCAATGAGCTATGTCCTATTCCTTCCATGATATCAGGCATATAGTAGAACCCTATCTGGATGACCTGTCTGCCCATTCAAAACAATGAGAGGATCACTCTGGACATCTTATGGTAATTTTCCTTAGATTTCGTCGTTATAATATTCAACTCAATCCACATAAATGTGTTTTTGTGTGGAGACTAGACGTTTACTTGGATTTTTTATTTCCAGGGATGGTATTCATATCGATCCTTTAAAAATCATTTCCATTGTGGCCTTACCCCCTCAGACTAATATCACATAACTTCAAAGTTTGCAAGGGAAGGAAACATTTTTGTGAATTTTTGCGGAAAATATGCATGGATACATGCGATTGTTGAGAAAGAACACTCCATTCATCTGGGATGCTCTGGATCAACAAGATTTCAAAAATTTAAAACATGCAATTACACACTCACCTATATCGCATCCCCTCGATTATTTGAAATACTATTTTCTATATCTCACTGCCTCCACTACTACCGTTGGTATGGTCTTAGTGTAGGAAGATACAAACGACCAAGAACATGTGATATATTATTTAATTAAGACTCTATTAGACTAAGAAACCCAATACTCACATTTTTAGAAGTTGGATTTGGATACTTTCATAGCTGTGCAACATTTTTGTGACTACATTTTACTTCACACTACTATTGTTCTCATGGAACATGGATTACTGTACGAAATGGGATTACTGTCATTGTAGCCATGGATTATTGTATGAAATGGGATTAGGCGATGCCTACATATGGAGAGGATGGTAAGGTTTTCTCCCTCTTCCTTTTCAATCACGTCATAACTAGGTTTGAGATTACTCAAGCCATAGTTACCAATCACTGATCTCATTTATGTAATTAGATCATGAGTGAGCTAAGTGCTAAGTTGGGTTTTCGCCATGAAAAATAAACTCCCTACTATCCATGAGCTAAAGGCCATGTTGAAGCCTTTAACAAGGTTTTAAAAACTATGCTTTGTAGGATTGTAATGTCCCTGACCCTCCAAACAGAAAATAGGATGCTACCATGCCATTAGCCAACCAAGCAACTAAGCCCATGAACATGTGCATACATAAAAACTGAAATAAAATGCTTTGAAGTAAAGATGCATACATGGTTATCATACAGCAGAAGAAAAACCATACATCCAAGCATTCAACATGTTCATCATAATTCATTAAACAGTAAATATGATTGGAGAGATGAAATAGCCAAGAATACTTATCTTATTGAGGAATTCGTCCCGCAACCAGCTATGTCGCTACAACGTTCCACCCAACCATAGGCCAATGTGCTCCTTAATCTCTCAGCAATGCTGCCACCCCCAAGATGGGCATGATTCCCCAAGGAATAAGGAATAAGCAGGCTTACACATAGCCAAGGATACACAAATCAGCCAAGCCAACACAGTTCGGTTTATTAGGCCATCAAGGAGCTAGGAAAAGCTGAATGGTAAGCTAGTGAGCTCATTGAAGAGCTAAGGAAACCCACACCAGAACTAGCATGAATTCTAGGACACCCACACACACCCAACACAAGGAAATCAGTCCCTTCTCTGCTACACAGTCCCTCAGGCCCTGACCTCCCTTCCAATGCTATTCAGGGGTTGTTGAGAAGAAAGCCAGCCCTCTAGTTCTGTTTGTGTGGCTTCCAAACACACCAGGTTTATAAAGCATACTCTAACCTTCATTCCCACTCCAACACAGTCTGAAGACCAACCACTGCATACACACAAAAAAACCAAGCAATTCACAGCTCTGTGAGAAACAAAAGAAAACAAGATGAAGCGCATCTCAGGCCAAGAAAAGTGATTCAGAGTTGTTCTTGGACCTAGAATGGCCAAAAAAACTTAGCAGCAACCCAAAACGTAATTGCCCCCACAAAAAACCAAAACCATGGATTAAACCAACAACAACCAAATTCATGGATGAACCAACAGTAACTACAACGTGAATGAATCTATAGCAAAACCACAATTCATGGGGAGGACAATAGCAAACCCAAATCGTCAATGGTTCCTTCACAAGAAAAATCATGGGTGACAGTAAACGGTTTCTCCAGCTCTCTACATGAGGAAACGATGAAGAAAATCCTGTTCATGAGGATGGGCAAGAATGGAGTAATGGGTAGTGGTTTCCCTACCCATGTGAAGATGGAGAGTTTGCTGGTGGAGTGGGCATGTGGGAAAAGAATAATAGTCCTGCCACTCACCACTTCCCAGCAATAACTTCCCAACTAACTTCAGGGTTCCTTTTTAATGGCTGACACATGGATTTTCCCCATAGGCTCATGGTTTAACATTCGCCCCCCCCTTATCCTTAGGAAAATTCATGCCCCTTTCATCATGGTTTCATTGACATAGCTGGTTGGGGTTTATTTTAATTAAAGATGTATATTTACATGATGCCAAAACTAATATGTGTCCTATATCATGATATACCATCGACAACGATTTCAATCGCCGAACATAACACAACCAAATAGATGGTGGGGATTTTTCCTTTAGCTACACACCACAATTAATATATACACTATATACATTTAATGCAAACTGGGTCAAAACTAGGGTGTTACATTGCCCTCCCCCTTCAATAGCACTGTCGTCAGTGCTTTACAAAATTTGAACAAAATGCTACACCGGTACCACCTCAGTGTTCCACAGAATTGAACAAAAATGGATGTGCCAATCACATGGCATCCTCTAGCTCCCACATAGCCTCTTCAGGTTCGTAGTGCTCCCATTGCACCTTTACCTGTCCTATGGCTTTGTTCCAGAGCATGGTGACCTTTCGGTCTAGGATGCGCATTGGCTCGATTTGGAACTCTCCCTCGGGGTGCACCTGAATAACATCCCAATTTATCACATGGTTAGGATCATGTACATATATTTTAAGCAAAGAAACATGAAAAACATTATGATCTCTAGTGCTAGCAGGAAATGCAAGTCTATATGCAACTGGCCCTATTCTTTCAAGCACTTCAAACGACCCACAATATCTTGGTGACAGTTTGGTATAGCTTCCAAGCTTCAAGGAACTCTTCTTTGTCTTCACTCTAAGGTAAACATGATCCCCAACATTGAAATCCCTGTTCCCCTATGCTTATCTGCATAGATATTCTATCTATGCAATGTTGCTTTCAGATTTTGCCTGATCTTCACAACCTCCTGCTCCATCTCCTTCAGCAGTTCTGGACCAATCACAACCCTATTCATTGGATTATCCCAAGGCAGTGGTGTCCTACACCTTCTTCCATACAAAGCTTCATACGGACTCATCCCTAAGGATGCCTACTATCCATTGTTATAAGCAAACTCTACCAAGTGTAAGTAATCTTCCCACTTGGTTGGTTTGTCCATCACGTACATGCGAAGCATATCTTCCAGCACCTGATTAAATCTCTCTGTCTGCCCATTTGTGTGAGGATGGTATGCAGTGCTGAATTTTAGCTTTGTACCCAAATCTGCAAACAACCCCTTCCAAAAATTTGAAGTGAACTTGACATCTTTGTCAGAGACTATTGCCTTAGGAAATCCATGCAATTTGAAAATCTCCTTCATGAATATCTTTGCAATGTCATCAGTCTTATGCGTAGACTTAACCGGTATAAAACGTGCTGCCTTTGTCAACCTGTCTACCACAACCATGATGGAATCATGTTGTCTCCAAGTCATCGGTAATCCAATAATAAAATCCATGGAAATAACTTCCCATTTCCATTCTGGAACTGGAAAAGGCTGCAACAAACCTGTTGGGTGTTGATGCTCAACCTTTACCTGCTGACATTTCATGCACCTTGATATGTATTCAGCCATGTCCTTTTTCATTCCTGGCCAAAAGTACTACTTCTTGGCTGTAGCAACTGTCTTCTGGTATCCTGGGTGACCAGAATACAGAGCTTGATGGATTTCATCCATAACAACTCTCCTCAAATATGCTACATTTGGAATGTAAATTCTACCTTTATAGGTAAGAAGTCCATCTTCTTCCAATTTATATCCCTCATACCTCTTCTCAAGACTTTACTGCTGCAATTTGTCATTTACCAGCTCAGACAATTCATCTCCAGCAACATGATTAACAATTTGCTGCCTCAAATCTGATTGGCAAATACTAAGAGATGCCACATGCATTTCTTGCACCTTCCTGCTGAGTGCATCAACTACCTTATTCTCTTTTCCCTTTATGTTCTTGATTTCAAAATCAAACTCACATAAAAACTCCAGCCATGTCGCTTTCCTAGCTTTCAGATTAGGCTAATCAAACAGATACTTCAGACCACAATGGTCTATCCTTAGCTTAAATATTCTTCCCATCATGTAATGCCTCCACATCTTGAGAGCATGTACTATAGATACTGTGACCCAAATACTGAATTCTATCCCTATAGAAGTCACACTTTCTCAGCTTTGCATACATCTGATGCTCCCTAAGCAATTGCAATGTCAATCTCAAATGCTCTTCATGCTCTTCCTCATTCCTAGAGTAAATAAGAATGTCATCAAGGAAAACAAGAACAAACTTGTCCAAATACTTGTTGAAGACACTGTTGATAAGGCACATAAATGTAGCGGGTGAATTTTTTAGACCAAATGGTACCACCACAAACTCATAATGTCAATACCTTGTTCTGAAGGCTGTCTTATGAATGTCTTCATCCTTGATTATCACCTGGTGGTAACCAGACCTCAAGTCAATATTAGAAAATATTTTTGCTCCTCTCATTTGATCAAAGAGGTCATCAATCCTAGGAAAAGGATATTTATTCTTCACAGTGACTTTGTTCAGCTATCTGTAATCAATACACAACCTGCATGTACCATCTTTCTTCTTTACAAACAGAAATGGTGCTCCCTAAGGAGACACACTTATCTTGATATACTTCTTTTCCAACAACTCTTGCAGTTGCATCTTCAACTCTAGCATCTCTGGTGTACTCATCCTATAGGGTGTCTTGGACACGGGTGCTGCTCCCGGCACAAGTTCAATTGTGAAATCAAAGTCCTTCTTTGGAGGAAGCCCTGGAATCTCATCAAGAAATACATCCTTGAATTCCTGTAACACCTGATAGTCCTCCATCCTAGGAGTTTCATCCTCCAATGCCTCCAAAATATGAGCTGCATACAACTGGCAACCTTTCCTACAGAACTTCTTCAACTGCATTGCTGAAACCTACCTTACTGAAATCACCTTTGGAATACCCTTCACAACTATTGGGTTCCCTTCTTCATCCATGCATTTGAAAGTCTTGTTATAACATTCAAGCTTCACCCTATGAGCTTCTGACCAATCCATTCCAATGAGAACATCATAGGAACCAAGTGGTAGAACATTCATATCTACACAAGTGACCAACCCATTCATGGCCAATGGACATTTCTCTACAACTTCACTAACCTTTCTCTTAGTTCCAGTGTCTAGCTGAACTAACCAAGATTTTCTATGCTTTACTTTCTTAAAAGAACAATTCTCCACTACTTTAGGGGTAATGTAACTATGAGTAGAACCGGGGTCAATCAAAATAGAAATAGATTGCTCAACAATCTTACCTGCAACTTCAACCACAGTTGACTGGTGATCTGCCTGGAAGTCCTCCAGTGCTGCATAAATCCTAGGGACTTCGCTTGCTACTTGACCCATTGTTTCTGCTTCTTGAATGTTGTAAGCTGGCCTTGCACTCTCATTCTCGAGTGGACAATTTCTGCGCATGTGGGGTCCTCCACATTTCCAAAATTGAAGTGGTCCTCTATTCTGTTGTGGATCTTTAGGCTTTTATCCTATCACTCCAACTAGCTTACTCATAGCTTGGGATTCTTGCTTCTGCAGGTTCCTGAAGTTAAAAGGTTTGAAACCTTTCTTTATTTGGTCAAACTTCTCATTCTTCTTGTCCTTCCATGCCTTATGGTAACCAGGTTTACCTTTTCTTTGCTCATAGCAATACTTAGCCTTCCTTAGTGCTTCTTCAAGAGTTCTAGGTTCATAAAACTCAATTATGTCTTTGTAATATTGAGGCAATCCACTCAGAAAATGCTTGACATTCACCTTCTCATCTTTGATGTACTTGACATACCTCAACAATTCCAAGAACTTATTTACATATTCTTCCATGGTCTGCTATCCCAATCTCAGCTCATGGAACTCCTTCATCTTGTCATCATAATACCTGTCAGAGAGGCATTTCTAATTGAAATACTTCTTGAACTGTTTCCACTTAAGTCTCCTTTCATTGATCCTCTTTACTTGCTTGAAGTGTTCCCACCAAATGGATGCTCTTCCATTCAGATTGAATATGGCAACTGTTGCTTTCATGTTTCCCGAATAATCCTGAACTTGGAAGTACTTCTTTATACCAAGAAGCCAAGCTTCAGCCTCTTGTCCAGTCTTTACCTCACCGTCAAATGTAGGAGGTTTATCCTTCTTAAATTCATCCTGAGAGAGATCCCTATGGTGTCTCCTTCTCTTTCCTTTACGAGAAGAAGAGCTTGAATCCCCGCTGGATTCTTTGGAGTCACATGATCCACTAGAAGTCCTTCTTCTTCTTCTAGTACTGCTCTTACTGCCTTCTGGTTTTGTTGTAGCCCGTCCAGAGTCTATCTTTCTTTGCAAGTCTATCAAACTCTGCAACATAGCAGCATTCAACTGATGCTGCTCTTCCTGGGATTTAATCAATATTCTCATGGTGACTACAACATCTAACGGTGTCTCTTGGAATCTCCTTCCATCAGACTCTATGTCATCATTTCCATTACGAACATTTTCTCCCATGGCATCTCACGCATGCTCGTAGGAATCTCGAGCATCATATCCATCATGGGTTCTCATGGCTGAACCACAACTTACTTACCAACCTACACTACCTCGAATACTGCCCTTGAAGGTGACTATGATTCTTCAAAATGTGTTAGTAACACAACCATTAGCTGCAAAACATTATACAAATTAGAATTACTTACCTTTTTTTGGAAAAAAAATCATAAAATGACAACTTTTCCCCAAACACAGAATTTTCTTCCTCAAAGACGACTGTCTCACGGGGACAATGGGGGTCAAGGGGGCTTGCCCCTCATTTTTTTGTTTGTAAATATTTGGTATTTTTGAAATCTGGCGCAAGAGATCACAACCACTTTTCTCCTTTTCAGCCCTGAAAATCCACTGAAAAACTGCTGAAAATTGCACTGAAAACTGCTGAAATCCCTTGAGAAATCCCACTTGAAAACTTCAAAATTATCTTTTGTCAAATTAGAGCTCTTCCCAACTAACCATCCGACGTATCGGCTCCTTAGTTGACTACTCTTCCGACACCTCGGTGGTCTCAACTTCATCTTTCATCCAACACTCATCGGCTGTCCAATCAACCAAATTTTTCCGACGTTTCAGGCCGATCTTCCTCTGGATTTTGACGTATCAGTGGAGCGATCCTCTAAGTTTCTCCTACGTGTCGGCGGACTGATCATCTAAATTTCTTTGATGTGTCGACGGGCTGATCATCTAAATTTTTTTGATGTTTTCTGTACTTAGAAAAAATTTTGAAAAATTTCCTTTTATCTTCCGCCACCACATCGACTCTCTCATCCTCTTCCTTTCGTCGCCGTTACGGTGCCTTCTTTCCTTTCCAACCGCTTCATCAGCTTGTTGCAGCTGCAACTATTTCCTAAAATTCAAAAAAATTTGGGACCCTCCTTTAATTCGTTTTGCTTGATTTTTTTGGTTTTACTTGATGCTTGAATGAAGATTACTTTTATGCGGGAAATGTTTTAATGTTTGAATTGATTTTTGCCTTGTCGTCAGAAGTGTTTTGGACTTTTGAGTCAGGAGTCTACTTGTCTCCGCGTCCGTCGTTGCGGAAAAGAGCCGGACATCAAGTCCGAAGGCAGGTGTATTTGGTTTTCGATGTATTTTATTTATCGGCAGTTGTTTTGAAATCCCATCGGAGCCTTTGTCTATACGTTTTCCGCCGTTGTGGAAAATGTTCTGCGAGGTTGTCCGAAGTTTGTTTCATCCTTTTTCGATTCCCGCCATTTTGTCTCGCCGGTACTTGGTGTTTTCAACTTTCGTCGTTGCGGCTCTATAAAGAACTATGCTGCCGATAGTTTGATTTATTTGTTCCACTTAGTCAAGATTCATTCGCTTGATGCATGTTTATTTTGACTCCGATTTTTCCGGTCTGTGGAACTTGTTCCTTTTATGTTTTCACTGTTACGACTCTCTAACCATCTATTGACCCGAGGTCTTAGACTCACGGACTCCGATGCGAGTGCTAACTTATTTCTCTCGCCAACGCCATTACGGGTGTTCCGACGTTTTCTTCATTCACCGTTGCGGAGGAGATAGTGCCTTGGTCGTCGATCCCATATATTTTTTGCCGCCCGATGACCTAATTTTTTCCTGCCAATTTCCTGTTGACCGCGACGTATATATAGTGGGGTTTGGGGGTTTCATTTTTTTATTGTTATTTTGGACTCTTCTCTGTGCTATCATTTTCTCTCGAGCAGACAAAGATTCTCGCTGTCGGTACCTTCACTCCTAGGTGGCTCCACCGTGGAGGTTCAATGGTTTTCCTCCACTAGTCGTGCAACAAAGTTCCAGGTAGGCCCTTCTGCCCATTTTCTGTTCCGTTTGATTGGTTGAGATACTTTTCTATCCCCGTGGTTAGTGTTTCCTTAGGTTTTCCCATCCCAACCTGTATATATTCGAGTTAATTAGTATGGTTTCTCGATGGGGAGATTTCTTAGTTGTTTGATGATGACTCTCATGACCGTTGAGGTTCTGCAAAGCGCAGTCGACTGACAGGGAAACCGATGCAGATGGCCGTTACGTTGTCCGCACCAGCTTCCCCCAGTCTGCGTAAGGCTGGCTGGGGGGGTGTTTTCAAGTTTTTTATTCCATGAGGCCATGAGTTTGGTTCCACAGTTCGGTCGCCCTCATCTTCACAAACCAGGACCTCAATGTTGTTTTTACTTCCTGCTTAGGGTGACCCTATTCAGTTTCGAATTCGAACCCCGAACCAGTCTAGGAAAGAATTGCATTACCCAATCAGACCGTGAAGAGAGTGTTTACAGCAAGTAGCTTCACATTGTCTTCTAGTATGCTATCACTTGCAACGTCCTCATTTGAGCTGGTTTTAGTTTAGGTGCCTTTTTTCTTTCGCGTAGCATGTAGGTCGTGGCGCCGAGAGGGGGTTCGGGACTGTGTTCATGTTGACAAGACAAGGGAGATATTTGTCGTTCTTGGAAGGCCGTGATTTTCTAAATCCATAAATTGTTGGGCGTGAGCTGGTTTATTCTTTGGACATGAGCATTTGATTTTTGAACATTGTTTGCTTATTTTTCATAGCTGCACTCATGTTTAGCATAAATGAGGTAAAACGCTTATACTGTTGTCTTTATCTTTAAATGTTATCTAGAAATGACCCAACAGAACGTAAAAGAAATTCTTGTATATGACAGGGAAATTCCTCAGAATTCAAGATGTCCAAACGTCAGAAGAAGAAGGATCCCGTAGTTGAAGAGGAACCTGAAGTCGAAATCATTACCAGATTCGAATACACCTACGAGGACACCAAATGCATAGTTTGTGTGGAACCCGAATATCAATGGCGGGAAATCTACAGATTGATAATGCGCCGAGAAGTACCCGACATAGGCTTTGAAGAAGAAACCATATATGACAATATAGAGAAATATTCCTTGATGAGAATTGCTACTAGACCTGAGCTCTTTCCATGCTTAAAAGTGATTGGGTGGATTCTGCCCAAGGCAGATGTAAACACCATGATTTTGGAAAATTTTGATAAACAGGGCTATAATGCTTATAGCCCTGGGTATGTATCACTGGCCTACCACTTACCAGAAGCACAAGTATACCTGACTGAAGACTGGCTGAAGGCCATAAGGATGGACCTAGTCGAGACACTAAAAAGGATGCTCATGCCTGGCAAGAATTTTAGAACTAGGCCGACCGAGGAATATGACACTGCAAGTTTAAGAACCCCTTACGGGTTCATTGCTCTAATGCTGAACCAAATTTTTGGGAGGGCCCACGGTAAAAGTTTCAAATTGGAGTGGGTGCCTATAATTTTCTATGTTGCAACATAGGGGACAGTGTTCAACTGCGCAAACATTGTGTCCAACAGCCTCTCGGCTTGCATTACTTTAGCATTAGGAGGGGTGTCCCAGAAGAGATAAGAGTTATACATGAGCTCTATATCCATAGATTGCATATTTTGCAATCAACCCTTCCCCAATCTAAGGTGTATCTGGGTTCGGGAAATAACACCAGTCTACTCAGCATACAAGCCATTGTGGGCCCACAAATACCACAATCACTATATGGAAGTGTGTGAGCATTTCATTATGCCATTCTATACCCTGATTTTCTTGAAAGAGTGCGACTGCATGTCGGAGGAGGCATTGCAGGTGATTGAAGAATATGCAGACTATTACTTGACTGAGGATGGACTATATTTCAGAATGTTTGGATGCTCTAGAGCACCCTCACTACTGCCTAAGTATGCCACTGACTATGTAGTCCACAAAGAGGCAGTTAGACAAGTCTTTTTAGATGGCATTGGGAGATTTCTTTTTGAACACAAGAAAGCAGCTTACCCTCCTTTTCCATTCAGGTTGGGAAGCTACAAGTTCACTAGAGTGAAGAAAGACGACAAATTCGTGGAAGAGTTGGGGAAATTCCATTTTGGGGAAATGCATTTCCACAGGAATGATTCCCGGAATAAGGTTGCAGAGAACTGCAAAGAGGCGAATGTACATTTAGAATGCACCAGCCACTGGGACAGAGAGGAATCCATTTTCCGCAATGCACAAAATATGACAGCCTTAAGAAGAAGGTTTAAGAAGAAAATCACCACCAAAGGTGGAAAAGAACAGGATGAGCAAGCAAAGGCAGAGGAGGAGGAAACTAGAGAAAGAAATGAAGATGCTAGGAGACTAGCACAAGAGGCCGAAGGCTAGCTCAAAAGAGAAGAGGAGGAAAAGAGAAGATATGCACAAGAGGCAACTAGAAAGGCAGAGGAAGCTGCCAAGAGCGAGGAAGAAGAAAAGAAAATAAAGATGGATGAGGAGCTGAAGAAGCAGGAAGCAAAAAAGCTAAAGCTGACACAGACAGTGACAAAGCAATCAACTTCCGATGCAGTAGATAGTCAGGCTCAAGACTTGGGGAACCTTGATATTCAAGATCCTGAGGTGGCTACTGGTAGCATACGAGAACAAGCTTTGGTCCCCACCCTTAGGCTAATCCCGTTTCAGCAGAAGAAGGGGGAGGAGGTACCATATTTCAGCACTATCTGTTATGATAGGGAAAAGAAAATTATAGTGAAGAGGACCGACAGAAAGGTCGAGACTGGGGGGCAGTATGGTAAAATGATAAATGATACCACTATCATATACGGGATAGACAAAGACCCCAGGTTCACTATTAGAGTGGGGGCTGCATTGATCCATGCTTCCGAGGACAATGTAGATAAAATAATGACTGATCTTGAACAGTCAAAGAAGTCCTCTTCTCAGCTCAAAGATACCCTAAGAAAATAAAGAGAAGAAAATAATAGGTTGAAAAAAAAGTTTGAAGACATACAACAAGAAATAAAGTCTTCACAAGCTGAGCTCCAGTTCCTCCAAGTAGAAAAGAGGTCTATGGAGGCTGCCCAAGAAAATCTAGAGAAAGTGCAGCAAGAATGTCAAGGGTTGAAGGCAGAAAAGGAGTAGCTGCTAGGAAGGATAGGGGAGTTGGAGTTGCAGAAGGATAACTTGGAGGAATCTAAGAGGCAAACTCAGGGGAAGAATGTTGAACTCAAAGGATAGATTACCTCATTGACTGCATCCTTGGAGGAGGCCAAGGAAAACAAAGTCAGTGTTCAGATGTTCAAGGAGCACATTCTGGCACAAAGAAGCAAGATGCACCAGCTGCAAATGGCCATAGAGGAAGAGAGGTGCAAGGTCTTGCAGGTGGATAATCGACTGGAAGAGATTTTGGAAACCTCTTTGTATTTTTTTTACAGATCATAGGACATCTCAGAAGTCTTGACTGGAAGGATGGCGAGATCAGAAGCGAATGAAGAAACCCCTGCTGATCTACCTTCAAAAGATCAACATGCCCTAAGGCAAGACTATGATTTACTGGATTTTTCCATCAACACAGCTAAAGAGTTCAAGAAGGCTGTTAAGAAGACAAAAGGGGCTTGTGTAGAATTATTCAGAAGGCTTCTGATCACTTATAATCGATTCCAAGTAGAGGCTGAGAAAAGAATGGATACTTTTCCAGACCACAGCCTATTTTTGGAGATTTTGCAAAGAAGATATCAAGGGGATGAGCAAAGGATACAACACATTAAAGCTTTAGATGAACAGACCTTGAAGAATGAAGTAGATCATTCTGCGGTTAGTGTGCAGCTGTAGAAGACCAACTTCGCCTAAGTGCAGCCAGAATAGAAGTCATAAGGAATCAGGTTGCTAAGTTCGAAATAAATATTCGTTTTCTAGAACCTTCTGAATTCGAAAGTATTTCCTCAGAAGCTTCAGCATGGAAGGAATTTTTGAATAGTCAAGCGGGACCCTCCTCATGAGCACTTTATTTGTTTTATTGTAATATATTATAATTTTGATAAACACTTAATGTGGAAGATGAAGAGTTGGGGAATCCCAAGAGTCATTGCGTGAGCAGCCCAATAGTTTTGCTCTTTTGTATAAATATAGAGAATCTAGACAAGTAGAGGGACCTTTTTCCCAGTTAGATTGGGGATGACGTATTGTAAGAAGAACTATTTCCTTTTGCAATAAATAACTACAGTTTTCCTGTTGGAGAAAGCTTGGTGGCATGTTCAAATATTATGCTATGGATTTGTTGAAGAGGAACTATTTCATTTTCAGCTTTTTGTCCATTAACTGTGAGATCGTTCTAACTCTTTGAACCTATGTTCTTGTATGAGTGATCTCTAGTTTATTTTATGAAAATTTCCACTATGAGTAATGAATGTTGTTCATAAACAATTGGCTATCTGGTTGTTCAAATATCTTTAAATGTCCATGTGTTTGAAAGAAGTATCAGCTATCTCTAATTTCTTTTTATAATGCATGCACAAAATACATTACTCATTAATAAGTGATAATTTTGCTCCCTAGGGATAGGTTAGGTAGTCAGTTTTAATTTCTTGTCGTGTGTGATTTAGATGCAAGAGAGCCTAAGACGAGAGGTAAGAACCTGCGCATCACATTGTGAACACTCCTTGCATTCTCAATCAATCTACATTTTAGAAAAGCATTAGCATGTCATACTTAAAACTAAAACAAAAAAATATACGCGGTGGATCGGGCCGCAACCGGTAAAACCTTTTATTTTTGTAATTTGACCTACGGTAGCCGGACTGCGAACCAGACGGATTTCCTACACCAAACAATCACAGGCTAGTTGGGAACATTGACTGGGGAGAATCCCTTACTGTTTTTGCCTATGAATTTCCAGGCCTCAACAGTTTCTGGCACTAGAAGGAGGGCCACCAGTGCATGGCTGGCCGAGGAAACCCATTTTCTCGAAATAGCCCCACCAGTGATAATTTTGAAAAGCAGTTTGTGTCCTGATCCAAATACTCACAAGAATAGGGAACATCTGTTTGCTGTGGACTCCTGTTCCTTCACCTCCTCACTCTCACCCAGACTCATGGCAGGTGTAAATGCAAACAAGCCTAACCCACCAAATCCACAATCGGCTTGGAAAGCCAGATCACCCTTGAACCTAACACCTCTGTTGCATGACTTACATCAAGCTTTTGAGAAGTTGCAACCTAAGTTTGATCCTAATGAGAAGGTTGTAGTAGATGACCACTTGCAAAGTTTCTATTTTGCAATAGAAGGATTAAGGGCTAGGGAATATGATGATGTTGTTTGTAGACTTTTCCCACATACCCTTAAAGGAGTAGCAACATCCTGGTACTTTGGTTTGCCTGCAAAATCTATCCCAGATTGGGATACCTTTGAAAGGATTTTTAGAAGCAAATATGCAGCCTAAAAGATGCATGCAGCACTAATGAAAGGATTAGGCGCTTTAAAAAAAGAAAGGACAGAGAAGGTACAGAATTTCACTCTAAGATTTTCAACTTACCTCAAGAACTTCTATGCAACTGATAAGCCTTCCGATAAAGTTCTGATTGAGCATTACACCTCAGCTTCAGGTCCTAACTTGTCTATGTTCACAAAAGCTCAAGTTAAGCCTACGTTAGCTGAGACTTATGAAGAAGCAGAAAGACTAGAGGATGAAAAAGAAAGTATAGAGGATTATCCTAAGCAATCTGGAGAAAAAACTACCAGGAAAAGAGCCTTATTGCTGTCTAAACCTAAAGAGGAGCAATCACATGATTTTGAGGGAATGCTAAAGACGATGCAAAAGCTTTGCAACAGAATAATAGATTTGGAGAAAGAAAAAGAAGCTCAGAAAGCTTATAAGCCTTACTACAAAAAAAGGGAAGATAACAACCAATTCAAGACCCCGCCACCCAATTCAGCATCAATGAATCTGATAGAGGTAGGGATGGATAATTTCTGCACTTTTCACCAACAACCCATTCTGAAAAGAATTGTATTCAATGGTTAAATTCAATGACATTGGTAATGAATCAGGTTTTGGACTCTAAATTAACTAAGGATAGTGATGAAGAGGAAAAAAGTAATCAGACCATAGAAAGACAGGAAAATGATACCATGTTTTTATGGGATTGTGTCTCGCTGTTCGATACAGGAAAAAGTATTTTTAAACCTTAGAATGTGCCAACGACAACAAAAAACATGATTTTGGTAAATAAATATAATTCAATAATTTTAAAAATTAAAAAGCTACAAGAGAATGTCAGGAGACAGCCAAACAACAATGTTGAAGAGAAAGTACCCGAAATTACCATTTTCAGCCAAGAGACGGAGCAGATCAACAATCCTGCTAAACCTATGAAAGAACAAGTAGGTGTTAACAGAGGGAACACTAAAAATCCTGAAGAGCCAGAAGAAGAGATGCCCACTGAAAACCAACCTGTAGATGAAGAGGTCGAATCAATTGGGGAAGAGAAAGCTAGAACCCCACCTTTCCTTTTGACTTTGGAAATGTTAAATCATAAGGTGCATAATTGTTTGGTAGATTCTAGATCATCAGTGAATGTTATGCCACTTGCAGTTTGCAAACAAATTAATGGAAAACCAAAACCTACTACTTGGGAAGTCACTCAACTAGACAAAACTAATGTCAAAGTAGTGGGAGAAATGGAGAATGTTCTCATTCATTTATCTGCAAATAACAAGATATGTCAATTTATTGATATTGTGGTGGCTGACATACCTAATGGATATGGGCTTATTCTAAATTGTGACTGGTCTGCAAGGTTAAAAGGGTATTTTGCTTCAGATTGGTCACATTTGTGGTTTCCTCATGAAGGGATCCCAAATCGGATCAAAATTTTGAGAGAACCTTACACGAAACACAATATTACTAATTTGGAAGAAGGTAATGAATCTGCTAACTCTGTTTTGGGGAATTATCTAACGAAACTTGAGCTAAGATATCATGCCTCAGAAAAATCCAGCAATATGACTGACACTCATCTTGATCTCCTTCAACTTTCTCAGGCTGATGAGATTGATTGTAAATCGGTAGACATGATTTCGGTTTCAAAATTAGCAGAATTAGACCATGGTTAGGTATCTCATGTCTGCAATCCAGCCTAGCTCCTTGACTCATAAGTTGAAATATTTTCAAGTGTGGGCACAATTTTATTTTTCTTTTGATTTCATGACCTTGTACATAAATAATTTGATACAATTTTTGCTTTGATTTACCGCTTTTATTTCTGGTTATTTTGGTTTGTTTTTTAATAAAAGAGGCAAACTTTTGGTTGCATGGAAAGCATCAGGGTTCTTGATTAACTGAAATCTTTGGGAAAAGACTGTGCATTTTATTTTGAAATGATAGAATGTCTTCTAGTAGGTACTTTTCCTAAATGGATATGCACTCATTGAAGTCTTTCTTAACCCCTAAAAATAACTCAGAATTAAAAGGTCTGGAATACTATTTTGAGGCTCCTTCCATTTCACATCTAATATGTCTTAGGGAGTGATGGCTAAGGACCCACAGAAAGGAAGCAAGGTAAACAGTTTATTATATATAAATAATCCCATGCCATGATTTCAAAATCCTAAAGGTTGTTAAGAGTCAAAACTCCTAAAAGAAGCAATACATACCAATGCAAAGTATCAGAAATATGAATATCAATCTGCTAAAATTTCTTCTCCATCCGTGAGCTGAAAAGTAAATACATCTCTCACACAAAAGGATACTATGGATGGAAGAGCCTGAATAAAAAAAAAATTCAAAAAGAAAAGCAGATGGAGGACTTGTAAGAGCAAAAGTTCAAAAGGGCACAAAAGTGCAAGTGGCATGGGAATGAGGAACAAATGAATAGTTTTGTTTTCCATATGTTACGATCCTGTGGTGTCCAAGCTAGAAAATACCCGCAGATAGAGGTAAAATAAATCTCACCTATTAAGCCTCAAAAGAGTTATCCGGACTTTCAAATATTTTGGGTGTTCCCATTTCCCAAAGAATGGACTGTTCTCAATTATTTAAATGCATGTGTTTGACATCTTAGGAATACAAGCAACTGGAAGTATTCAACTTATGAGCTGAGTGATTAAACAGTCTTTTACTGGGAAGAAGTTAAGTCAGAAATCTAGGGTTCACTAGGTAGTCGCCAATTGTTGCAGCTACAACTATTTCCCAAAATTCAAAATTTTTTTGGGACCCTCCTTTAATTTGTTTTGGTCGGTTTTTTTGGTTTTGCTTGAATGAAGATTACTTTTATGTGGGAAATGTTTTAATGTTTGAATTGATTTTTTCCTTTCCGTCGGAAGTGTTTTGTACTTTTCAGTTAGGAGTCTAGTCGTCTGTGCTTCCGTCGTTGCGGAAAAGAGCCGGACATCAAGTCTGAAGGTAGGTGTATTTGGTTTTCAATGTATTTTATTTATCGACAGTTGTTTTGAAATCCCAATGGAGCCTTTGTCTATACGTTTTCCATAGTTGCGGAAAACGTTCTACAAGGTTGTCTAAATATTGTTTCATCCTTTTCTGATTCCCGCCATTTTGTCTCGCCGGTCCTTGGTGTTTTCAACTTTCGCCGTTGCACCTCTATAAAGAACTATGCTACCGATAGTTTTATTTATTTGTTCCGCTTGGTCGATATTCATTCGCTTGATGCATGTTTATTTTGACTTTGATTTTGCTGGTCTGTGGAACTTGTTCCTTTTATGTTTTCACCATTACAGCTCTCTAACCGTCTATTGATCTGAGGTCTTAGTCTCGCGAACTCCGATGCGAGTGCTGATTTATTTCTCCCGCCAACGCCATTGTGAGTGTTCCGACGTTTTCTTCATTCGCCGTTGCGGAGGAGATAGTGCCTTGGTTGCCGATCCCATAGTTTTTTGCCGCCCGATGACCTAATTTTTTCCCTTCGATTTCCTGTTGACCATGACATATATATAGTGGGGTTTGGGGGTTTCATTTTTTTATTGTTATTTTGGACTTTTCTCTGTGTTGTCATTCTCGCTCGAGCAGACCAAGATTCTCATTGTCGATACCTACGCTCCTAGGTGGCTTTGCCATGGAGTTTCAACGGTTTTCCTCCACCAGTCATGCAACACAATGCCAGGTAGGCCCTTGTTCCCATTTTCCATTCTGTTTGATTGGTTGAGCTACTTTTCTGTCCCCACGGTTAGTGTTTCCTTAGGTTTTCCCATCCCGGCCTGTATATATTCGAGTTAATTAGTGTGGCTGCCCGGTGGGGATATTTCTTAGTTGTTTGATGATGACTCTCATGGATGTTGAGGTTCTACAGACCGCAGTCGAATTCTAGGGAAACCGGTGTAGACGACCGTTATGTTGTCTGCACCAGTTTCCCCCAGTTTGCGTATGGCCGACCGGGGGGGTGTTTTCAAGTTTTTTATTCCATGAGGCCATGAGTTTGGTTCCATAGTTCAGTCCCCCTCATCTTCATGAACCAGAACCTCAATGTTGTTTTTACTTCCCGCTTAGGGTGACCCTGTTCAGTTTCGAATCTGAACCCCGAACCAGTCTAGGGTAGAATTGTATTACCTAGTCAGACCGTGAAGTGAGTGTTTATAGTAAGTAGCTTCCCTTTGTCTTCTAGTATGCTATCACTTGCAGTGTCCTAGTTTGAGTTGGTTTTAGTTTAGGAACCTTTTGTCTTTTGCATAGTGTGTAGGTCGTGGCGCTGAGAGGGGGTTCGGGACTATGTTCATGTTGACAAGACAAGGGAGATATTCATCGTTCTTGGAAGGCCGTGATTTTCTAAATCTGTAAATTGTTGGCCATGAGCTGGTTTAGTCTTTGGATAGGAGCATTTGATTTTGGAACATCGTTTGCTTATTTTTCATAGATGCACTCATGTTTAGCATAGATGAGGTAAAACACTTATACTATTGTTTTTATCTTTAAATGTTATCTGGAAATGACCCAACAGAACCTGAAATAAATTCTTGTATATGACAGGGAAATTCCTTAGAATTCAAGATGTCCAAACGTCAGAAGAAGAAGGCTCCCATAGTTGAAGAGGAACCTGAAGTCAAAACCATTACCAGAGTCGAATACACCTACGAGGACACCAAATGCATAGTTGGTGTGGAACCCGAATATCAATGGGGGGGAATCCATAGATTGATAATGCACCGAGAAGTACCCAACATAGGATTTGAAGAAGAAACCATTTATGCCAATATAGAGAGATCTTCCTTGATGAAAATTGCTACTAGACCTGAGCTCTATCCATGCTCAAAAGTGATTGGGTGGATTCTTCCCATGGCAGATGTAACCACCATGATTTTGGAAAATGTTGATAAACATGGCTATGCTGCTTATAGCCCTGGGTATGTAGCACTGGCCTACCACTTACCGGAAGCACAAGTCTACCTGAAGGAAGACTGAATGAAGGCCATCAGGATGGACCTAGTCGAGACACTAAAAAGGATTCTCATGCCTGGAAAGAATTTTAGAACTAGGCCGACTGGGGAATATGAAACTGCAAGTTTAAGAACACCTTACAGGTTCATTGCTTTGATGCTGAACTGAATTTTCGGGAGGGCCCATGGTAAAAGTTTCAAATTGGATTGGGTGCCTATCATTTTCTATGTTGCAACACAGGGGACAGTGTTCAACTGGGAAAACATTGTGTCCAATAGCCTCTTAGCTTGCATTGCTTCAGCATTAGGAGAGGTGTCCCAGAAGAGATCAGAGTTCTACATGAGCTCTATATTGATATATTTCATACTGTGAAATCAACCCTTCCCCAATCTAAGGTGTATCTGGGACCGGGAAAGAACACTAGTGTACTCAGCATACAAGCCACTGTGGGCCCACAAATACCACAACCACTATAGGGAAGTGTGTGAACATTTCATTATGCGATTGTATACCCTGATTTTCTTGAAAGAGTGCAACTGCATGTCGGAGGAGGCATTGTAGGTGATTGAAGAATATGCAGACTATTACTTGACTGAGGATGGACTATATTTTAGAATGTTTGGATGCTCTAGAGCACCCTCACTACTACCTAAGTATGCCACTGACTATGTAGTCCACAAAGAGGCAGTTAGACAAGTCTTTTTAGATGGCATTGGGAGATTTATTTTTGAACACAAGAAAGAAGTTTACCCTCCTTTTCCATTCAGGTTGGGAAGATACAAGTTCACTAGAGTGAAGAAAGCCGACGAATTTATGGAAAATTTGGGGAAATTCCATTTTGGGGAAATGCATTTCCACAGGAACGATTCCCGGAATAAGGTTGCAGAGCATTGGAAAGAGGCAAATGTACATTTCGAATACACCATTCACTGAGATAGAGAGGAATCCATTTTTCGCAGTGCACAAAATATGACAGCCTTAAGAAGAAGGTTTAAGAAGAAAATCACCACCAAATGTGGAAAAGGACATGAAGAGCAAGTAAAGGCACAGGAGGAGGAAACTAGAAAAATAAATGAAGATGCTAGGAGACTAGCACAAGAGGCTGAAGGCTGGCTCAAAAGAGAAGAGGAGGAAAAGAGAAGAGCTGCACAAGAGGCAGCCAGAAGGGCAGAGGAATCTGCCAAGAGCAAGGAAGAAGAAAAGAAAAGAAAGATGGATGAGGAGCTGAAGAAGCAGGAAGCAGAAAAGCTAAAGCTGACACATACAGTGACAGAACAATCAACCGATGTAGCGGACAGTCAAGCTCAATACTTGGGAACCCTGATATTCAAGATCCTGAGGCAGCTGCTGGTAGCATACCAGAACAAGATTTGGTCCCCACCCTTAGGCTAATCCTGTTTGAGCAGAAGAAGGGGGAGGAGGTACCAAATTTCAGCAGTATCTTTTATGATAGGGAAAAGAAAAGGATAGTGAAGAGGACAGAGAGAAAGTTCGAGACTGGGGGGCAGTCTAGTAAAATGATAAATGATACCACTGTCATATATGGGATAGACAAAGACCCCAGGTTCACTATTAGAGCGGGGATGCATTGATCTATGCTTCTGAGGACAATGTAGATAAAATAATGACTGATCTTGAACAGTCAAAGAAGTCCTCTTCCCAGCTCAAAGATACCCTAAGAAAAGAAAGAGAAAAAAATAATAGGTTGAAAAGAAATTTTGAAGACATACAATGAGAAATAAAGTCTTCATAAGCTGAGCTCCAGTTCCTCCAAGCAGAAAAGAGATCTATGGAGGCTGCCTAAGAAATTCTAGAGAAAGTGTAGCAACAATGTCAAGGGTTGAAGGAAGAAAAGGAGCAGTTGCTAGGAAGGATAGGGGAGTTGGAGTTGCAAAAGGCTAACTTGGAGGAATCTAAAAGGAAAAATCAGGGGCAGAATGCCGAGCTCAGAGGACAGATTACCTCATTGACATCAGCCCTAGAGGAGGCCAAGGAACAGCAGGTCAGTCTTCAGCCGTTCAAGGAGCACATTCTGGCACAAAGAAGCAATATGCACCAGCTGCAATTGGCCATAGAGGAAGAGAGGTGCAAGGTCTTGCAGGTGGATAATCGGCTGGAAGATATTTTGGAAACCTCTTTGTATTTTGTTGACAGATCATAGGACATCTTAGAAGTCCTGACAGGAAGGATGGAGAGATTAGAAGCGAATGAAGAAACCCCTGCCGATCTACCTGCAAAAGATCAACAAGCCCTAAGGAAAGACTATGATATACTGGATTTTTCCATCAACACAGACGAAGAGTTAAAGAAGGCTATTAAGAAGACAAAAGGGGCTTGTGCAGAATTCTTCTGAAGGATTCTGATCACTTACAATCGATGCGAGGTAGAGGCTGAGCAAAGAATGGATACTTTTCCAGACCACAGCCTGTTTTTGGAGATTTTGCAAAGAAGATATCAAGGGGATGAGAAAAGGATACAACACATTAAAGCTTTAGATGAACAGACCTTGAGGAATGAAGTAGATCATTCCGCGGTTAGTGTGTAGCTTTTAGAAGACCAACTCTGCCTAAGCGCAGCTAGAATAGAAGTCATAAGGAATTAGGCTGCGAAGTTCAAAATAAATATTCGTTTCCTAGAATCTTCTGAATTTGAAAGTATTTCCTCAGAAGCTTCAACATGGAAGAAATTTTTGAATAGTCAAGCGGGACCCTCCTCATGAGCACTTTATTTGTTTTATTGTAATATATTATAATTTTCATAAACACTTAATGTGGAAGATGAAGAGTTGGGGAAGCCCAAGAGTCATTGCATGGGCAGCCCAACAGTTTTGCTCTTTTGTATAAATATAGAGAATCTAGACAAGTAGAGGGACCTTTTTCCCAGTTAGATTGGGGATGACGTATTGTAAGAAGAACTATTTCCTTTTGCAATAAATAACTACAGTTTGCATGTTGGAGAAAGCTTGGTGGAATGTTCATATATTATGCTATGGATTTGTTGAAGAGGAACTATTTCATTTTTAGCTTTTTGTCCATTAACTGTAAAATTGTTCTAACTCTTTGAACCTATGTTCTTGTATGAGTGATCTCTGGTTTATTTTATGAAATTTTCCACTATGAGTAATGAATGTTGTTCATAAACAATTGGCTATCTGGTTGCTCAAATATCTTTAAATGTCCATGTGTTTGAAAGAAGTATCAACTATCTGTAATTTCTTTTTATAATGCATGCACAAAATACATTGCTCATTAATAAGTGATAATTTTGCTCCCTAGGGATAGGTTAGGTAGTCAATTTTAATTTCTTGCCATGTGTGATTTAGATGCAAGAGAGCCTAAGACGAGAGGTAAGAACCTGCACATCACATTGTGAACACTCCTTGCATTCTCAATCGATCTGCATTTTAGATAGGCATTAGCATGTCATACTTAAAACTAAAACACAAAAATATACATGGTGGACCAGGCCGCAACCTGTAAAACCTTTTATTTTTTTTATTTGACCTACGGTAGCCGGACCGCAAACCGGATGGATTCCCTACACCAAACAGTCACGGGCTAGTTGGGAACGTTGTCTGGGGAGAATCCCTTACTATTGTTTCCCCCGAATTTCCAGGCCTCAACACGGCTCCAACTTCAACTTCCTTCCGATGTATCGACGCTCTTTACTCTTCCTCTTCCGGCAACATCGGGGTCCCTCCATCTAAATGGATCGATGTTTTGGCGATCTTCAGTAGATCTGAGCCGATGTTTTGACGGTATTCAGGTGAAGGCCTCTAATTGCTAAAATTGGCTGCATGATTCAAATATGCATGGGTTAGTAATGTCGATCAAGTTGGATGGTGTTTCTAATTACATACATTCAAATTACGGGTTACAAGCGCTTTTGGAGGAGGCTAAGAATTGTGAAAATAATGAGAAAGAGATTGGTACACCTACCAATATGACAAAATTGTCTACTTAAGTTAAGTAGGTGCCTTAGAAAAAGAGAATAATTCTTTATTTGGTGAAGGGATAAATAATCCCTTACATTATGGACAAAATAAATGCTAATTTGATATATGAGGCTTTAGTTGGTTTACATTAGGTTTCATGTGTCTCTAAATATATGGGACTGTGAATTAAGATTTTTTCTATCCAAATTAGTAACACAAGTATAGTGTTGGTCTACCTAACCATAGCCATAGATCTTAGAGATTAGTTAGCTTCCATAGGGAAAAAGTGGAGGATAAGGAGTAGGTATCCATTAAATTTTATTGACTTGGTCCATTTTGTAAACCTTTTTCCAAATGTGTTTGTACTTAAAAGAGAATACCTATTTATGATTCTTGTATCACTGTTAACTTGTAAGAGATCAAGTTGTATTCCTACTCAAAATAATAATAGGAACTTGAATACCTAGCCATCATAGGCAGGTTGAGGAAGGGAAGCAAATAAAGGATTCAAGAAGGGCAAGAACGAATATTTAAGTCCAATAAAAAAATGTTTGGGGAAGGTGAAGTGTTTTAGGTGTAACTGGTGGAGACATTATGCCAAAAAGTGTTTGGATAATGAGTGGAATACCAAGAAACAAATAAAGGATGTAGATAAGCTAAACATTATAGCAAGAATTAATGAGTTATAATATTAGCTTGAGATCACCTTATCCTTGGTCTCTTGTTTATATTCTAACACTATGTCAAATGGTTGGATGGTATGTACAAAATGGGGCATTAGGACATATGACTTGTGATATGAAACTTTTCAATAGGTCCTAGGAGGAAGAGGGAAATATGGCTATAGAGTTGGGTGATGATGCTATTTATACAATTAAAGGAGTGGGATTCATTTACTTCTAGATTTCATTAATTGATGCTATTGAGTTGAATTATGTTTGTTTAATAATAGGTTGAGAAAAATATTCCTTTAGTTTCTTCTGTTACAGAGCTTCATTATAGACATGCATTTGAAGGACAACGTTTCACTATTAGTAATTGTGGTCTAAAAAGTCTAAGGAATTTGGATAAAGGTGTTCTAGATCGTGGCCTTTAGAGGTTGCATGCTTATCCTATGGAACATATACATTCTAAAGAGAATATAGATGAATGTTCTATTCTTAAGAAGGAGTATAAAGATAATTTATTGTGGGATTCCATGGATATAGGTTCAAAACCTATTATATGATTAGTAATAGATTTTAGGTTTTGAATGGATGAGGGTGTTATAGAGTATAGGGAAAGGGTTGTCGGATTAACTCAAGGAGAGGGAGTTGAAGTTGGTGTTAATATTTATTAAAATTATCTTAGAAATAGGGAGGTGACCTTGTTGAGGTTGTTTCTTGTATATCTTGATATTTTCAATTGCATGGGTGATATACCCATGCTTATAGGTTTTCAAAATTTCTGCATGGCTATTTTCTTGTACCATGAGCTTGGTAACTTGAGATATGTGGTATTAGTGTAGTTGTATATGTTTCTGATTTTGATAGATTTTATCAAGTTATCTAATTCTTATTTGGATATGTGACCAATTTTGCAATATGGCTTGAACAACTCATGATGTGGTGTCTAAATATTTTGGTCATGATGTTGAAAACTTGATGGTTGATGGAGTTTGATAAGTTTTTAATAATCCATAGTTGTGTTCCATCTACTTAAAACATGGTCATTGTTTCTTTGATTCTCAAGATGTTATGATAACATATTTGGTTGGATATAGAGTTGTTTACACATTTTACATGATATATATTCCAACACAATAGAATATTATGGTGAGATGATCCATGAAGTTTTATGACCATGTGAGGTCCTCTAGTTCATAAACTTGTATCCTTCAAAGGTTGTAAATAGTGTGCAGATTGATTCTCTATAGTTTGATTCAAGGAAAACTTTAAGGATTCATAATTTTCTTTAAGTGTATAAACCTTGGTAAATCGTACCAATTCTTAAATTTGTAACCATAAAATAGTGAGCGATATTTTTCTAAAAGGATTCAAATTTTTGTAGGATTTCATATAGTTTGAGGACAATTTTTACAATTTATAGAGTAAAAAAATTGTATCCCATGGAATCTGGACAAATCAATTTAGAAAAAATGGAAATTGGTGAAATTAGGCCATGGGATAACTTTCACACCTAAAATTTTTCATAATGGATTAGTGAAATAACATGATGAATAGGAACATGCAGTAGAATAAAGTTATTCTATTGGGTGAGTACACCTCCTAGGAGATACACTAATCAGATTCAACTTGCTTCTTCCATTTGTAAACATTTAAATTTTTTTAAGGAAGTGAGGTGTGATGAATTCAAGGAGGGGAGTGATGTTTGGTGGCTAGTATTAGATCGTAAGATTGTAATAGCTTCAAATTTGTATATAGTGGGTTGAGTTGAATTGTAAAGAGAACTAACTGATGTATGTGAAAACCAGATTCTTGTAATTAGGGAGTTACTTTAGGTTTACTAAAAAATGCTTTCCACCATGCTTGAGGGAACTTAAAATGATGTGGATTTCATGGTGTTTTTTATACCCTTGATTGTATCATGATGAGAATTCACATTGGATATAGCTAGCTCAATAGTTCTTATAAATTTTCTTTATTATTGTGTGGTACAATTCCTTGGATTAGTAGATATCGAGAGGGTATGATGAATATTTTCATGATGGACACTCGGATAAATGGTTTCTCTCTTTGATGATCATTCACAACATAAAAGGAGAATTAGGAATATTAAATGAGAGAATTGATGCCTTTGTGTCATAATTACACTTTCTTTATTGTATGGATCGTTTTATTTGAATTGAGGAAACTTTGGTTGAAGAGTGATCATCTATGTGCTATGGACCCAAAGGTAAACATGGATTATGAGCTAGCATTGGATCGTTTGAGGCTTGTTTGAAATTTTATTTAGAATTTCTTAATCATGGACCCTTTCTTGTTAGACATGATGCCTTGGGTCTTGTTATGAATCACCTAAAGTTGGAGTGCACCATTTAGGGCCTATCTTGTGTAGTTTTAGGTTGCTTGTAGTCAACTAGGTACACTTTATAATATTGATCTCCCTCACTTCCATATAAATAAATGGATGAGGGATATTTTCCATGAATTCATTATATTTCAATTAGGCGATGACATGATTTTGTTAGAGATGTGAGGATTATGGTGAACTAGTCTCTTTGTACTCTAATTAATTTATATTTTATTTCTTTTTTCCTCTAATTGTGAGGATTATTGGATGAAAATTAAGGGAATAATAGGGTTACTTTTTTTCCATGGGTTGACAAAGAGAACTAGGGTTTTGCATAAACCCTTGAGGAGAAAAAGAAGAATTATATATTGTAGCTCTTGTGGGAAAATACAATGAGGATTTTGTGGTGTTTGAATCCCCAGTGCTACTTGGTGTGTTTGATGTATAGAAAATATAGAAGAATATTCCCTTGTACATTGTGGGATGCAATGGTATGCACCAAGCTGGGTGGATTTCCAATGTGTATTATAGGTTCTTCATGTTTTTTAGTGAAGTGACTAGCATTGGTTGGGATTGACTTTAGCTATGAGGAGTTGGTAGATAGCATTTTCTTATGGTTTCCCTAGATAAGGTTTTGGGATCTTTACTTGCACTAACTTGTGATAATTTGTTGATAGTACATGTACTTCATATATATAAAAATGAAGTGTTATAATGTCCATTTTTTTGTACTTCCATATTTGAATGTCAACTTATGCTATATTTATGATTAAGGAGACTCTGGGTTGGTTATGCATGATGGTTTGACATAACATTATGTTGAATTTTTTATGTGAATTAACACATATATAGAATATAAAGGAGAATATTTATTGCTATAATTACTTGTTGTAATAAGTATTTTTATACTCGTTATATTCTTGGAAATAAATCTCTAAGGGATAAAACTTTGAGGTATTGAAGTACAGATGATACATACGAATTTTATTATTTTTCCATGTCAATTGGATTGAAGGATACGAAGTATGTGTTGTTGTATATTGAAATTTTATTTACTATATATAAGGTTGAATATTTATTGGGAATATATCCAATAAAACTAAAGATTGAGATGAAAATTTAGAATTTGCAATGAAATTCATACACTTGAGATTTATACATGGTTTTTGAGAATTTCATATAATTCTACATGGTATAATATATTTTTACTAAGATTAATTTATTGGTAAAGAGGGAGTTGGGTGCTTTTGTTTTATTGTAGCTTGGAGAGGTGATTAAAATAGTACACATTGATTGGGGGTAAAACCCTCATATGATTAGGAGAAGCACTTAAGCCCTTTAAGGTTTGTTAAACATTGTTTTGTTCATGTTTTTTGAAGTGTGATTTATATTTGTATGGATCTATACTATTAGTCTTATAGGGTTTTATAATTTGTATGGTTATTCCAATTCCATAAATTAGATATAAAGGCCACAAATGCCTTTGGAGGAGGATGTGAATTGGGATAATTTTGAGAAATATATCCATAAACATATTGATCCAACATATTTTTCCACACATTTTAATAAGGATGCCAAGAAAAAGTGAATCATTCTTAAATTTGTGAAGGATCACTTCATCCCTCACATCATAGATAATATGACTACTAAGTTGATATATGAGGCTTTAGTTAGTTCATATTCAAGAATTGTTGTATCTCAAAATAGATTCTCTTGTGAAACAATATTTCATACAGCACCATAAGTAACATAAATACAATGCCATGATTTAGTGATCCATGGCCAAAGAGTTGAGAGATCAATTGGACACCATAGGGAAAAATAGAGGATAAGGAGTTGGTTTCCATTTCCTTGAATGGCATTTTTTCATCTTGTAGACCCTTTTTTTAATACTTTTGTACTCATGAAGAGATACCTAATTATGAGAAGCTTTGGGATAAACTTGTTCAAGAATATATTAGGTTGGATTCTTGCTCATGGAAATAAAAGGAAGTAGAATACCCATCCCTCATTGGAGGATGAGAAAGGAAATAAATAAAGGAGACAAGTAAGGTAAAACGGATTATTTAAGTCCAAGAAATCAATAATTGATAAAAGTGAAATGATTTAGGTGTCACTAGTGGAAATATTATGATATCAGACATATAGATGATGATAAGGGGAAGGTCATGTGAGAAATATAGGATGTATAGATTGTAGATAATATAAGCGGAGTGGATGAGTTATCATCCTAGATTTATACCACCTCCTCCATTATCTCTTATTTATTTTACAATACCACAGATAATAAGGAAATGCAATATATCACTTATGAAAAGCTACTCTTTAGAAATTTTAAGGAACAAGAATATCTTGTATGAGTTTTGATTTGGGTAATGATGATACTTATCTTATGAAATAAGTGGATCCATTTCCTTATATATATCAATAGTTGTAATACCCCAGTTTTGACCCCATGGTATTGAAATTGTACATGATGTATATATATTGTATCTTTATCATGGCAAGGAGCTCAAGGACAAGGCCTTTCCATTGATTTGATATTGTGTGTATCAGTGATCATGGTTGATGCCAATGGTTATGGTTCTAAGTCAGGAACAATATATATTTTAGAACACCATGTAAAAATGAAATTTAATGAAATACGACAACTAGCTATGGACTGCAACATGGCAGATGGGGGCATGATTTCAAAAGGCATAAGGAGGGGAGTTGGTTAAAATCCTGAGCCAATAGGGTGATACCAAATGTCAATGGGGGAACCCACAAACCCTCAGCTAGCCTTTCGTTCCTCTGTCCTCAATCATTCATTTCTTCCAAAAGTTGGTTGATGTAGTTAATGCCTTGGGCATAGCAAGGCTCGGTAGTCAAATTTTGTGTCTGAGCAATCCTACAAGTCTGCAGTATGGGAAGACGCATTCTTGCTTATGAAGCAAGAAATCATGGGGATGCATTCCCATCCCGTCATTTTTTGTGGGTTGTGCTGAACGTTTTGGTCATTCTTTTGGTCTGAGGTTGGAGGCATTCAACATTATGCATTCTATTGTTGTTGCTATCCTAAGTCGCATATAGCATTTTATTTGGTTGTTCTCGCTATCCCGGAGTCGTGTAGAGTGTTTTCCTTATTTTCACGCAAGAATTGATTATTCGTTGTTTTTCACTCTCCAGAATCATAGAACGAGTGGTTTTGGAGTGTTTCTCTTGTGTTCAAGTGAAACCTTGTTTCTCCTGTGTTACAGAGTGGTATGGAAACCTGGTTGTATGTGTTATAGAGTGGAGACCTATGTTTCCGTGTCTCCTTGTGGTTTGTTGTTATGTGCATCCTGGTTTGGTTCTGAACTGTATGCAAGACTTAGGAGCAGAAGAGGACCTGAATGGGAGTGATAAACCTATTGCAGAAAGGAAACTCACAAAAACATAAGAGTGGCTGGTGAATATTCTATGCACACCTTGAAGAGCACTAGAAGGGAAGGAATAACCTTAGGGATTGTGTAGAATAGAAGGTGATGTTTCCATGTGTTGGGTGTGTAGGTATTGTCAATGCCATCATCTTCAAACATCATCATCTTCATCCTCATCATCGTCATCATCACACATCATCATCATCATCAACATCATCATCATCATCATCATATTCATCATCGTCGTCTTCATCATCATCACCATCATCATCATATTTATCATCATAGTCATCATCATCATCTCCATCCTCATCATCCTCATCCTCCTCATCATCATCATAATATATAATCATCATCATCATCATCGTTGTCGTCATATTCATCATCGTCGTCTTCATCACCATCACCATCATCATCATCATCATCTTCATCATCATAGTCATCATCATCATCGTCATCCTCATCATCCTCATCCTCATCCTCATCATCATCATCATCATCATCATATATAATCATCATCATCATCATAATCATCATCATCATAATTATAGTCATCATCATCATAATAAACATCATCATCATCTTCATCATCATCATCATCATCATCGTTGTCTTCATCATCACCATCATCATCATCTTCATCATCATCATTTTTATCATCATAATCATCATCATCATCACTGTCATCATCATCTTCATCGTCATCATCATCATCATCATCATAGACCTATTCTTTTATCTTATTTAAAAAAAAAGAGAGTTACAACTCACATCATCACCGTCATCATCATCATCATATATAATAATCATCATCATAATCATCATCATCATCATCATAATCATCATCATCATAATCACCATCATCATCATCTTCATCATCATCGTCGTCGTCATCGTCGTATTCATCATCATGACCATCATCATCATCGTCATCCTTATCAACATAATCATCACCATCATCATCATCTTCATCATAATCATGATCATCATCATTGTTATCCTCATGATCATCGTCGTCATCATCATCATTTTCATCGTCGTCATCAAAATCATAATTATCATCATCATCATCGTTGTCGTCATCTTCATCATCATCATCTTCATCATCATTGTTGCCATCATCACACATCATCATCTTCATCATCATCATCGTCATCATCACACATCATCATGATCATCAACATCATCATCATGATCATCATGATCATCGTCATTTTCATCATCGTCATCTTCATCATCATCACCATCACCATCATCTAGTTCATAATCATCATCATCATCATCATCTTATCATCATCATCATCATCATCAGCTTATTATCATCATCATCACCATCATTGTACATTAGAGGAAATTTGGGGTCTAAAATGGGCCTTATAAGAAAACGTGCCAAAATAAGTTTTTGTGAGTTGGAATTCAAGAACCAATAGAATTTCAATAAAATAAGTCAACCATAATGGTTGAATTGGCATATTTGTCATTAAAAAAAAACTACTTTTTTTGTTCGTATTTTCGACATATCTCATTGTGTTTTTACTCAAATTTCGATTGGGAGAGCTCGTTGGATGTGAAATTTGATTCCAAATCCAATGAGTACCCACAATGCATACTTTTGATGGACACCGCTACCCCAAAAACAAGAAATACCTGAAAAAACGTGATGATGACATCATCATCACGTTTTTTCAGGTATTTCTTGATTTTGGGGTAGCGGGGTCCATCAAAAGTATGCAGTGTGGGTACTCGTTGGATGCGGAATCAAATTCCGCATCCAACGAGCTCTCCCAATCGAAATTTGA
>LPNX010400869.1:1340363-1369877 GCA_001517045.1 Pseudotsuga menziesii
AATGACTAGGAATATTTCACCCTCTGCGGACAAAAGTTGTTCCTGTGGTCTGAATGGTTCAGATCCAGAACAAATGAGTGAATGAAAAAGGATGAAGACCTTCCTTGGATGTCATAGACACTTGGAATGCTGCTTCGATAGTGAACCTGTGTACCTGCAAACAGATCAAACATGCAAACACATCAAAGCTACCAGAAAATCATCTACTTATCCATGTTAGTGACTAAGGAATCTAACAACATGTACATGAAAAATCAAAATGACAGTAATGTGGGATGGAAATCAGCTTTGCATTAAATATGTATGGAGAAGCTTACAACCATTGCCTTAGTGTCGACAAGCATCTCCATGATACAAACACTTCATCCCCATAAGCTCCAAATTTGCTCTCTATGCTCTCCAATGGCTTGGACTAAGTGGTCAATCCAACAACATAACAATGCCTCTATAGTTCTCCCCCTCAACCATGGGCATGAGCTTGTATTTATAAGGCTCAATGGATAGGAATAGTTGAGAGATTTGTGGATGAGGTGGCTCTAAGATCCTATGATGCGGGATCTCGAACTCAACTGACCCACAATGATAGGGACAAGGGAGGACACAAGGCTCATGATCTAGAAGCCTCGAGAAAATTCTCTTTTTCCTATTTTACCCAGGGTACCGCTTTTCTTCTCTTATGATAGAGCGGTTTAGATGAGAAACGCTTATGGAACAAAGACCATAGGTGGTGACACTGCTTATGGAAAATAGGATATAGGCGGTGCAAACAAGGTACCGCTCGTGGGTCATAGGGAAAACGTGGTGCTGAGTTTTTTCATGTAGAATTGACAAACAACATAGGTTTCCACTCTAAGTGCTGGGATTAAGGGAAAACATGTAATTCAAAGGTCTTATCACATGGTAGTGATAGGATTTGGGTATAACATAATTCCCCCCAAAGCATGAGACTTAGAGGGATACGATAAATGAGAGCTTTGAGAGAACAAGTTGTCACTTCGAGGTGAAAATGTTAGCTCGATCAAAGCATGTCGTCAAGTAGGCATCTGTAGTACAACAATATTTTTGACTCATAGACACAAGTAACCAACTCATTGCTACAGACCAATACAAGGCAGATCCATGGGAGGAATAAACAAGCATGGTTGCCAGAATACAGCGTAGATCCATGTGATAAAGGACTCAAACTTGGACATAGCTACTAGACATACAACGTAGATCTATGTCATACAGATGCAAATTCGAGCGTAGCCATGACCATACAAATGTGGATCCATGCTAGATATACAAAACTCCATTGCAACCTAGGGAAAAGCAATGAGTGCTTAAACAAATACCCAGGGTTTTTGTCTCGCCTTCCACAAAGTATGATTCTATCCATGTGATTACAATGATCTGTCGAACATGGTAGAAACCACTTGATTATTGAACAATGATGCGAATCGTTAACAAGCGCGAGGGAGATCACCATTGATGTCAGTGATTCCCAAGGTACCCTAGTATAATCTAATGAGTGCGAATAGATGTCCTGCTGTCGAACACCCAGTCGATTCTATTGATCAAAGGTCAATGATGTGAACCTATGTCGAGAGTAAGAGAATCTGTCATTAGGGCATCCAGATCTCAAGGTACTAAGTTTTGTTTCTAAGACTATTTCCTGGATGACGAGCTAGTGTCGATGGGAATAGTCTCGTCGAAGGAGGGCCATGATGAGTCCCACATCGACGACATGAAGATTGGAACATAGTTTTGGAATGATGTGAATGTAGTAACCACAGGACTAACCCAAAAGTAATGACATAGAGACTGTTTTGACTACAGAGGTAAAATTCTTCAACTTCCCTTTGAACATTGGGCGGCACGACAAAATACTTGGAAGCATGACTAAACCAGACAAACACACAGTGCAACAGTGGACAATGCATTCTTTTGAAAGACTCAAACGAGTGACATGAATCATGAAAGTGGATCGTCATGAAGATCAGCTGAATACCCAATTGACTGAAATGATATGTAGACAAGTGCCATGTTCAAAGGTAATGACAAACTACTACCATTTATTTGCAAAATGATTCCCTTCCCATTCCCCCCATCATGGTTGATGAGTGCCTCTTTTCAGTTTTATGAGTTCAAAGAGGGTAACAAATGCTTGGTATAGCTCATCCGAAGACAAGTCCAAACTCATATGTTTTACGAAACTAAGAGAGGAGGGGTTCATTCCGAGAAACGGGTCTCTCAATGTTTAATTTAATGAGTCCAATGAAAGAAAACTCGGTATCGTTCATGTTTAGAGAGTCTAAACGACCATGGAAGAAGAATCCAAAGGGTCCTTTTTTGTATGATCTATCCCCTAAGGCCCGAAAAAGTATAAAATCATACCTTAGAGAACTCTTCCAGACATGATTGGATGGAGTGTTCCTTTTTTGTAAATAGTCTATCCGAACCGAAAAAAGAGATAACCTACCATAGGAAAGACGACTCTTAAAATGCTTTAACGAGCGTCAATAATACAAGATCGCTCGACAATCTTTTCACATTTTAAGAGTCCGAAAAGAGCTTAAAGAAGACTCTATTAACCTTTTTCATGTTTGAATCCAGAGCACGAAAAAGTAATAAACTAAGCTCAAACCACTTTTCATGTTTTAACCAGAGCACGAAAAATGAAAAGTAAGCTCAACACTATCTTACTATTTTTAACGAGCTCGAAGATCAGTTGAAAGAATGCTCAAAGATTGGTTTCATTTTTATGCAAGCTAGAAACCAATGGGTAAACTATGCTTGAAAAATCCCATTAACATGATATACAGAGGTTGGAATCTTGCCCCCAGCATGATTGCTAGTGAAGCTTACCCCTAACATGATTTCTAGGGGCTTGACATGCCCCCAAGCTTCGTTTCATCTGACGATTCCTCTTCCATACCCAGACTAAAAACCTGGTTACTAATGTGAAAATGTTCACCAGGGGGGTAGGAAGAATGAGAATCGGGCAGGTGAAAAGAAGGTTCAAGTTCTAACACTAAAGGGAAGACTTGACTCAAGGGAAGGGGATCTGTTTCATTTTTACACAAGCTTGAAATGGAAGGTAACTATGCTTGGAACATGGTTTCATTTTTATGCAATCTTGAAACCAAAAGGTAAACTATGCTTAAGGAAACCTACTTCATTTTTTAACGAGATTGAAATAGAAAATGAACTATGCTCAAGAATGGTTTCATTTTTATGCAAGCTTGAAACCAAAAGGTAAAATATTCTTGAGGAGATCTATTTCATTTTTTAACGAGCTTGACATAAAAAATGAACTATGCTCAGGAATGATTTCATTTTTATGCAAGCTTAAAACCAAAAGGTAAACTATGCTTGAGGAGATCCATTTCATTTTTTAACAAGCTTGACATAGAATGGGAACTTTGCTCAAAGGCATTTTTTTCATTTTTTAATGAGCTTGACATAGAATGGGAACTACGCTCAAAAGGATCTATTTCATTTTTTAACAAGCTAGACACAGAATGGGAACTATGCTCATGAACCTGCTCCTAACGAACATGATATCTATAGGTTGGTAGGTTGCCCCCATTACATAAAATCTAGCAGCTTAGCTCCATTATAATTTCCATAGACTACATTCATGCCCCCTATTTTACCTATGATGGGAAGAAGCTAACGAGAAGAAGGCCCAAGGAACCATAAGAACATGCAGCACATTCAGGGCACTCTGATTACTAGGAGTAACGTGATGGTTAGGTGTAATAAAAGAAAGCTGATTAATTGTCACAATCTTCCCATCATGGGGAAAATGCATAACTCTAAAGAGCGTAGACACTACATCTTTCATGGCATAAACATAATCACATACAAGGAGTAGATTGAAATCTGAAGGACCTTGGACCACCATAACATCAATACATATAGTTTTCCCTCCTAATATAATAGGTAAATAAGGAAGGGTACCTAAAGGTGTAGTAGGTATTCGATTAAAATCCAGTATCTAATCGGTGGCTGGCACAAGCTGAGGAGATCCTAAATCTTGCCAAGCAATTCAGGATAGAATACTAACAGAAGCCCCTTCGTCAACAATAGTGTGAAGTATCTACCTAGGAGTAACATTCACAACTATCTGGAAAGGAACACTCGAATGAAGATGAGACTCTGTTAGGTTACTCCAATCAAAGGAAATAACCTCAGTACTTGGAGAGGGTTTTGTCGAAATAGACAAAATTTCCTCTTGTCGGGAACAATCAAAACGAAGCATAAAAACTTCAGTAGGTTTTAGTTCATTCTCTACTGGAAGAGAAGAACAAGACGAAGATTTGGTCAAAGAGACTACTTCAGTCTTAACACTCTCTGATGAAAGAGCGGTATTGGGTGGAAATGACATCGACTCGACCATTTCACTCTCCGAAGGAAGAGTGGGATCAATTATAGATGAAACTGAATTGATCACTTGGTCAACTAGCAAGGAATCGAGGGATAACTTACTATCACTTGTTGGAATCACCTGTTGATGATCAGTAATGTTTTCCAACCAACATGAAGCTTCATCCATGCTTGGACAAAGAAACGTATGATGCATAGCCTTGCATATCAAACAAGGGTACAATACTTTACCCTTATGGCCTTTTACCAATGGGTCACTAGTTGAGGGAGTATCATCAACATGATGATCAAAGGTTGATGATATAGACGGTTTGGACCTTTTAAACCACTCTTCTTGTACACGGTAGAGACCGGGACACTCCTTAAGAAGGTGGTCCCCCTTGAAAATCTTACAAGGGAACTTGGGTTTTTAGAGTGTTCTCTTAGAATGAGGACCATCAAGAGCAGATAGTTGCTTCTTTTTCTCTTTCTTATCCTTCTTCTTTTTACCCTTCCCTTTCTTCTTCTTCTTATCCACATGACTACTAACCATAGAGCTTTGGTCAAGCGAAGAAAAAGAAAGGGATGAAGCAAAAATAGACGAAGAAGGAGAGGGATTAGGTTGAGGTCGATCCTCTCCTGGAGGAGAGGTGACATTTGAGACATTAGGTGTAACAGGAATTACCGAATTAAAAAGCCAGACCGGTAATCCTATAGTTAATCCAGGAAGATTTAGAGTGGCAATAAAGGGAGGACCAATACCTTCACTTCAAGGGAACAAAAAGGTACACCTTGAAAAGGGATCTCTTGAGTGGTAGTCCCAGATGAGGATGCCATCTCTAAACTCTCTAATAACCCCCTAACTACCATGAACAAGAAAGTATTACTCAAACTAAAAGCAACAAGAAAACATGTGAAAGGAGTGGATAAGAGTCAGGAACCTCACAGGACACGCCAAAAGGATAACTTAGATGGTTTGAGGATTCCTAAAAGGGTCTCCCCATATACGCAAGGTACGTGGGAGCTCAAATCAGTAGTAGTGTTGTCTAATGCATAATTGTTCACAAGGGGCCTTCCAATATACAATTGAGTACGTGAAGTACCTTTCTATATACCTCAAGGGTACGTGAAAGGTCGTTCGGTATACCGACGGTACGTGGAACAACTGCATGAGTCTCGGGATGTAATGCAGACGAGTAATGATAGCTCCTACGTTTAGGTGGAACCATGGAGTGAAAACTTGAAATTAAAGAAGATGCACACCGATCTATATGATAATGCAAGTTTTCCTCTTCAATGAAATTCTAACTAAGAGAGGGAGAGAGATTTACTTTTCTTCCCAAAAATGCACACCCAAATGCAAATGCAAATCTACCTTTTCAAATGAAAAGTGAAATATCAATGCACCCCAAACAATCTTCAAAGCAAATAAGAAAGAGATCTAGAGAACATCAAACATAAATAAACCAAAAATGTTTCCCATCTTCTCATGCTTGAAAAGGATGCATTAAAACTTAATGGAAAGATGATTTCACTAACATTTCCAAACAAAACTAACTCTAATGCACGCAGAGCTAAAAATAGATATTTCTTCTTAATGAAAGTAAGATCTAGAATTTCAAACAATCATGCACAAAACAAGAAGAAAATCGATTTACATGCTTGGGAATAAAGCAAAGGAGAGAGAAAACTAAAACTTCTCTTTGAAACAGATAAGGAAATGAAGAACCAATCTTTCCTACCAAGCACTAAAGAAATCAACATGCAAAAGGAAACAAGAATCACCCAAGCAAAGAAAGACTCAAAACAACATGGATCACTCACGCATTCCAAATCCAAAACAAACCAAAATCTACTCATGAAAATAAAATGTATATTTTCCAATTCCAATGAATAATATCTACAGAAAAGAGCAAGATGTTTCAAGAAAAGAAAAGAATATAAAAATCTAATGTAAGAAACACAAACTCTCTTTGAATGCAAAGGGAATATAACAATCAAAGCGACTGCATTTTTTTTCAACAGTACACTTCATTTTCATCAAAACGTAAGCCAAAAATTCACAAAAATCAAAATACAAAGTCTGGAACATGGCCTACTTGGTACCGCGCAGATGAAGCTACTGACAAGCAGTTTTGAGGCAGTATCGCTTCTTCCTCATTGGATTCAGGCGGTGGCACCGCGTACTCCTAACGGGGTTCAGGAGGTGGCACCACTTATTTCCAAGAGCGCAAGAGCGATTCCCTATATAGATCCAAAACACAAAGGAGAAAGACAGATCAAGTTAGAAAAAGATCAGATCAAGGCAAAAATTGATGGATTGACAGTAAAAAAGAGCATAAAAAACTGAAATAATTCAGATCTGAAAGTTTCAAACTAAAATTAACTAAGTCAGATGGCAGATCTGACTAAAGAGAGTTATAGACTAGAGCCTGGATTCAGACAAGTGTTCAAGGAATGAGGAAGATTAGATTAACTAAAATTTGCTTTCCTCCCCAGCGGAGTCGCCATATTTGTAACCAGGAATATTTCACCTTCTGCGGACAGAAGTTGTTCCTCTGGTCTGAATGGTTCAGATCCAGAACAAATGAGTGAACGACAAAGGATGAAGACCTTCCCTAGATTTCGTAGAAACTTGGAATGCTGGTTCGATAGTGAACCTATGTACCTGTAAACAGATCAAACATGAAAACACATCAAAGTTACCAGAAAATCGTCTACTTATCCATGTTAGTGACTAAGGAATCTAAAAACATGTACATGCGAAATCAAAATGATAGTAATGTGGGAGGCAAGTCAGGTTTTCATTAAAGATGTATGGAGAAGCTTACAACCATTGCCTTAGTGTTGACAAGCATCTCCATGAGACAAACACTTCATCCCCATAAGCTCCAGCTTTTCTCTCTATGCTCTCCAATGGCTTGGACTAAGTAGTCAATCCAACATCATAACAATACCTCTATAGTTCTCCCCCTCAACCATGGGAATGAGCTTGTATTTATAAGTCTCAATGGGTAGGAATAGTTGAGAGATTTGTGGATGAGGTGGATCTAAGATCCTATGATGGGGGATCTTGAGCCTCGAGAAACTTCTCTTTTTCCCATTTTACCCAGGGTACCGCTTTTCTTCTCTTATGTCAATGCCGTTTAGATGAGAAACGCTTATGGACCAAAGACCATAGGCAGTGGCACCACTTATGGAAAACAGGATACAGGTGGTGCGGACAAGGTACCGCTCGTGGGTCACAGGGAAAATGTGGTGCTAAGTTTTTTCATGTAGAATTGACAAACAACATAGGTTTCCACTCTAAGTGTTGGGATTAAGGGCAAACATGTATGTCAAAGTTCCTATCACATGGTGGTGACAGGATTTGGGTATAACAATCATCATCATATTCATCGTCGTCATCATCATCATCATCATCGCCATCATCATGATCTTCATCGTCATCATCATCATCATCATCATCTTCATCGTCATCATCATTATCATCATCATCATAGACCCATTATTTTATCTTTTTTTTTTTAAAGTATTACAACTAACATCATCACCATCATCATCAGCATATATAAGCATCATCATCATCATAAACATCATCATCATCATCATAATCAGCATCATCATAATCAACATCATCATCATCTTCATCATCATTGTCGTCATCATCGTCGTCTTCATTATCATGACCATCATCATCACCGCCATCCTCATCAACATAATCATCACTATCATCATCATATTCATCATAATCTTCATCATCATCATCGTTATCCTCATGATCACCGTCATCCTCCTCATCATTGTTATCATCGTCATCAAAATCATCATCATCATCATCATCATCGTCGTCATCTTCATCGTCATTATCATCATCATCGTCATCATCACACATCATCATCGGCGTCATCATCACACATCATCATCATCATCAACATCATCATCGTGATCATGATCATCATCGTCATCTTCATCATCATCGTCTTCATCATCATCGTCTTCATCATCATCACCGCCATCATCATCATCTTATTATGAAGATGATGATGATCATCTTATTATCATCATCATCACCATCATCATCATCTTCATCATCATCATCATCATCATCATCATCATCATCATCATCATCATCATCATTGCCATCATCATCATCTTCATTGTCATTATCACCATCATCATCATCATCATAGACCTATTCTTTTATCTTATTATTTTTTTTAAAAATTTACAACTAACATTATCACCATCATCATCATCATATATAAGCATCATCATCATCATAATCATCATCATCATCATCATAATCATCATCATCATAATCATCATCATCATCATCATAATCATCATCATCATAATCAACATCATCATCATATTCATCATCATTGTTGTCGTCATCATCGTCTTCATCATCATGAACATCACCATCATCATCATCTTCATCATAATCATCATCATCATCATCGTTATCCTCATGATCATCGTCATCCTCATCACCATTGTCATCGTCATCATCAAAATCATAATTATCATCATCGTCGTCGTCGTCATCATCTTCATCGTCATCATCATAATCATCGTCATCATCACACATCATCATCTTCATCATCATCGTCTTCATCATCATCATCGTCATCATCACACATCATCATCATCATCAACATCATCATCATGATCATCATCATCGTCATCTTCATCATCATCACCATCACCATCATCTAGTTCATCATCCTCGACATCATCATCATCATCATCATATTATTATCATCATCATCACCATCATCATCGTCTTCATTATCGTCGTCATCATCATCATCATCATCTTATTCTAATCATCATCGCCATCATCATCATCTTCATCGTCATCATCATCATAATCATCATAGACCTATTCTTTTATCTATTAGGTTTTTTTTGAAATAAAATAATGTCATATTTGAAATTGTTTGTCCCATGTCATCAACATCATCATTGTCATCATCGTCATCAACATCATCATCATCGTCGGCGTCGGCATTGTCATATTCATCATCGTCGTCTTCATCGTCATCATCATCATCATCATCTTCACCATCATTGTCGTCATCATCACACATCATCATCTTCATCATCATCGTCATCATCATCACACATCATATTCTTCATCATCATCGTCATCATCATAAGGATATGGTCATCATCATCATCAACATCTTCATCATCATCATCATCATAATTATCATCGTCGCCATCATTATCTTCATCATCATCAAGAACGTCATCATGATCATGATCATCATTATCATGAACATTATCATCATGAACATCATCATCATCATCATCAAGAGCGTCATCATGATCATGATCATCATAATTATAATCATCATCATCCTCATGATGATGATAATCATCATCAACATCATCTTCACCATTGTCATCATCTTCATCATTATCATCATCATCATCATCACCATCCTTATGATGATGATAATCACCATCATCAACACCATCATCATCATCATTGTCATTGTCGTCATCAACATCATAATCATCATCAACATCATCATCATCATCATTGTCATCGTCATCCTCATGATGATGATAATCATCATCAGCATCATCATTACCATCATTATCATCTTCATCAACATCTTCATCATCGTCATCATCTTTATCCATATGATGATGATCATCATCATCATCATCATCATCATCATCATCATTATCATCACCATCATCATCATCTTCATCATCACTGCCATCATCATCAACATCATCATCTTCATCATCATAATCTTCATCATCATCGTCATCATCATCATCTTCATCCTCATGATCATCGTCATCATCAGCATCGTTGTCACCATCAATGTCATCATCATCTTCATCATCATCATCATCATCATCATCATCATCATTGTCATCGTCGTCATCAACATCATCGTCATCATCATCATCATCATCACCATCATCATGATCTTCATATATTTCATCAACATCATCATCGTCGTCATCATCACACATCATCATCTTCATCATTATCATCATCATCCTCATCACCATCATCATAACCATCATCATCATCTTCATCCTCCTCCTCCTCCTCCTCATCATCGTTATCCCCATGATCATCATCATTATCATCATCATCATCATCATCATCGCCATCATCATCATCGTCATCCTCTTATTGATGGAAGAAAGGAAACTGAATAACCATTACAATCATCATCATCATAAAGGAGAATATATATTGCTATAATTACTTGTTGTAATAAGTATTTTTATACTCGTTATATTCTTGGAAATAAATATCTAAGAGATAAAACTTTGAGGTATTGAAGTACAGATGATACATAAGCATTTTATTATTTTTCCATGTCAATTGGATTGAAGGATGCGAAGTATGTGCTGTTGTATATTGAAATTGTATTTACTATATATAAGGTTGAATATTTATTGGGAATATATCCAATAAACCTAAATATTGAGATGAAAATTTAGAATTTGCAGTGAAATTCATACCCTTGAGATTTATATATGCTTTTTGAGAATTTCATATAATTCTACATGGTATAATATATTTTTACTAAGATTAATTTCCTGGCAAAGAGGGAGTTGGGTGCTCGTGTTTTATTGTACCTTGGAGAGGTGATTAACATAGTACACATTGATTGGGGGTAAAACCCTCATATGATTTGGAGAAGCACTTAAGCCCTTGAAGGTTTGTTGTACATTGTTTTGTTCATGTTTTTTGAAGTGTGATTTATATTTGTATGGATCGATACTATTAGTCTTATAGGGTTTTATAATTTGGATGGTTATTCCAATTCCATAAATTAGATATAAAGGCCACAAATGCCTTTGAAGGAGAATGTGAATTGGGATATTTTTGAGAAATATATCCATAAACATATTGATCCAACATAGTTTTCCACACATTTTAATAAGGAGGCCAAGAAAAAGTGGATTCTTAAATTTGTGAAGGATCACTTCATCCCTCACATCATAGATAATATGACTACTAAGTTGATATATGAGGATTTGGTTAGTTCATATTCAACAATTGTTGCATCTCCAAATAGATTCTCTTGTGAAACAATATTTCATATAACACCATAAGTAACATAAATACAATGCCATGATTAAGTGATCCATGGCTAAAGAGTTGAGAGATCAATTGGATACCATAGGGAAAAATAGAGGATAAGGAGTTGGTTTCCATTTCCTTGAATGGCATTTTTCCATCTTGTAGACCCTTTTTTTAATAGTTTTGTACTCATGAGGAGCTACCTAATTATGAGAAGCTTTGGGATAACCTTGTTTAAGAATATATTAGGTTGGATTATTGCTCATGGAAATAAAAGGAAGTATAAAACTCATCCCTCATTGGAGGATGAGAAAGGAAAGAAAGAAAGGAGACATGTAACGTAAAAAGGATTATTTAAGTCCAAGAAATAAATAATTGATAAAAGTGGAATGATTTATGTGTCACTAGTGGAAATATTATGATATCAGACATATAGATGATAAGAAGGGGAAGGTCATGTGAGAAATATAGGATGTATAGACTATAGATAAGCGGAGTGGATGAGTTATCATACTAGATTTATACCACCTTCTCCATTATCTCTTATTTATTTTACAATACCGTGGATAGTAAGAAAATGCAATATATCACTTATGAAAAGCTACTCTTTATAAAATTTAAGGAACACGAATAAGGTATGAGTTTTGAATTGGGTAATGATGATACTTATCTTATGAAATAAGTGGATCCATTTTCTTGTATATATCAACAGTTGCAGTACCCCAGTTTTGATCCCATGGTATTGAAATTTTACATGATGTATATATATTGTATTTAAATCATGACAAGGAGCTCAAGGACAAGGCTCTGCCATTGATTTGGTATTGTGTGTATCAGTGATCAGGGTTGATGCCAATGGTTATCGTGCTAAGTAACGAACAATATATATTTTGGAACACCATGTAAAAATTCACTTTAATGAAATACCAAAAATAGCTATGGACTGCAACGTGGCAGATGGGGGCATGATTTCATAAGGAATTGGGAGGAGAGTTGGTAAAACTTATGAGCCAATAGGGTGAGACCAAATGTCAATGGGGGAACCCATAAACCCTCAGCTACCATTTTGTTCCTCTGTCCTCAATTATTCATTTCTTCCAGAATTTGGTTAAGGAAGTTAATGCCCTGGGAAGAGCAAGGCTTCACAGTCAAATTTTGTGTCTGAGCAATCCTACAAGTTAGCAGTCTGGAAAGATGCATTCTTACTTATGAAGCAAGAAACCGTAGGGATGTGTGCCCAGCCCATCATTTTTCATGGGTTATGCTGAACGTTTTGGTCATTCTTCTGGTCTGAGGTTGGAGGCATTCAACATTCTGCATTCTATTCATGTTGCTATCCTAAGTTGCATATAGCATTCTATTTGGTTGTTCTCGCTATCCCGAAGTCTCGTAGATTGTTTTCCTCATTTTCACGCAAGGATTGATTATTCGTTGTTGTTCACTCTCCAGAGTCATGGAACGGGTGGTTTTGTAGTGTTTCTCCTATGTTACAGAGTGGTATGCAAACCTAGTTGTCTGTGTTATAGAGTGGAGCCCTGTGTTGCCGTGTCTCCTTGTGGTTTGTTTTTATGTGCATCCTGGTTTGGGTTTGAACTGTATGCAAGACTTAGGAGTGGAAGAGACGCTGAAAGGGAGTGATAAACCTAGTACACATAGGAAACTCACAAAAATATAAGAGTGGCTAGTGAATCTTCTATTCACACCTTGAAGAGCACTAGAAGGGAAGGAATAACCCTAGGGACTGTGTAGTAGAGAAGGTGATGTTTCCTTGTGGTTGGTGTGTAGGTATTGTCGATGCCAGGTAATATATATCTTGTGGAGGTGTCCCTAGATATGGAATGAGCCACTAGCTTAGCCATTCTTCCTTTCCACTTCCTTAGCATCCTGATAAACCTAGAGGTAGATTGGATTAGATGACAACCTGATAAAACCAATCAGATATTGGCTTGGTTGGGAAGCCTGATAAACCCAATCATATACTGGATTAGCTAAGCAGCATGTGAAACCCAACTGGTAGTTGGCTTGGTTATGTCTTGATGGGAATTTTGGCCATGTGTGGTCCATGTGTGGTCGTTGGATGACACCTTGATAAACACAACTGTGAATTCTTGCTTGGTTGAGTAGCCTGTGAAACCTAGTAGTGAGATGGCTTGGATGTGTAGCCTAATAAACCCATTTGTTGGCTTAGATGGTCCTTAATGGGAATGTTGTCTTGAATCTGTATAGTCTGAGAAACCCAAGTGTTTGTTGGCTTGGTTGTGTGGCCTGAAAAACCTAGCAGTGTATTGGCTTGATTGTCTGCAACTTGATAAACCCAATTATGTATTGGCTTGGCTAGACAGTCTAAGAAACCCAACCGCAGGTTGGCTTGACTGTGCTGATGTGTGAGTTTGTTTTTCCCTAGTTCCTTGTGGAAATCATGCACAGCTTCGAGGTGTGAGTGGTGTTGAGAGATTAATGAACAAACTGGACTATGGTTGGGTGAAACGGTGCAATGACATAGCTAGTTGCAGGACAACTTCATCTTCAAGATAAGTATTCTCTGTTGTATTATTTCTGTGATGTATTTGCTTATGAATATACTAATCATGTTGAATGCTTATGAATGAATTAAGTAGAATTTACTATTGTTGGATGTCCTTGCATTTTCTATATATGCATATGTTTTAGGTTCCAATACATTTTTCTTGTGATCATGGAGGATAAAGTCCTGGTTACAGAGTCAAAATGCATCTGACTTAAGTGTTTCTGCACCTTGGCATATTCCTACAAAAGGAGAAAGACAGGAGGTGGAAAAAAGAAAACAAACAAGGAATAATGTTTGTTTTTCGCACACTAGAATCCGCTTGCAGAAAGCAGAATGAAGAAGTGGAAAAGGGACAAAAAATTCTAAGGTAAAAGTGTAGATTTCCGCAACCAAAGTCTGTAGTGGAAGAAAAAAAGCTGGGAGGTGGAAATAGAAAATCAGAAAGAGAAATGAAGCCAAGATTTGGTTTTCCATGATCCAAAATCCACCCACGGAGTGCAGAACGTGGAAAGCGAAAAGTGAACAAGTCAAGGTATCGTTTTGTTGGTTTTCCAATTCCCGAGTTACGCAACGGAAGGAGGAAATGTGGAATGCATAAGGTGAAATGTGGCTGAGCGATTCTGTAAAAAATGCTAAGTTTCCAATTCTCGATTTTCTTAGAAGATGGCAGAAGGGTGGAATGAGAAAGGTGGAAAAGTGGTTAAATGTTTCTCTCAAATGTTGAGTTTCTGATTCTTGAAGTTCCACAGTGGAAGGCAGAAAGGCGTAAGGAGAAAGGCAGAAAATGGTTTAATGGCTCCGTCACACATTATGTTTCTGGTTCTCGGATTCTGCAGCGGAAGGAGGAAAGGGAAATGCAGAGGGAGGAATGCGGAAAGGACAGGTTCATTGCGGAAAATGGTGTTTCTGGTCACAAAACGGATTTGTTAAGGGCGGAACAACTGTTACAGGGGTTTTGAAGCCTAAGAAATAATGTTAAAGGATGTTACATGACCAATGAATGTGTTAAAGAGATAATGAAGAGAAGTTTTAAATTATTCTGCATATCAGTCAAGTGTATGGGCATTTGGGTTCATGGACATCGTGGTATATCATAGCAGTAGTAGAGTAGCGGGTATGCTGCATTGATGTATATTACAGTCAACAGTTGAGGTCGTGTTTCTCCTCTAGGGTGGGACGAGATGCGACTCTATGGTATAAGAGCATTGGGGATGCTACATTGTGGTATCGGAGCTATTGGTTATAGCATTGGGCCTATATAGTCCAAGTAAATAGTTTTCATAGATATTGGTTGCAACATTGCAACTAACAATGGTATTTAAATTATGAAATTGTTATGCAGCTAACAAATATGTTTATTAACACATTTTGCAGAGTCGTAGTGCAGTTCAAAAAAATAAATAGCTTAGCCATGAGAACCTACAGCATGAATGATGCACATGATCCCTATGAGCATGAGGCATATGCTATGGGGGAAAAAATTCGAGTTGGAAATGTTGAAACAGAGTCTAATGGAAGAAGATATCAAGAGAATCTACCAAATATTGCAGCCACCATGAGAATCCTAAGGGTGGGATTGAAAAGTTGCAAGAATACAATGAAAGAATGATTAAAGCTCAGGAGAAGAAGAATCAATTGAATGCAGCCATGCTGTAGAGTTCGACAGATATCCAAAGGAACATGAAATCTGGGCATTAGGAAACAAATCCGAAAGGAAGTAGGAGCAGTGCCAGAAGAAGAAAGAGGTATTATAGTAGATCATTTGACTCTGAAGAATCCACTGGGGGTTCAATATCTTCATCTGGTAGGAATAAGAGGAAGAGGAGCTACCATAACAATTAACATGATGAATTTAGGAATGCAAGGCTTCCTACCTTTAATGGTGAGGTAAAGTCTAGTCAAGAAGCTAAATATTGGATCCTTTGTGATGAGAAAATATTTCCAAGTCCAGGTCTACTATGGAATTATGAAGGTAAGGGTAGCCATCTTCAATTTGAATGGAAGAGCATCCATATGGTGGGAGCAACTCATAAAGGTAAATAAGATTAATGACAAAAAGATTGTATGGAAGCAATTTAAGAAGTATTTCAAGCAGAAGTACCTCTCTGACAAGTACTATGATGATATTATCATAGAGTTCCATGAACTAAAATTGGGACAACTGACCATGGAAGAATATTGAAACAAATTCTTGGAGTTGTCGAGGTATGTTAGGTATATCAGAGATGATAAAGTGAAAATTCATCGTTTTCTGAGTGGGCTACCTCAGTCCTACAAAGACAAAATTGAGTTTGATGAACCTAGAACTCTAGAAGAAGCAATAAGGAAGGCCAAATATTGCTACGATCAAAACAAAGGAAAACATGATTACCATAAGGCATGGAAGGACAAGAAGAATGAAAATTTTGACCAAAGGAAAAAAAGTTTCAAACCCTTTAACTTCTGAAATCAACAAATGCATCCATCACAAGCTGTGAATCACGGAGCTAGAGTTATGGGAGAAAGGCCAAAAGATCCAAAAGAGATCAGAGGATCCCTCCAATGCTGGAGATGCAGAGAAAATCATAAGATTAGGAATTTTCTGCATGAGAATGGGTATGTAACGAAAGCCCACAACATCCAAGGAGCTGAAACAGTGGGTTAAGTAGCAAGGACTGTCCCTAGAATTTATGCAATGCTAGAGGACCATGAAGCATATTATCAGTCAACTATGGTTTAAGTTGAAGGTAATATTGTTGAGCAATCTATTTCTATTTTTATTGACCCTGGATCTACTCATAGTTATATCACTCCTAGAATTGTTGAGTTTTGTGCTTATAATAACTTAAAGCATAGCAAGTCATGTTTAGTTCAGATAGGCACAGGAACCAAGAGAAAAGTTAGTGAAGTGGTGGAAAGATGTCCATTAGTCATGGATGGGTTAGTCACATATGCAGACTTGAATGTTCTGCCACTTGGTTCCTATGATGTCCTCATTGGAATGGATTGGTTAGAAGTGCACAGAGTTAAGCTTGACTGTTATAATAATACTTTTGAATGCATGGAAGAAGAAGGACACCAAAGGGTGGTAAGATACATTCCAAAGGTGATATCTGTTAGGAAAATTTCAGCAATGCAGATGGAGAAGTTCTATAGGAAAGGTTGCAGATTGTATGCAGCCCATATTTTGGAGGCATCATAGAATGAAACTCCTAGGCTGAAAGACTTTCATGTATTGCAGGAATTTAGGTATGTTTTTCTTGATGAAATTCCAGGAATTCCTCCAAAGAGAGACATTGATTTTACAATTGACCTTGTTCCTAGAGAAGCACCAGTGTCTAATACACCCTATAGGATGAGCACACCAGAATTCCTAGAGATGAAAATGCAGGTGCAAGAGTTGTTGGAAAAGAAATATATCAGGTTGAGTGTGTCCCCTTGGGGAGCACTAGTTTTGTTTGCGAAAATGAAATATGGAACTCTCAGGTTACGTATTTATTACGAACAATTGAGCAAGGTTAGTGTGAAGAATAAATACCCTTTTCCTAGAATTGATGACCTATTTGATTAAATGAGAAAAGAAAATATGTTTTCCAAGATTGAGTTGAGGTCGGGTTACCATCAGGTGAGAATAAAGGATGAAGATATTCATAAGAAAAACTTTAGAACAAGGTATGGACACTATGAATTTGTAGTGGTACCATTTGGTCTCACAAATGCAGCAGCTACATTTATGTGTCTCATTAATAGCGTTTTTAGCAAGTATCTGGAAAAGTTTGTTCTTGTCTTCCTTGATGACATTCTTATTTATTCTAAGAATGAAGAAGAACATGCAGAACATTTGAGAATGACATTGCAATTTCTAAGGGAGCATAAGTTGTATGCAAAGTGGAGAAAATGTGACTTTTATAAATATAGGATTCATTATTTAGGTCACATTATCTCAGAGGAAGGAATATTTGTGGACCTTGAAAAGTTTGAAGCCATTATGAATTGGCCAACCCGAAGAAATCCGATAGATGTGAGATATTTTATGGGACTTGCAGGACACCATAGGAGGTTCATTGAAGGATTCTCCAAGGTTGTACATTCAATAACTTCTTTGCAAAAGAAGGGGATAAAGTTTGAATGGACCCCAAGATGTGATGCAAGCTTCCCACAATTGAAGAATATTCTTACAAGTGCAACAATTCTGAAAATTGCAAACCCAGAAAATGACTTTCTGGTGTGTACTGATGCATGCAATTAAGGAATTGGAGCAATTCATATGCAATAAAACCACATGGTATGCTATGTGTCAAGAAAATTGAAGGATCGTGAGAATAACTATGATACTCATGATTTAGAACTTTCAGCCATAGTACATGCTCTCAAGGTGTGGAGGCATTACTTAATGGGCATGAAATTTGAGCTAAGGACATACCACTATGATCTGAAATATTTGTTTGATCAACCAACATTGAATGCTAGGAAAGCTAGATGGCTGAAGTTTTTGTGTGAGTTTGATTTTAAGATCAAATACATAAAAGGAAAATAAAATAAAGTGGCTAATGCGCTCAACAGGAAGGTGCATGAAATGCATGTGGCATATCTTATTACTTGCCAATGAGATTTAAGACAACATATTATTAATCATACTACTGAAGATAAAATGTATGTGTATATCAAGGACAAGTTGTAGCAGCAAATCATTGAAAAGAATTATGGGGAATATGAATTAGAAGAAGATGAACTTATTACTTATAAGAAAATAATTTATATTCCAAATGTAAATTACTTGAGGAGAATGGTTATGGATGAAATCCATCAAGATCCATATTCTGGTCACCCACGATATCAAAAGACAATTTCTACAGCCAGAAAGCAGTATTTTTGGCAAGGAATGAAAAAGGAAATAGTTGAATATATTTCGAAGTGCATGAAATGTCAGAAAGAAGGTGAGGGTTTAACATCAACACCCAACAAGTTTCTTGCATCCTTTTCCAATTCGAGAATTAAAATGGGAAGTTATTTCCATGGATTTTATTACAGGATTGCCAATGACTGTGAGACAACATGATTCCATCATGGTTGTGGTGGAAAATTTGACAAAGGAATCACATTTTATAAAGGTCAAGTCCACGTATAAGGCTGATTCCATTGCAAAAATTTTCAAGAAGGATATTTTCATATTGCATGGATTTCCTAGGCTAATAATTTTTGACATGGATACAAGGTTTACTTCCAATTTTTGGAAAAGTTTGTTTACATATTTGGGTATGAAATTGAACTTTGACACTGCATACCATTCTCATACCAATGGAAAAACAGAGAGAGTGAATTAGGTGTTTGAATACATGCTTCACATGTATGTGATGGATAACCCATCCAAGTGGGAATATTACTTACACCTGATAGAATTTTCCTATAATAATGGATAGCAAGTGTCATTGGGAATGACTTCATATGAATCCTTGTGTGGAAGAAGTTGCAAGGAACCCGTGGCTTTGGATAATCCAGTGAACAAGATTGTGCTTGGTCCAAAATTACTCAAGGAAATCGATCAAGAGGTTGCAAAGATTAGGCAGAACCTGAAAACAACCTAAGATAGACATAAGAGCTATGTAGATACGCATAGTGTGCATAGAGAGTTCAATGTTGGGGATCGTGTTTACTTTATAGTGAGGCCAAGGAATAGTTCCTTGAATATTGGAAATCGTGTTAAGATGGCACCAAGATATTGTGGGCCTTTTGAAGTTCTTGAAGGAATAGGTCCAGTTGCATACAGACTTGCATTTCCTGCTAGAACTAGAGCTCATAATGTTTTCCATGTTTGTTTTCTTAAGAAATATGTACATTATCCTAATCATGTGATTGATTGGGATGTGATTGAGGTGGAACCCCAGGGAGAGTTCCAAACCAATCCATTGTACATCCTCAATAAGAAGGTCACAGTGTTCCAGAGTCGAGTCGTTAGGCAGGTAAAGGTGTAGTGGAAGAACTATGGTCTTGATGAGGCTACGTGGAAGCTAGATGATTCCATGTGATTGGAACATCCCATTTTGTTCAATTTTGTAAAGCACTAAGGAAAGTGATAATGTAAGGGGGAGGGGAATGTAATACCCTGGTTTTGACCCCATGCTATTGAAATTGTACATGATGTATATGTATTGTACTTAAATCATTACAAGGAGCTCAAGGCCAAGTTCCTGGCATTGATTTGGTGTTGTGTGTATCGGTGATCAAGGTTGACGTCGGTGGTTATGGTGCTACGTTAGAAACAATATGTATTATGGAACGCCATGTAAAAATGCAATTTAATAAAATACCACAACTAGATACGTACTGGAATGTGCGAGACGGGGGCATGATTTCACAAGGAATACGGAGGGGATTTAGTCAAACTCCTGATCCAACAGGGTGAGACCAAATGTCAATTGGGGAACCCATAAACCCTTAGAAACCCTCTTTGTCCTCTTTCTTCAATCATTCATTTCTTCTAGAAGTTTGTTGAGGCAGTTAATGCCTTGGGTAGAGCAAGGCATGGCAGTCAGATTTCGTGTCTAAGCAAATATGTAAGTCTGCAGTATGGGAAGTCGCGTTCTTACTTCTAAAGTAAGCAATCACGAGGGTGCGTGCACAGTCTGTCATTTTTCGTGGGCCGTGCTAAACATTTTGGTCATTCTTCCCATCCGAGTTTGGAGGCATTTGGCATTCTTCACTATGTTCTTGTTTTTATCTTGAGTCGTGAAGAGAATTCTATTTAGTTTTTATCGCTAACCTAGAGTTGCATAGAGTGTTTTCCTCATTTTCACGCAAGAATTGATTAGTCGTGGTTGTTCACTCTCCGAAGTCGCAGAATGGGTGCTTTTAGAGTGTTTCTCCTATGTGCAAGTTAAACCCTATTTCTCTTGTGTTATAGAGTGGTATGCAAACATGTTTTTCTATGTTAGAGAGTAGAGCCCTGTGTTGTTGTGTCAACTTGTGTTTTGTTGTTATGTGTGCCCTGTTTTGGGTTTAAATTGTATGCAAGACTTAGGACTGGAAGAGACACCGAATGGGCTTGATAAACCTAGTGCAGATAGGAACCTCACAAAAAGATAAGAGTGGATGGTGAATCTTCTATGCACACCCTGAAGAGCACTAGAAGGGAAGGCATAGCCCGAGGGACTGTGTAGCAGAGAATGGTATGCTTCCTTATGTTGGGTGTGTAGGTATTATGGATGTTAGGCCATATAGATATTGTGAACATGTCCCTAGCTCTTGAATATGCCACTTTCTTAACCATTATTCATTTCCACTTCCTTAGAAGCATGATAAACCTAGAGGTAGATTGGCTTGGCTGACATCCTGATAAACCCTATGGGATATTGGCTTAGTTGGGCAGCTTGATAAACCCAATCGTATACTGGCTTGGCTGAGCAGTCTGTGAAACCCAACTGGTAGTTGGATTGGTTGTGTTTTGATGTTTATTTTGGCCATGTACGACCCTTGGATGATCAACTTGATAAACCAAATTGTAAATGATGGCTTGGCTGAGTATCCTATGAAACCCAACATTGAGATGGCTTGCCTTTGTAGCTTGATAAACCCATATGGTGTCTTGGCTGGTCCTTAATGTGAATGTTGGCTTAACTATGTGCATTCTGAGAATCCAAAATGTTTGCTGGCTTGGATGTGTGGCGTGAGAAACCCAGCAATGTATTGGCTTGATTTCCTGTAGCATGATAAACCCAATTATGTATTCGATTGGTTGGATAGTCTGAGAAACCCAAATGCATGTTAGATTGACTGTGTTGATGTGTTCTGGCTATGTGTGAGTTTGTTGTTCCCTAGATCCTTGTGGAAATCACGCCCATCTCATGGGTGGCACTGGCGTTGAGATATTAATGAATGCATTGGCCTATGGTTGGGTGGAACATTGCAGCGACATAGCTAGTTGCGGGACAACTTCATCTTCAAGATAAGTATTCTCTATGTTGTTATTTCTGCGATGTATTTGCTTATAAATATAATGATCATGTTGAATACATATGAATGAATTAAGTAGATTTTATTGTTGTTGAATGTCCCTGCATTTTATATATTTGCATACATTTTTTATTCCAATGCATTTTTCTTATGATCATGGAGGCTAAAGGCCTGGTTACAAAGTCAGAATGAATTTGACTTAAGTGTTCTCACACCCCAGAATCTGCCTGCAGATGGTATAATACAGGATGTGGAACAAAGAAAAAGAACAAGGAAGAATTTTGTTTTTTCGCACCACGGAATCCACCTATGGAAGGCAAAATGCGGAAGCGGAAAAAGGACAAAAAAATCTAAGGTAAAAGTGCATATTTCTGCACCCAAAGTCTGTAGCAAAAGGAAGAAAGGTGGGAGGTAGAAATCAGAAATTAGAATGAGAAATGAAGCCAAGCGTTGGTTTTCTCTGATCTTAAATCCTCCCATGGAATGCGGAAGGTGCTAAGAAAAAATTGAACAAGTCAAGGTATCATTTTGTTGGTTTTTTGATTCTCGAGTTCCACAGCGGAAGGTGGAATGCAGCGGAATGATTCTTTTAAAATGCTAAGTTCATGATTCCTGAGTTCGGCAGTAGAAGGAAGAAGGGCAAAAGGCCAAATGCGGAAAAGTGGTTAAATGTTTTCGTTGAATGTTAAGTTTTTTATTCTCGATGTTTCGTAAAGGAAGGAGGAAAGGCAAAAGGCGGAAGGTGGGAAATTGTTGAATGACTCCACCGCACATTGTATTTTCGATTCTCGGATTCCACAGTGGAAGGAGAAAATAGAAATGCAAAGAGAAGAGTGTGGAAAGGACATGTTCAGTGTGGAAAAGGGTGTTTCCGGTCACAGAACGGATTTGCTAATGGTGGAAGGACTCTTACAGGGGTTTTGAATCCTAAGAATGAATGTTAAAGGATGTTAGATGACCCATGAATATGTTAAAGAGATAGTAAAGAGAAGTTTTAAACTATTCCACATATCAGTCAGGTGTATGGGCATCGGGTTCATGGACATCATGGTATATCACAACAGTAGTACAGTAGCAGGTACGCTACATTGTGGTATATCAAAGCGATCAGTTGAGGTCGCGTTTCTCCTCCAGGGTGGGAGGGGATGTGACATTGTGGTATTAGAGTACTGGGGACACTACAACAGGTGATGTTATTAAGTTGAATGTTGTTTTGTTCCCGCTTTGAGAAAACATATTTTTTTTGTTTCTTGTGTGGAAGGGATTCAATATAGAGTTACATTTGAAGGATACCATTGCATAATTAATGATTTTAGTGTAGTAAAGTCCAAGCAATTTTAGTAGATAAGTGTGCTATATGGTGGCCTTTATAGGTTTTAGGTTGACCCTATGGTACATGTACATTCTAGTGGGATTTGGATGAGCCTCTTATCCTTTTGGAGGAATGAGTAGATAAATTATAGTGGGATTCCATGAAAACACATCTAAAAATTATTGCAAGATATCAGTGATTGATTTTTTTCTTGAAATGAATGGGATTGTTGTAGTGTATAAGGTGGGGTTGTTTGATTTTATAAGGGAGAGGAATTTGACCTTGTTGTTACCCCTAAATAGGTTGTTTCATGTACCTCAATATTGGTATTTTAGGATATATAGAAATTGTGTAGTTTTCTTTCTATTTTATTTTGATATATCTACTCTATTTGTCTTTGTAATATATGGATAAATGATCATGTTTGCAGGATTCCCATAATGGATCATGATGTGGTGTTTAAATATTCCCCCCCATGATGTAGACTTGAGGGATGATGGGGATAATTTATTTTATGATGATCTACATTTATGTTCCTTCATATTCAAAGGTGGCCGGTTTTTCTTGCAGGTTTGAGGTGTTGCAGTAGCATGTTGTGTTGTTGGATAGAATGAGATTGGAAAAAATTAAAATATATACATTCCAATGCAATATATTATTGTGGTAATTCAATATGTGAAGTTTGATGAGGATGTGAGTTTCTCTAGTTCATGGCCCTCTCCTTCACATACCGAAAGTGTGTGGAGTTTGTTGTTCCAAATCTAGTTGTCAAAAAAGTGAGAATGGGGATGGATGTTCCCACAACTGCTATGCCAACTTTTAAAAATATTAAATGGATTACTTATACATTACATGATGTATAAGATAATGTAGGAGTATTCATGGATTTATTAGACAATCAAATATAACTTCTATGACATCATCTAGCAATATTATATTCAATTTTCAATTTGAGAGTATTTTTTGAAGGAGGTGAGGTGTGATTCCTTAATGGATTATTGTTGTGTTTGGGGACGATGATTGATTTGATAGGACATGTTTAAAGTTGGATTTGGAAAGTTTGAATGAGTTATAGAGGGTTTGTTGAAAACACTTTACTTGTAATAAGAGAGCATTATATTTTTGGGGTTACTTCGAAAATGTTTTCACCATACTTAAGGGTTCTTAATGTCATGTGAGGATTATCCTTGGTTGTAGGTGAAAAATTAAAGATTCATAATTTTCTTAAATTGTTGAAACCTTGAAATTTTTTACTAATTCATAAATTTCCAACCATAAAAGGTTTGGAGATTTTTTTTTAATAATCAAAATTCTAGGAATTGTATATAACCTTTGTATAATTATGGCAATATTTAGAGAAATATGCCATGGAATTTGGGTGAATTAAACTAGGAAAAAATGGAAATTGGTGTATTGTTTTTGGAAAAAACCCCTTAAATTATTCTATGGGCTTATTTTCACCTGTAAAATTTTCCTTGCTTGATTGTACCATGATGGAAAAACACATCATGAATATTTTTCATGCATTTCTAGACCTTGTATTTAAGCATATGTGGGTCACTTCATTGAATTGTTGCATAGTTAGAGCACACGATTGCATTTTTCTTTATTCACACATGGAGAAATCGTTGAATCTATATGTTAAGATGATTCATCTTGAATGAGGACCATTGGGCATATTAAACAAAGATATTGAACCTTATATGACATAGGGACAATTGGTTGTTTCCATGGAGGAATTCACATGACTTATGAATGCCTACATTGATAAGTGATCATGTAGGTTTACTCAATCCAAAGGTACACATAACTTAGGAGGTAGTGTTTGATCTTTGAAGGAATTTGGAGGAGGAGCATTGGACCCTTCTTAAAATATTTTCATCCTTGGACCCTTGCTTGTTGTCCATGCCTATTTTTTAGCATGGAATGTATCACATAGAGTTGGAGTGCAACACATGTGGGCCTATATTATGTAGATATAGGTTTGTTATAGTGTACTAGGTCAACATTGTATGGTCATCCTCCCTCACCATTGATATGGAAGAGAGAGTATTTCCATCAATTCATTATTGTTCCCTCGTGTACTCACATGATTGGGTTAGAGAAGAGCGATAGAGTTCTTGAAGAAAATTAAAGGGGACAATAGGGTTAGGGTTTTCCCCTAAGGATAGAAAGAAGAGTAGGCTATTGTAAGATAAAGTCTAGTAAAACAAATAATCAAACTATGGATTTACAACATTTGGAAACCCATGTGTCACTTGGTGTGCTTGATGTAGAGAAGACATAGAGAGACGTTCTTGCACACTAATGGGATACATGTGTAAGTGTCAAGGAAGACTTCCAAGTGTGTATTCTATCTCATTGAATATCTTGGTGGTTTGAGTAGCTTTGGATATGAATGATTACTATCAAGGAGAAAAACTTGATTTATACGATATTATGATAATCAATTGATATGTGCATATACTCTATCTATATCTCAACATAAGCATGAAGTGTTGTTACTAATTATATTTTTTTATGTATTTGAATTTCAATATATTTTATCTTTATAACTATAACACTTAATTGACATAAAGTTAAGCTAAATTTAATAGATATTTAAAGTCATATATAAAATACAAATAAGAATATTAAATGCTATACTAATATGTAATAATAATCCAATAACCATCAATCTCAAAAAAAAAATGATATTTCTCATAATTTTACATACTCATCTTCACTCGCTTAGGTTTCATAGTGATTTCTTTATACCTTCTTACAATATTCTATACAAACTCTAAATACAACTTCTATAGTAACAATATACTTTATAAATTATCTTATATAATTCATTGAATAATTCATCACAAAAAATATTAAATTCTAATAAAAACAATGTGGATATACTATATTACTTGTTATTTTTAAATATAATATTTCAAAAGTTGTTAATCCTAAAGTTCTGGTAGTAAAATGAGTACGCTATCAACAAAACGAACTTAATGTAGTTTAGAAAATCTAATGTGAAAAACCATTAAAAAATTTTGCATTGTACTTTACATTTTTTTTAATAAATTTAGAGTAAAATATATAATAAAATATAAACCATACTCTTTTTCAACTTTTTTTTAATTTATTAAATCATCACAAATCAATAAATAGATATTTTCTATACATATATACATATAAATAGTTATAAGGATTAATGCTTTTTTTTTTCAAGTGAAAATTGCCATACCCTTTTCTTTTCCACATTTAGCCAATTGAACCACTCATTGTGGTCGAATAAAGATTAATGCTTAAAGCTATAAATAACTCAATTCCGAATACTTCATTAATTTTACACATTTCAATCATGAGAGTTGATATGGCATTTATTTAAGGCCAACTTATAACTTTCTTTAACATCTATTTTAAAATTAATGTTATAATGCGTTTTTTTTAATATCTAAATTAACCATAAACCATGTGATTCGAGTGTACTTTGCTATTTGTGAGAAGATACGATGCACTTATGATTAGTAATATGCTTTTTAGATGAAAGAATTGAAATTTCTAAAAACTATATTTCTCGTAATTTATACATACTCATTTTCTATGGCTTAGGTTTTATAATGATTTCTTTATACTTTCCGATAATATTTCATACAAATCCTAAATACAACTTTTATGATGCTAATATGATTTATAACTTATTATATATAATTTATTAAATAGTTTATCACAAAAAATATAAAATTCTAATAAAAACAATGTGAATATACTATTATTTGTTATTATAAAACATAATAATTCATATTGTTATAATTCATAATAATTCATAACAATAATGTAAAAAAGAATGAATATAAAAGTTGTGGTAGTAATATGAATATACTATCAATAAAATGAACTTGATGTAGTTTAAAAAATTTAATGTGGTAAAACCATTTTTTTAACAGAAACTTAAAAATTTTGATTGATTAAAAGTGGTTGTAGCCCAGTCCGACATACAAAGAGGAATCCAGAAAAAGAAGGCTAATGCCCTCTAATAGAACAGACAACCTTCTTACAAGTGCTTTGAGAAGAGAATCCCAAATTCTTCTGAGGCTATTTTGAGAAAAAGAATGCTTGCAAGAATAGATTCTCACAAATTGTGAGCAGAGAAGAATATAGAAACAAAACATTAAATAGGCAGAGAGGAAAGCCCCTTAATGAAAGGATCCAATTTCTTCTGAGAGCCCGAGCTGATATTTGAGGCTGCTTCCTTTTCTCTGCGTTCTTTATTTGTCTTTCGCCCTCTGGTGAGGGGAGGAGAAGGAGATGAAAAGTCTTCGGATTCAGAGGTTCCCTCAGACGAAGGGGCCAAGGAAGCCAAGCCAGCCTGGACTGGGGTCTCGTGAACCAAAGTGTTGAGGTATTTCCTAGAACCTGGAGAAGCAGGTTTTGGATCAGTTGCCTCCGTGGAGCCAGAGGGACCAGGGATGCCCTGCTCCGGGACAACTACAACTTCAAGTTCTTGTGCTTCATCTTCCTGGAGAACTTCAAAACTATTTTTGTTTTCCATCCGAGTATTTGCAAGAGGAGAAGGATCTTGAGGAGAAACCTTGTGCTGAGACGCTTGAGTCTCCTTTCGTCAGGGAGGACGACGTCGATTAGAGACCGTCTGGAACTCTGTATCTTTGGAAGCTGGGAGATTTGCTGGTTTCTGTGGTTCTGCAAGCTTAGGGAAGCTTTTAGCAAAGTGACCGTAAACATGACAGAAGTTGCATTTGAAAGGGATCTGCTCATAATCCAGTTCTTGAATGTGGCTCCATTCTCCTAATGTGAGCTTTAGGGCCTCTGGGAGTCCTTTCTCTAGATTCACCTCTATGCAGATACGGGCACATCTGTACTGACCCCCTTTTGGTTTTGCAGTATCTAGATAGCGACCTAACTTATTACCAATGTCAATCAGAGTGCTTTTCCCCCAAAGATGAAGAGGGAGGATAGGGAGTCTTACCCAGATTGGAGCGGCATTGATCTCTACTTCTAGGTTAAACCCCAGAGACCACGGGGCTAAGAACAGACCTCTAGAGCCCATGGAAAAAGGGCCCGAACAGAAGACTAGATCTCTTTCTTCTTTATTTGAGAAGAGGAATACAAAAAACCCCCGTCCAGCTGCAAAGAGAGAGACCTATCCTTGCAGAAGAGGGTTCTAATGTTCCGAGATCCAAATCTCCACCGCCTTAGGGCTGGGCCATAACCCTGTGAACTTACCAATGAGGGCTTGCTCAGAGAGGATGAGAGCTTTCTGGCATGGATCCGAAGGAGAGAGCTCCAGAGAGGGGATCTCGTCCATCATTTTCATGAACTTGGATGAAGTATGAGAGGCTTCCTAAGGAGCGACAGCTTGAACAAGGGCCTTGAAGGCAGTGAGCTGGGCATGAGAGCCCATTTCCTGAGAGGACTCCACGCTGAAACCACGGGAAACCAGGCTAAGGCACGAGGAGTAGGAGCCAGCGATCCAGCAAGAACGGCTCTGCAAAGAACAACAGCCAGCGATCCATGGCTCTGAGAAGCAAGGCGGCGGCTGGGGAAACCCTAGCCCGGATGAGGAGCCGTTCTGCTCCACGCTCCATCTATTCGAAATGGGGAAAAGTTGACAGAGCAACGATTTTCGATTAATGTGATAAAACCATTAAAAAGAATTGCATTGTACTTCATTAAAAAAAAAGATAAAATATAAAATCAAAGTTTAAGTTATTTATTAAAAAATATTTACATTATACTTATTTTTTTCTTTATTTACAATGAAATCTACAATGGAATTCTTCTAATCACTTAAACAAAATAAAACTGATTGCCATTATCTTCTTCTTTACTCCTCTATTATCTCACTCTTATACTTTTTTCATTTACTAAACCACCACAAATCAATAAATAGATATTTCCTATCAAATAATTTTTTAACATATAAAATAGATTAAGCTTAAGTTTGTGAATGACTGAATTCCCAAAAACTTCGTTAATTTTACACATTTCCATAATAAAAATTAATATATTTAAGGCCAACTTGTAACTTTCTTTGACATTTATTTAGAAATCTTTTCAAATTAATGTCATAATGATTTTTTTTAATATCCAAATTAAACATGAATGCTATATAAGGGAAGATATGGTGTAGTTTAGGATTAGTAATATAAAAGATATAAAATATAATTAATTTTTGTTTATTTTGAAATAAAAGGTTTGTTTGTTTGTTTGTTTTTTCTCTAAAAACAAATGAAGTAGTTATTATAGCTTCACAACTCTTAAATATAAAAGTATAAAAAAATAAATTATATAATAATTTAATTTAATTTTCAGATTAAAATATATATA
>LPNX010400872.1:5022-98881 GCA_001517045.1 Pseudotsuga menziesii
TCCATTAAAGCAAGGCTACAGAAACAGAGAGCATGCGGGCTTCATGATCATTAAATTTTTTTTTGTATATTCGACTATCGTTTTGTGTATATGGGATGTGTAATGTTTGTTATGTTTTTGCTTTTTAATTATAATTATAAAATTTTTATTTTGTTTTATATTATTTATATATAATACATACTTATATATAATATAAGGTATATGTTATATATATTGTTTTAAGTTATATATTACAATATTATACAATATAATATATAATACAAATACATTATAATATATATTATAAAGAGTATTAATAGAAAGAATCCTATTTTATTTTGATAATTTTAATTACTCTAAAGGGGATTAAAGACTAGATAAATTGCACATTTTTCATTTAAATAGGGGAATAAAGAACTTAGGATAAGACAAAATGATCTCGATGGAGGATACTTTTTAAGGATAAGGTAAAGGGGTTTGGAATTTAAAGGTGTTTTATTTATTTTATGTAAATGAAAATGGGAAGGGGTGAGTACTTCAGATAGAAAAGGGTTTAAAAGCTAGGATAGGGGAAATAATTAAAAGGGGGAAGTGCTCATATGTTTTTAATAAATAAGGGATATTGGTTTCTTTTGCTATAAGACTTAGGGGAGGATAATTTTCAACTTTAGAAGCACAGATGTAATGAGATTACTATAAAATAGGCACATCATACCAATTAATAAATAACACAAAAATAAAAATAAAAATAGTTTTCATGCTCTTACCTACCTAAGCTTCAATTGAGTGTCGAAATGGACAAATGATGACGGTTTTGGTCAAATTAAATATGAACATGTTAAGTGTGATAATTTGAACACATTGGTATAAAATTCAAGACATGATGATGCTTTTAATGAGAAACGACCAATCTCTGAGACATAACACTAACTAGACTATCATGACAATGTAAAAGAAACAACTTGGAAAATATGTTGAAGGGGTCATATGTGCCAAGGTTTAGTGGGTTTTTTTATATGCCAATGTCATGTTCAAATTAACATATAGATGGGTTGCATTAATTCAATTTTGTTAATATAGGGATGTGTAATATATATTTTATATATGTTAGAATTTACTAAATTTTAACACTGCAGATGGATTTAGAGACCGCGCTCAAAGATAGACTACAGATGGATTCAGAGACCCCCTTCAAAAAGGGGGTCTCTGAATCCATCTCCAGTGCTAGAATTTAGTAAAATGTACAAATTCATTGTCAAATTTGTAATTTTTTTCATTGTCAGAGTGACAACTAAAAATGACCAAATAAATGACCAATTGTTATATGGTCATTTTTAGTCTAAACATCCCGTGACCAAATTTAGTCATTTATCTTGGTCGTTTTTAGTTGATTTTATCTCGTGACCAAAAGTGGTCATTTATCTTGGTCTTTTTTAGTTAGCTCACTTGAATTTATCAATTTTGGTCATTTATCCCTTGAAAAAAACTGTGGTGACCAAAACTTTTGGTCTCCTGGTCACTAATCTCTCATTTTCCACTAGTGGAAGTTGGTGGAGGCGCCCTGTTGACTCCAGATCATTAAATAATAATAAATAATCATTAAATAATATATTTAATGAGAGGAGGTGCGTTAACTATCTAGTTGAACTGATTGTAACCACCAGTTAGCAATTAGGTGCATAATATCTCTCAGATCACCCCCGGAGTGCTCCAGTTAGCCTCCTTGACTGTAGGAGAAGGATAAGTTAGCCTCCTCGACTGTAGGTAGGCATGGGTGTGACTGGATAATGGCAATTAATGCTCCACTGATGTCAATTAATGTCAATTATACTAAGGATAGTGGTTTAACTAGGCCAATTTGACCAAAAAGAGTGTGTATGGTGGTAAATGTCTCCAACATTTTGCACATCAACATTCCTCATACGCTCGAAAGGAAAACTGAAGCAAACATTAGAACAAGTGATTAAACTTTGTAAGGAGGTTTACTTGTTGCAGATGTCATTGTATAGCAGGGTTCGAGCAATACCTTCAGCCCACAGATCCAAAGATGACATGTTTTTTTTTCCATGCATTGGATGCATTTGGTAAGTCTACATGGAGGAGGCACATTCGAATGGTCGGTTCTCGAGCGGATGTAGGGCCCTCATCTATGGCTATCACCGGTTGTCGTCCTGAAGAGTATTGATCAGATTTTGGTACCGATCGAAGTCAATGATTTGGTTGAGAAGTGGAGACTACGACCGACTTTTGGGCCAAATCGTCGACTCCATAGACTACTCCATTTATAAAACTAAACAACTTACATGATAATTATTAAAATATAATATATAGCCAATTAACATAATTTATATAATAAAATAATAAAAATAAAACAAAAATATATATAACAAAAACAAAAAAAATCTATATAATTTATATAATAAAATAATAAAAACAAGAGCCACGAGGTGGCAATGACCTTGAGATTTCTTATAGGTGTTGATATAAGATGAAATGATAAGAAGATATTAGTAAAGAAAATAGTCTTTTGGATTAGGCTATTAACAAAGAAAATATGCCTTATGAATAAGGCCACTAGCAACTGTCTCACGGCATCATTGAAGCATACCCTTTTAAATGGATAATACCTATTCTTTTGCATGGATGGTTTCCTTCTAGTTTTTCCTTTTTATATATTTTGTGTTAGAGAAATACCTTTTAGTAAAGGTGTATACATTACTCAATGTAACACAAAAAAAACTATCAAATACTTCAAATTCACCTAAATGCTTTGGATAATTCACCTAAATCCTTAAGCCAAAGAAGATAATTTAAATGTTTTGCAATCTTTAAGTTTAAGGACCTAACAATATATGATAAATGTTAATCCAAAAAAGAAAGTTTAAATAATTTGAATGCTATGCAATCTCTAAGTTTAAGGACTTAACATATAAATACCATGCAATCTCTATGTTTAAGGACTTAAGGATATATGAAAAATGTTAACAAACTTTTCTAGTTGTTAGTTATGCATGAGTTATGTGTAGATGATCATGTCTCGAATACACACAAATCTTATGTCATGGATAAAGTGTGTGTAATCCATACATCATTGCTAACAATAAATTTTGTGAATTATTAGGAATTTATTAAATTTAAAATATAAATATGTGAATGGATAAAGTGTGTCTAATTCATAGAAATATTGCTAACAATAAATTTTGTAATCTAATGAGTGAATTATTATGAATTTATTAAATTTAAAATATAAATCTTTTAACTTTGACATAAATGTAAATTTGTCTAAAGTATAAACAATAAATTTTTTTTGTCAATTTAAAAACCACATGTCATTCTAAATTAATAATAAAATGACATTCTAACATAATAATAAAAAGAAAACAAAATTAAGCAAATCCACATGTCATTCTAAAATAATAATAAAAGAAAACCAAATTAAGACATTTCCTCCGTTGCATAGGTTTCCCATTTTTAAATCCACCTTATTAAAGTTAAAAGAATATATATGATGAGTGAGTTGGAATAAATTGACAACCATATTGTTTTTTAATAATAAAAGAAACATTAGACAATACATTAACTTGTAAGGATTGTGAGAAAATTGTAAATTTTTTATTATATTAATAACTAAAAAATAATTTTCATAAAATAACAGTTATTAGATATCAAAACCCCCTTGATATCAAAACAAAGAATTTTCTTTCTATTACATATATGCACCCAAATTAATTTTTCTTCTTTCCACTAGCCAATATGGTAGTTACCAGCCAATATGGGAGATATTTGTAGACCCGTGCTGAAAGCTTGATTAAATAGCAACCTAGTTTGAAACTCCGAGACAAAAGGGAACCATCCAAGAATTGCTACAGGGGTCAAAATAAACAGGCCCATTACATAATCATAACCATGTGCAAGAGCCCTTACCTAATCCCAAAAACCAATCTTAACCACCACTGGTCTGCATGTTTGTGCCATCTGCAATTTTCAAGAAATAGTAGTTGGAGATATAAATAATATGGCCCTTATGAGGAATTCAAATCAGTATATTTATGAATTAGGTGATTCAAAACAACATACTTTACCATAATCCACCGGATTCTAAAGATTCTGCACAGCAATGTCATAACTGTTTGAATAGACAATCGTAGATCGGGGAAGAGAAGCCTGCAAGTTTGCAAGTGTCAGTTCCCACTTCTGATTGAATTCGTATGATGCAGCATTTAGTCTCTCATTACATGGCCTTCCAGCAAAAGTTAGGTATGTTCTCTCTGAAAGCGAACACCCCAATATAGACAAACCAACCACCATCATTTTTCGAGCCCCTGTATTGTATACATCCAGTCACAAACTCCTATCAATATTAATATTCCCAACTACAAACATCCATTAATGGCTGTAAAATGATTGTACATTGTTCTTACAATGTTATGGACATCCTTTCAATAGATCTAAGCTTCCTTATAATTTCTTCAATCCTAACCCTAACCCTATTATAATAAACTGCATTTTTCTTCCCTAGTTTTAAATTGTAAAAACCACATTCAAATAATTCGGAAAACAATATACTTCCAATATTTAATCCCATGAATATGAATCTTGAAATGAGAGAAGAATAACTAAAGAAAGGTTGTAACCTGTATATATTTAGAACCAAGACTAATGAAATAATCTACATACTGAAAGACAGTAAACTAAGATGCACGCTTAAATCGAAGCTTTCGAGAGTTGAAATTAAAATAACTGATGCCAAAATCAGCATTTCCCATACCAATGTAATACAAGGACTCGCTAATAATTCTGGAAGCTTCTTACGGTCCTACGATAACTCATAATCATGACTGGTATTCCCTTATATATTGTATTTGTTTCTCAAAACTTATTACATTCTGCAAAAACATGTAAAATGCCATCACTTTCAGTACAGGAAACCAACAAAGTAAGTAAACATGCAAGAGTATAAACAATGAACACCCGGAATAAACATACTCATGTTGTTTTTTCACATATTTCTTAATAGATAAAAATCCATCAATACACAGAGCAGGTCATAAATATTCAAATTTTTATAGATATTAAAACAAATCAAACGGCCACATACAACTGAACACAACTGCAAATACTATACAACACATGGCATGCGAATCGTGTGAGATTCATATCGTACGTGTGTATTCTAACACACACTATTCAAATTGCATGATGCTTATTATCAGCCAATTCTGAAGGGAAAAATGACACTATGATGACCAAAGCCTCATTACTGATCAGTGCTCATGCTTTTTCTCTTCCTCTTTCCCTTCGCCTTTCCTCATTACTTACTTGTTCTCGAGTCTGGGAATCTTCACTTTGATTTTATTCACTAGCCCAAGATTTTGAGTTGAACTGGAATAACCAGTTTGAACATGGCTTCCTGGAAGCATCCATTTGAATTTATCCACTAGCCCCAGATTCTAAGTTCGATTAGAATGAGTAGTCTGGATGGTATGACCAGTTTGGGTATGATTTTGGCCTCTCAGAATATTCTATTTGATTTTGTCCATCAAACCCGCCTTCTGATTCAGATTATGATGAGTAGCCTGTGTTTGGGTGTGGCTGTAGGCCTGGTACTCAGAAGCCATGATAAAAATACTTATTTGAAAATATGATAGATATCAATAAACAAATTGAAGGATATATAGAAGAATGAGTGTATAGAACTTTGTGAAAATTGTAGATGAAAAAGGATCACTATGAAAGAGAGACAATAGATCATGTGCCATGGATTTTTACTTACTCCACTCCCTGAAGTAGCATTGTCATAGCCAGAGCCAACCGAGACGAATGTGACTCTGGTTATTAAATCGTCCGACGTCAGTTGCAGGTCGAGGTATGTAGGGATTGTTTCTTTGATACCCAAGGCTGAAGCTGCAGTTCACAATATACAAAAATGATAATGAAAAAAATTATTCAATCCTTGGAATGTATATAGAAATATAAATGTTGAGTATTTGGAGGTTATACCCAAGAAATCTGAATTAAGATTTCCAGTAGAGAAGCGTCCAATAGGTATCCCACCAGGAAAATCTCTGCCATAAGGCAGGAAGTTTCACTTCATGGGTGTATTGATGTTATTATTGTTGCCAATGTCAAGAGTAGAGTCTTATAACACAATTAATGCAGAAAACTGTGGTGTGCCTTGAACTTGAACCACCTCTGAACTTGAGATTAAGTAAAAACACACTGAGATGAGAGTAGTCGTGACAAATTCAAGCTTCTAGGAGGCCGCCATTGATGGTGAATCTTGATGCTCGGATTCAATTGATGGTGAATTTTGCAGCTCTGTATTCTATGTTTGCGTGTTTAAAATAATCATTGGAGAGTGGTGCTTCAAAGATGAATGCAGAGTGTAGAAGCAGTTGAATAGTCCGATGAGTTATTAAAGGTACCATGAATTTGAATGACAGTTCAATAAATTCCATTAATAAAAATCCAAGACACCTTAGTTGTCATTGTGGTTGTAGGGGTGCCATGAGTAGTTGTGATCTTAATTGACTTAACTTCACGTTGCAGATGTCCCAGCTGCCATTGTAAGTGATATTTAATAACATTCATGTAGACGTCACTGTCAAAACAACTGATAAGGTTTCTTGATTGGAAAATTCAGGAGAGAAAAGAAGTGGACAATGGACTCTACTGTAAAAGTACTTTGATTTAAGAGGTGAGGGTCAAGGAATCTTATCCTCCAAGTTCTGCGCTTCATCTCTTGTCCCATGAATTTAATTCAGTTCATTGTAATAAATACCCAATTTCTATAAGGCATTATGGCATGGCCTATTAAAAGTAAATGTAGTAATGTGGTAGTAGTTATTGGTCGACAAAGGACTTAAACATGTTACACATCATCCCAATCACTCCGAAAAGACCAAGTTAAAGATGTTGACGTGACCCCGCCGCCTACGTCTGAAGCGGATTCCCGAGATCGTGAGGTCAACTACTTCTAGCCAATAACCAAATGACAAAATAAAGATTTAAAAAAAATAATAATACAAATAAAAAACATTGTAAACACAAATGTATGTTTTGAAAATTAAAAAAAAATCCAACTTCACCATATATAAATGTCCCTGGGGACATAATAATAAAAATGAAACAAGAATATATATAACAAAAACAAAAAAATCTATATAATTTATATAATCAAATAATAAAAATAAAACAAAAAATATATATAACAAAAACAAAAAAATCTATTCTACAAATAGAGTTGTCTACCCTAATCTCAACCCAACAGCTTTCCACCCACCTCTGTTATGGCATGATAGCATATTTTACTAAACCACATAAATATTTCATCCTCTAATTCCATTAATGACTATTCAACCAGCTCGTTAGCACCAAATATCCTGTGTTGGCACCAAATATTTTGGGTTCGCTGGAGGCTAGGAGGGTTTGGTGGGTTATGAGGGAAAGTACTGTGAATTGGGTGGCATTTTTGGTCATTTATGAGGCCACCCATGATACCGTTGAGGATATTGGTATGGATATTTACCACGGTTGAGGGTTTACAATTTTGGTATTACCATCGTTACCAAGATAAAACAACACCGAAGAGAACCTGAAGAGAACCTAGAGGCTCGTGAAGAGATGGGCACAAATTCTACAGCTCTAGAGTCAACATCACCTTATTCCCTTACAAAATCCCTAGTAAGTTTCTTGGTTCAATGTGAATTGATAAAATTTTCCTAATTATAATGCTGAACGTTTCTTGGTTTAGTGTGAATTGATAAATTTTTCCTATGGCTAGGTTAAAATCGCTGATAAGTTTCTTTTTACTGTGAATTTTTATCATTTATCCCAGGCATTGGCACTAACCCTTGGCATCGAATCAACTCCTGGCATCACCTCGTCTTGTGTGCTCGCTCGTCATGCGGCAGGTTAATAGCTCACAGGTCTCAAGCTGTTTCGATCCAACTGACCACCTACAAATTGATCTGGACCTGGAACTGGAACCCATGGCTTTGCTTTCTTAGCCACCCTCCTTCCTAATATTGCCAAAGGTTAGAGTGGCATCTACGCTCAACCTCATGCTGGAAAGTCTATGTATCCACCCCATTGCAATGATTCTGCTCTCTCACTCAGTATGACCCAGATTCATCTTTTTTTACACATAAAAATAAGAGATATATGCAAGGTACCCATTACATATTTAAAAGATATATACCATTTATATTTCAGATTTACGTGTGGTTATTTGTGGGAAATATAAGTTAGATGTGTGAGCTTCAACCCATTTTCAGAATCATGCTCAATACCCTCTTAATCTCCTATCTTATGTGGCAGATATGTTCAATATTGTTTGTAGAGAGATCCAATTTTATAACACATAGATATTCTCTATTCTGTAGCAGATCCGTTCAATTTTTACAGAGAGGTATGATATTTAACCATCGACCTCCCGAGAGTCAAGGAGGCAGAGGCAGGAAGAGGTTAGGAAGAGTTTACATGGAAACAAACTGTAAAGTTGTATGTTTTATGCAGCATTTCACACACCTTCTTTCATCAAATGATCCTGACATACTTTTATCAGCTCTTTAAGCTCTTGCAGCTCTTGTCAAGATTAACCCTGCAAAGCTACACCTGATTGGAAAATTGCCAAGAAGTGCAATGTTGAATCGTCATTTTCTTTCTCTATCACAAGGATGGGGAAGTAAAGAAAAAGGATTGGGCCTGTTCTCGTGTGTAAAATGGTTGTGATGAAGCTAAAAGCCCATTAGGGTCGACTTTACATTTTGAATTTTATTCTAAATGTGGTCCAGACAATACAAAAAACATAAATGCTACAAGTATGTCAGGTTTACAAGTAATACACATTGCTAATTTGCATTTACAACCAAAAGATCTAGTTTTGCTAAAGGAGTTAATTGATAAATATAAGATACCCAGTGAGCTCAAGTTTTCCTTATGGACTAGAATTAGGTATACACATGCATTTCCTTCTCTGAGCACTCACAGGCAGTTCAAATGCATTTGACTTTTGGCCTTTACGGTATTGATGCAATCAAGTGTCAACCATGAAGAACTGGGGGCATTTTTTTCAAATGATCCCGAGTTTATGCCCGATTTGATGAAGGTGTTGCAATCTGAGAACTTTATACCAGATAACATTAGATCAGCCTCTATATGGGATTTAGGGTATGAGTTTGCGATAATTTTTGCATCTCATGAGAGGAGTCAGGTGTTAAATGTTCCAAATATTGTTAGCAATGCAACAAATCATGTGTTTTTATTGAGCTTGTTACAAAAGGTTGTCATGTCATTGACTACTATGGAAGCATATCCTATTGCATTGTTAGAAGGGGCTTTACATTTTTTTCTGGCATATGTAACATCATCCTTGACTTCGCCAAATCCTATGAGAGAAACTGGACTGGTTCCTTCCCTTTCGCCTTTGTTAAAAAAACCATTTTTTGTCATACACAACTTGTCATCTTTGCTGTAAAGATTCTCTAAAATTTTATGGATTACAACAATCCAACAGTTACTCTGTTTAGATATCTTGGAGGTCTGGACAGTACTATTAAGAGACTACAATTTTAGGTTACAAGTGTTGTGGAGTTGTCAACAGAACGTAGTATTGCATCTTCAAAATATGATGATGATAAAGGTCAAATTTCATATTCTCGGAAGTGTCTTATCAAGGCCTTACTCAAGCCAATGGGATCAACAACATATGCCACAGCAACGCCTGCAGGCTCAGAGGAGAGTGCCTTGCCATCAATCCTACCATTAATATTCCGTCATTCCCATAAGTTTGGTGGTGACATCTTCTCTTTAGTTGTGACGATTTTGAGTGAACTCATTCATAAAGATCCAACTTATTTCTTGATTCTGCATGCAGCAGGTCTTACAACTTCCTTCTTGAATGCTATATCAGAATATTTACTTCTCCCTTCCTCAAAATCACTTTGCTGCATCCCCAGTGGTCTTGATGCACTATGTATCAACAATAAAGGTTTTCCAGCAGCGACTAAAAGAAATGATTTGCAGTTTCTTGTACATGTCTTCACATCATGAAAGTATTTTCTACCATTGAATGAAGGGGTTTCTCATTTGGCTAATTCAATGGAAGAGATGACGCGCCATGTCCCTTCTCTGAGGGGACCTGGTGTAGATGTTATCATTGAAATTCTTGAGAAAGTTGCTTCAGTGGGAGACATGGGGTTAGAATCCAAAGACAAAAAGGATAGTCTTGTTCCTATGGATACTGATTCTAAAGAGAAGCATATTGAAGGTGTTGGAACTAGTGGATTGTTTGTTGAAAATATGACTAGTGAACACTTTATGCAATTATGCATTTCAAATGCCATGGTGTTTGTGCATTGGACAAAGGAAAATCTAGAAACTTGTAGAATATTTGTTGAGAAAAAGGGCATTGAATCCCTTATGAGGTTCTTGACTCTTTCAAGTATTCCACTATTGTCAGAAGGGATGTCTGTAGCTGTGAACATGGTTGCAGTTTACAAAGCATTCACGCAGCAACACTCAGTTTCCCTTGAAAAGGTATTTTGTGCTCATTTGAAAGAGCATCTCAAGACTAAATTAAATGTTTTGAATCCTGTTGCATGGAAAATGTCACGATGATATGAGGAATGAGGTCATCCGTTGAGGAATCCAAAGGTATTTTGTGCTCATCTGAAAGAGCATCTCAAGAATACAATGATATGAGGAATGTGGTCATCCGTTGAGGAATGCAAAGGTATTTTGTACTCATCTGAAAGAGCATATCAAGACTACATTAAATGTTTTGAATCATGTTGCAGGGACTAATTTATTAGCTATAGAAGATGGACTCAATCGAAAATTCTTTTAGTTCTTGTTTGTGGTACATTTTTTTGTCTTTCTAGCTGATGCTACTAAAGAGAATGCATAATATATATGTTCACTTAGTAGGAATAGGTGGAAGTATATGTAACCCTGCTTAAGCGTAATCAATAAAACTGTTCATGTTTAAAAATAAAACTCAGAATTTGAATTGTTTTATGAAACATAGTTTAACAATGCTAGTCAGGAATTCAAATTCTTGGATTTATAAATAAATAAAATATTAAAAAAAATGAATAGAACCTGTAAGGAATTCAATACCTTTGCATTTCAAATCAACCAAAACATAATTAAAAATAAAAATAAAAACAGAAGATTCTAGTCTAGTAGTTAAACCCTTACCTTGGTGGGCTTACCAATCTGATGAATATATTATTCGAGGATAACAATCGACCATGACTGGATGACCTCCTTGAACATTTGTTTGGTCTCCCGTGTCTGACCCTTCTCCAGAATCATCTTGCGAATGAATTGGGAATCATTTTTAGAGTCGTCGATTATCTCTTCAACCCCATTGGAAAATGTCACGATGATATGAGGAATGTGGTCATCTGTTGAGGAATGCAAAGATATTTTGTGCTCATCTGAAAGAGCATCTCAAGACTACATTAAATATTTTGAATCCTGTTGCAGTGACTAATTTATTAGCTACGGAAGATGGACTGAAATGAAAAGTATTTTGGTGCTTGTTCAATTTTTTCTCTTTCTAGTTCATGCTACTAAAGAGAATGCATAATATATCTGTTCACTTCGCTTTTCTTTCATCTATATTAATACACCATATCTAAGAATTTTATTTCCTTTTTAAAATATAATTGATTTAGATTTTAGTGTATTTTTAGATTTCTGTAATGATACAGGTTCAGAGTGATCATTTTGAGGAGTTCTTTGCACTTGAATTAGAAAAACATGGGTACATACCTGTTTATAAGAAGAAGACAACAGAGGTTTGAGTTCTTATTACATAATATTTTTTGGGTGAAATTTCCATATTTCTTGAGATGTAGACCAGACAATGAAATGACATATGTATTTGGCTTACAGCCTATAATACTATTGCTAATATCAGATTTTTCTGTGTATTACAAGAAATACAAAGAAATAATACATAAATCACACACCACAAAGCACATATATTTCTCCTAGAAATATCACAGGAGGCTTTGCTTGACTCCAAGAATAAATATACAACAAGATTTTAAACTCAATCAACAGTTGAGGCATACGTTGCAACTGTCAGAGAAGATCGAATACTGCATCTTGACCTCCATAACTTAGAAGGTTTTATTTCTTATTTGGTTAAAAGTATCATCTGAAAAACACAAATTTGTCACAGTTTCTGCAGCTGATCAAATATCATAACGCCTATTTACATAAGAAGCCAAGAATAGACACAATACCTGCAGGGCTTCATACAATTTTCTCTTTTTGCGGAACATCATAATCTGTGATGTAGCCTTCAAGTCATCTGCATCCTTGTATGGTCCAGAACCTGTGGTCGGAGCCTTCAAGTCATCTACATCCTTCTCTTCATCCTCATAATATTCAAGTCATTCCTGTATTGCCTTGCTTGAAAAAGATGCAGAATATGGAATGCCTTCAAGTTCCTTTGTCAACTCTTCTTGATATGACCTTTCAATTGCCATTTCCTGCAATAATTGATAACTAGGTATCAAACTGATCTATTACTTACTGAAACATCCATTGAAATTGAAAGTAATATTTTGATTTTAAAAACATAGTAGCTGAGGAATTCTTCACAAACATCTTGGTTAAATAAGAATTAATTTCATATAAAAGCAATTACCTCTGTACTCCTTTCTGCTACTGCATTGGCTTCATTTCGATAGGAAATAACCTCTGCCAATATTTTTTGGGAATCATTGATAGCCTAATCCTCTATTCCTATCATAGGTAAAACTTGTTTCTTTGCTTGTTTCTTCATTGTTTCTGTTGTTACAAAAATTACTTAATAAACACAATGCTTGGAGTTGAACAATGGAGAATTGTGTATGTGGAATTACAAAACAATTAAATCATACGGTGGGGACATGGAACAGTGGAGTTACAGTACTGCTCCATGAGGACACTGATTGCTCATGGTCCATCATTGGCTTATTACTAATGTAAAATTTATTAACACTACCAAAACCAATTAAGGATCCATGAAACATTTTCAAGTTCCACAAGGTTTAATAAAACCCTTAAGGGGAGATTTTGTAATTAGGAAGAGTCTTAGAAACATTTATGCATTTATATACATCAATTTTGGATAGTGTTGGCTCTCATGGGAATTTTGTTCCCTAGAATCCCATAAAGGTTTAAATTCATTTGATTATGAGAAGGGTAGCATGGGTTCAAGGGTAGACTATGTGTCAGCTATGAGTACAGAGTATCTAGTAAGGATCTCTAGTCCTTGGGTATGTGGTAATAGGTATAGGGTATAGTTAAGATACATTTTGTCGAAAGAGTCAGACACTATAGAAAAAATGAATTCCTCTTCTATTGAAATTAAATGTTCTGTTATTTACTATTAGGAAATGGATATTTTGTTCTGTTAAATTTTAACATTTGTTCTGCTAATATAATGTAAGGGAATGGTTTTTATTGGATTGAAAAGCTTTGACAAATCCCTAGAATTTTTTCAGCATGCGAGTGGCTAACATGCTCTTAAGTTGGTTCTGCTACTTGTTTTCTGCTTCATCATTTTTTAGAACTATTGTAGGATTTATTGGAGTTACCAATCATGTTATTTTTGGTGCAGGCGATTACAGCCCCAGGAACAACTTTAATTGCAATAACTGTGGAAGAATAAAAAAAATTTGTCATAGTTTTTCACATTCAGACTGGTCAGGTTAGTTCTTCACTTCTTAGTTGCATTAATGTTAATATATAACATGCTGCTATGAAATACTTTTTTATGTCTAGAATTCTTTGTTGAAGTGTGATAAGTGAATGATGTTCAATTCAAATAAAAGGAAGTGTGCTGAACAAACCATGTTCCATTCAAAGTCAAAACCACATTTTTGGTAGTGTGAAAAATGGATGTCATTCTTGCTTATAGAAACAAAGGTGTTAAGACAGATCAATTATCCACCTTACTTGTGTAGGTTCTATACTGACATACAATATCAAATGAAAATGAACTAGTGAGCTTATGGAATGTAGTAAAAAATATGTCATTATAGCAATATTGATTCTTGTAAATTATCTATATGATGTTAGTTTGTGGAAATTTTCCCAGAATATGGTAACATATGCTCTTGATCTATTCATTCTTCCTTCATTTTTTTCTTTTATAGCTAACTTTTCTTTTTTTTAAATTTATTACACGTTCTAATGTTCCCAAACTATACACATGTTGTTGTCCAAATAAATTTGAAATCTTGCACTGAGGTATATGCGGTCATTGTTGTACAACAGACCTGATTAAGGTTTTGTTCAAATATTCCAATAATTAGAATTTGTTAATTTACTTTTTTCACTAATTTGTGAAATGTGTTTTTGTCTTGGTTTGATTGGTTGTCTATCATATATTTAATTCTGGTAGGACCTCATTATTGGTGTTAAAATATAGAACTGTAACTTGTATTCACTATTCAATTGGAGTCTTCCATCCACTTATGCAATTGTTGAGTATAGTTAAGTAAAGAGCAAGGTTATGAGAACTAGAACCAGAATCAGTTGAGGGTCACACCTAGACAAGAACAGAACTGGATGGAAAACTTGGTTGGAGAACCATCATCAAAATCAAATACGTGAGGATATCATGGATAATATAACAGTCACACAATAAACCTAGACCCATTTTAGAGAGAGACATCATAAATATTTGAAATATTTGAAATGTGTAAGAGGTGGTTTCAAAGATTAAACATTTGGTTCGATTCCTTCTGGTTTTTAAATCGATTCAACCATTGGTTCAATACACAAATGGAGCTAAGTGGATATTTTCCATGTGATAATTGCAAATGTGAAGACACCATGCATGATAAGGATGGTACAAATTTCAAAATTACATATGAAGTTAGGGATTCTAGAGGATGTAATCACTATAATAGCTATATGTATAGAAGAGACAGTGAGAAACCTGAAAAACACAGGTCAGGTATGAGTTACAAGGTTTGTAGAGATGATGAAATAACCAACTGTCAAATACCAACTGGGGGTTATATGGGTTGTAGTGAGGATGATAGGAGAATTGGTTGCAACAGGTTAGGATCCATGAGTCATAGACATGAAAAAAGGAGTGAATATCACAGGGCAAGTAAAATTGATTCTTGCCCCATAAGATGGAGCAGGTGCAGAGAAGAAATCTTAGATCCAGTCAATTTTAGGAGACATAGAAGCACAAAAAGGAGGCATAGTTGAAGAATAAGGATTATGAGGAGAAGAAGCAGGCGTAGGACAACATCAAGAAGTAGCAGTGGAAATTCACACTCTAGATCCATTGATAGGTGTTGCAGGAAATTTAATTTAACTTCAAAGTATGATTGTGGCACCAACCAAGTAGCAAACAAAAGGAAAAAGTGGAATTTGGCTTGCAAATCACATGCATGTCTTGAAAGAAGAAGCACTTATGTCACTAAACATAGTTATTAACTTTTTCCCAATGCTTCCTACGAAAATTAACTTGCTGCTGTAATATCCATTCTTGTAATAGTAGGAAGAGGAAGCACATACATTATTCAAGTGAGTCTGATGAAAGTGCTTCGCTCAGGAGGAGAAATTATTTTTGATGTACATGGGTGTCATGCAAGACCATCTGCATGTTCATGTTATGTTTGTAAGGGAATTCCATGTAGTGATTCTCAGTTTGGTCTATACGAAACAATTAGCACCAAATCTAAGATAGTTGCACCCATCAGAGGATGCAGGAAGAGCGCATCAAGTTCTCCTTATGCAAATCACTATGTACAGAATCTAGATCTTTATGATATTGGATCGATAAAAGAACCTTATGATCTTAGGGAAGGTATTCGAATGTTAATGATAAAAATGAATGAATGGGCAGAAATAACACTATTTTCATTTAATTTCTAATGCAGGCCAGGGTACTAAAAATTGAGCTGAGCTTCTTGCATCCCGAGCTCTGTTTAGACTAGCCCATCATCTGAAAATTACAGATCTTCAGGTTTTCAGGGATTCTTTAGTCGTCAAGTGGATGACCAATGATCAAAACGTCAATGAAATCCCTCACTTGACACTTGTAGAACATGTCAAAGCTATATCTCTGCAGTTCACAAAAATATCTTACCTACACATATGTAGGGAAATTGACCACAACTGCAGACAAACTTTCTGGTGAGGGGTTGGATAGGGAGCTTGGAATACTTCACATTCATTTAATTGCTAATGTAGGTCAGGGTACTAAAAATTGAGCTGAGCTTCTTGCACCCCGAGCTCTGTTTAGACTAGCTCATCATCTGAAAATTACAGATCTTCAGGTATTCAGGGATTATTTAGTCATCAAGTGGATGACCAATGATCAAAACATCAATGACATGTCTCACCTAACACTTTCAGAACATTTCAAAGCTATATCTATGCAGTTCACAAAAATATCTTACCTACACATATGTAGGGAAATTAACCACAACTACAGACAAACTCTCTGGTGAGGGGCTGGATCAGGAGCCTGGAATACTTCACATTCAAGAAGTTGTGGAGGGTACCTCTACAATCAGCACTTTGTAAATGTAATAACATATCACATTTTATTTCTTGCTAAATCGATGATGATGGTTTTCTATAGTGAACAACCAGATACTGAAGGTTTTTTTTTATCTTGGAAGACTCTATATTCACTACTGCTATGTTTAAGGAACAAACCAGAAATTTTAGTACCATTGTGTATTTAATTTTTGTTGGATGCTCTAAGACTTGTGAATAAGTGTTGAGGATAATCAGATGATCGCCTTACATGTAATTTTGTTATTTTACTTTTGTCTTGGGCATATTTCGTAACCTGGACATTATGTTATAGTGCAATATGCACCTAAAGATTGTAATTTTATTTCTACTTTAAAGAAAAATACAGTTATTTTTCTTTGGAAGAAATATATATATAAACAAAGGGGCAGAACAAACAAAAATATGAAAACAAAAAAATCCATATACATGATATAATACAGGTAAACAACTGTAGACAAACTCTTTGAGGAGGGAACATTGGACATGCAATTTTATCACATCTTATTTCTTGTTAAATTGATGATGGTTTTTTTGTAGTGAACAGCCAGACACTGAAAGTTTTTTGACTTGAAAACTGTATATTACTACTGTTGTGTTTTAGACTATAAAAATCATGATATCATCAGAAACTAAGGTCTTATACAAAGTTACAAGTAAATAAGTTTGGTGGGTAGAGTTCTCTGCATTTTCTAGAAAGGGGAGGCTTGCAATATACCTTGAAATTGTTTAATACCTTCATTCTCAGCTGTTTTCCACAGTCTGAATGTAGATTTCCACCCTGCTTGCCCTTTTACTAGCCTCATAGTTTAGTAACAAATGAAAAGAAGAGTTGTTAGTACAAGTCTTTTCTGAATAAGATAGGAGAGTGAATTTTCTAAATTCTTGTTTGGTTTAGGTACCCTTCTGTAACAACAAAGTATATTAGAAAGCTTGTCTGCCATTGAGTTGAAATCTTGGTAAATGTGTCGAAAAAGGATTATTATTATGGTTTCAAAACATTTTTTGACCTCTTGAACTTGGTTCATGCATGCCCAGATGCTCGATGCTAGACAAATGATTATCCCAATCTATGATAAACTTTGAATCTCCATAACCTTGAAAATGTTTAATTCCTCCATTCTCAGTTGTTTTCCACAGTCTGAATGTAGGCTTCTGCCCTACTTGGCCCTTTACTAGCCTCATAGTGTAGCAAAAAATGAAAAGAAGAGTTGAAAAAAACAAAGCACCAAGTCCACAAATACCTGATACTCCTTTTCATGCTCTCTTGAAAATACCTAGGCTTTTCTTTGTCAATATAATGCATTAGTGAACAGCTGGAATGTTTTTCTTTTAGAATCCTTTTTCAGTCCATTACCTCTCTAATCCTATGTGGTACCTGGGAAACTTTGAAGACCTGTTCTAGGAAGACCATCAAATTTCTTGACATCCATATATCCTATATAAGCAAAACATGGGAGCCTGAAAAGTTGCTACAGTTTTGTCACCAATCCAGTCCTAGACAATCTAACAAGCTATGACTATATATATCATCTTGATTTGTCCCCTGTAACCTGTGACACATCAATTCATACAGATCTAGAGAAGGTGCACAAGATGAACAAGTGATCCACAAACTTAGCATTGCATTTTCATATGATACATCACCCTTGTCTGCACCAATCTCTCATTTTCCCACTGGTAGTACTTTATTAGCCAGTACTAACCACATTAGTGTTTTTGTTTCTAAAGGGCTGAATAGCTTCCAAACAACTGTCCTCTAGGATGCTCTCTCTTGCATGAGTTCCTCCACTTTGGTAGGATAACTGATTTTGACCCACAGATCGCATTTCCTTGTTCCCTTGATGCTTGAACACTTTAAATTCTTGGATCCTTGATGATTGGGAAAGTCAATGTAATCGTCTCATTCCTCTGGCTCACATTTTAAACTTAAGACTGTCTGTTGTCACCCATCCTCAAGACTAGGCATTTATTGCCAATTGTGAGTCTGCCTCTATATTACAATATAGATCACTGAGCATGTAAACTATCTAGTAGAGCCTATGAAATTTGAAATTTCCTTCAATCCTGATCCACAGGTCCTTTCCAATTCTGACTTTTCCTCAGTTCCCTCATTTATTTACTCACCAAGGGGAAAACTTTACCAGAGGATTTCCTTGTAATGGAAGCATCCTGTGAGTGTTTTTTTTAAAGCCAATATTCCATGGATGCATCTCTTAAGTGTTTGGATTTCATAACTTGACCTCAATGTCCATCATCATAAAGCAATCTCTAAAGGCTTTTAGTTGAAAATTTTGAGCTGAAGTGTTTTATGTGTTTTAAACCCCATTCCCAGCTTACTTGGAATTGTCTACCATGTTCCATTTATAACTAGTGGAATTTCTTGGCCCTCACTCCTATGTGAAACATGCTGAAACACTTCTTTCTTATTTGGTTAAGATTCCTTTTGGTCGCTGTGCTATAGACATCCAATATTCCTGTATGCTCTCTAGAATAGATTAATGAAGGTTAATATACGAACCACAGGACAGTTATGGCCAAAATTTAAATGTCAATCATATGGTTTCAAGATGAAACCCAGGTACTTGACTTCTTGAAATAATTAATGGGAAATATGATTTTGGTCCAGTCTTTAAATTAATCTGCCAATCCACTTTACTTTTGTGAAGAATTATTCATATTTATTACCATTCATGTAGTTTTGCAATACAGGTCCAAAATCCCCTTAAGCTTTTCTAGCTCCCTAACAGAACTATTGACTAAAAATCAATGTGTCGTCTACCAAAAGTAAATGGGTGATATGAATGAGTTTAATACTTTAATCCCCTATAATTATGTTCTAGCATTTAATTAATTTAGAAAGTTTTCTTTATTGGGATAATTTGTTTTAAAAAATATTTCACATTTAGCTTTTATGATTTTTTATATTCTATGTCCTATTTTTCTAGTAGCAAAACTCAGAAGTTCTATGATACAAATCCTTCAGAGCAACACTGGGGACTTTGTTTACCTCCACTAGTGGCAGAGGTTTCCTTGCTTGGATCAGCTTCTTCGAGTAAATTAAGCAAATCACTAGCTCCTGTAAGTGACTTTAGGGTTTTAGTATGTTGTACTTCCATCCAATTATCTTTAGCATTTGTTATTGATATCTGTGCAAACAGCTTTTTCTATGCTTCCATATTAGATTATTTAATAGCTTATGATTCAGTCTTAAATAATCATTAGTATAGAAGCTAATGTGTATTTTCTTTAGACAGCTTATGTTTTACTTCAGTGATTGTGTTCTAGATTCTTTATACATGGCTTCATTTTAATTTCCTAATAAAATACACCTGTTAATATTTCCATGTGAAACTAGAACACAGGAGGTTATCCTGAGACTCCTCTTGCTAGTGGAGCTATTGGAATATCAGTTGTATTTCCAGCTAGTGCATCTTGGTATGAAATATGTTTCTTGTCATGGAATATTTGTTTAGTTTTCCAGCACCCCTCTGGATTGGTGCAGAGTAACATTACACATTAATTTTAGTGAACATAAGCTTCCATATGATTTAGGAGTTTGTGGTGGAATATTACATATCTTACTGAATATTGAGACATTAATGGTTGTTGCAGGGGCTGCCATACTACATAGGAAAAATAATTTAGTATGAGGATCCCAACTGTTCAGGGCTCCTCTAATCCTAAAACAAGTTCATCTCATTCACTTTTAGTGTCTCCAACATTAAATCTCTCTGCCTTGGTGGTGGAAGCTGCGGCATCAAGGTTGAGTTCTGATCATGGCAAGCTGTTGGTCAGTAAGGGTGGAAATTCATCAACATTTATATCTAAAAAAAATATTGATGCCAAACCTAATGCAATGAGTGCAACATATATAAAATTAAATTCACATGTAAATACCACTGGGGAAGGTTTCCATGGAAAGAATGCCAATTTAGTTTTGTAATAGTAATAATTATCTAGTTTGTAGATTGATATCTATCATAAATTTGTTTGAATATCATCATTGTCAAGCAATAACAACTTCTTAAAGGGTGCTAGCTCAATGGTAGAGCGCCCGCCTAATTATAGGCAGGAGGTTGGTGGTTTGATTCCTCCGTGCCCTATCATAAATTTGTGACTACAAAAACGACTAAATTTTCATATACACGACTATTGATATCTAATTTCCTGTATCTTAGTCGTATTTAGCTTAGTCATTAATATGTTAACATCTAGTAGTTTATTTAGTCATATATTTGGTCATTAATGGTTGCAATCAGTGACTAAATCAGTGACTAAATCAATGACTAACTCAGTGACTAAATCAATGAATAAATCATTAACTATCAATGACTAAATCAATGACTAAATCATTGCCTATCAATGACTAAAGCATTGTCTATCAATGACTAAATCATTGTCTATCAATGACTAAATAAATTACTACTAAGTCAAGCTATTAATGACTAGTGAAATACTACTAGCTATAAGATAGTGTAAATTTGCTACTATTAGTCACCGACTAAAAAATAATCATTTATAACATGATTTAATCATTTTTTTAGTCATTAATTTCTCTTTTTCTACTAGTGTACCAATGCTCCACTATGCTTTTCATGTATCAAGTTCTCTCTCATAGAACAACATGGAACACATAGATGACTATTCTTAAATATTAAACCATATTGCAACATAAACTCCCTCCATGGACTTCTATCCCTATTTATAAGATGTTGACATGTCATTGAATTCATGTAACATATCATGAATTTCAAGAGGTAAATCTGCAATATCTGTATTCACAAGCACAATCCTTGGTTTATAAATCACATCAAAACTCATCTTTTATTTTTCAATCTATTTTAAAAATTCATTTCCACTTAACAACAATGCTTTTGGGATGCTCTATTCAGGCGGAGAATCCTCTTGCAAAGGTAAAAGAGTATATTTGATTCCATCCTTTTCAAACTTATAACAATTACTTCCTCCATCATCTACAACCTTCGTATCAAATTTCCACTTCCTAACCAAAAGAATATGGAAGACATCCATAGGCATGACGTGACAAACTATTTTGCCTTTATATATCCCTATTTGGAACTCCACTTCACTCCTCTCATTTACTGATATTTGATGACCCTTTGTTAGAATAATCAACCCATAGTTTACCCACTTAGACATTAATTCCATTAGTTTTGTCTTATTTGCCTAGTTCATGTGTCCCACCTTGTGCAAGTTGCTATTTGCCTATCCATAGAGGTCAAACTTGCCTTATTTGACTCATGTAGTGCATGGGAGAGCTAAAGGAATCAATTCTGCTTTATTCATCACCTCGTAGGCACCCTTCTGCTTTTTCTTCTTTATTGCCTGCTTTTTTAGTGTTTTAAGGAAAAAGGAAAAGCTAGACTAGGTGAGGTTGACTTGTTTTTTGTCCTACACATCCTCCTCTCTCTTCTCCATGAAAAAGAATGTATGAGCTGCCATTCCACCACTCTTTAGCTTGCCTATGACTTTTTGCCAATTCGTGAGCTCCATGATTTGGGATCAGCTTTTTACACCTATGGGGGATTTGCTTATTTTTGGTGAGCCTACTTTATGCTAGTTTTGGATTCCTCCTCATGCATTATATTTCTTGATGTATTCTATTTATTCAACAACCTATGTTATTACAGGGTTGGCTATTGTACACTTAGTTAATACAATTTAGTGTTACAGCTCCATATTCAGTCTCTTTTGTGAGCAATTTGGCATGATCAATTGATAATTGTTGTGAGTAAAATTAATATATTGCTGGCCTTAATTTCCACATGGTATCAGAGCCATTGTAGGTTGTTTCTCTCCTTCAAAAATTGTTTTGCAGGTTCAACATCAAAGACTGGGAGCCTTCTACTGACACAGATTTTCTAGAGCTATGGATCAATCACAGAAAACTATCTTGACTCCTTTCAATTTATTTGAATGGAAAGCAGAGATGGAGATACTATTGAAATCAAAAGGACTCTATAGGGTGACTATGGCAATAGAAGCAGAGCCCAATGCAGCTGCAGAGAATATAAAATGGCACAACAGGAGGGATGAGGCTTATGGCCTCTTGTGCCTAAGTATTTCCAGAGACCTCCTTTTCCATGTCGATGGATTGACATCACCGAATGAAGTATGGGAGAAGCTTGCTGATATTTTTGGAAAGATAGATGAGATGAGGGGACATCAAATCTAAAATGAGATGATTTCTCTGAGTCCAACGAGCTTTGAATCCCTGCAGCAATATTTCTCCAAGTTCAAAGCACTAGTTTTGCAGCTGAAATAGTGTGGTATTGAAAAAAAAGATGATCAACTCGTACTGGCCATCCTCTCGAAGCTGGGCCCTGATTATTCAGTGTTTGTTTCGACCTTCTATGCCACAAAACTGACAGCTTGAGCCTGGAAGATTCCTAGCCTTGCAGATTTCATGGAATCTCTCACACAAGAATAGGATAAGCTGGTGATGATGGGTACCATCAAACCATCCAAAGATCAAGATTTGATTGCTGGAGATTCAAAGGTGGATTCAAAAAGAAAAAAGAAAGCTAAAAATCCACCTGAGCAAAAGAGAGACAAGAAACAGTCTCCGGAGGATCTACAAGGTCCCAAGAAGAATAACCAGAAGAAGAAGAACAAAGGTGAAATTAACAAGTGCACATACTGCAATAAGGGCAATCACTCTGAAAGCTCTTGTATGAAAAAGCAGATAGACATGCTGACCAATCTCCTGGAGAAGAATGACATCTCCCTTCCAGAAATCTCAAAGAAGAGAGAAGGAGGATCAAGTTCAGATGACAGAGAGAGAGAGTTCATGCTCTAGTTGCTGGCACATCAAGCTCACCCAATTTTATCATTGATTCTGGAGCTTCAAGACACATGGTTTAGACTATGGAGGCCTTCTCCTCACTGGATATGTCGAAAGGACCATCTATTGTACTGGGAGATGACTTTCTCACTGAAAGTAAAGGCAAAGGAAGGATAGATCTTGATCATGGTCAGTTCAACAATGTGCTGTATGTGCCTGGGATCACCTCCAACCTCCTGTCAGTGTACCAGATGACCCACATTGGGTCTCCTAAGAAGGTCATATTCTCCCCTGATGAAGTTGAGATCACAGAGATATCAAGTGGTAGAGTCATTGCAAAAGGAGTTGCAAATCATGCTCAAAAGGTATACATGTTCTCACACTTCCTACCTTACTCAAATCCCTTTGCTCTTCTCATTCATGCTAATGAAGCCAAGAAGCTTTGGCATGAGAGATTTGGCCACCTTAACTACAAATATATTTTTGATCTTAGTGAAAAAGAGATGGTCATAGGGTTTCCCAAGATAAAATTTTCCAAAGGAGTCTTCCAAGGCTGTATCCTAGGAAAACACCCAGAGCACAAATTTGAGAGAGCTAGTCATGAGAGAACTTATGCACCCCTCGAGCTGATCCACAGTGATGTTGCTGGCCCATTCCCTCATATGTCCATGAGTCAGGCCAAGTATGCATTAACTTTCATTGATGAATTTTCCAGGTATTGCTAGGTTCACTTCCTGAAACACAAGTCTGAATTTTTTGGCCTATTCAAAGTCTTTAAGGCTTTGGTTGAAATCTAGTCAGGAAGAAAAATCAAGGCCCTCAGATATGAAAATGGTGGTGAGTATGTCAAGTATGAGTTTTTTAATTATTGTGCAGATGTAGGTATTCAGATGCAGCATTCTATCCCTTACACACCACAGGAAAATGGTGTTGCTGAGAGGAAGAACAGATCACTGAAAGAGATGGCAACATGCATGATGGAGGCCAAAAATTTGCCACCAAAGTACTGGGCCGAAGCTATCAACTGTGCAGCCTATATCTAGAATAGTGCGCCTCACAAAAATCTTGATGGCATGACTCCCTTCGAAGCATGGAGTGGGCACAAGCCAGATGTGACCCATTTCAAGATTTTTGGCTCAAAGGCTTGGGCTAGAATCCCGACAGAGAAGAGGAAGGCTTTGCAGCCCCAAATCCAAGAGTGTATTTTTTTGGATACTCTGAAGATTCAAAAGGGTACAAGTTGATAAATTTGAGCACAAACAAAGCCTTCATTGAAAGGTGTGTTCAGTTTGAAGAAGAACCCCTTGCAGCAGTGGAAGTTGGTGAAGCCTCTTCACCACCTGAACCTCAAGAAGTAATTAAAGAGTTTGTTGAACATGCTAATTCTGATTTTTCTGATGGATATGAGTTTATTTCAGACCCTAACAGCCCCACAAGGCCAAAATGGGCATCCAAGACACTACATGCAGCAGGTGAGCTAGCTGGGGATCCCAATGACCCAAGAAGGACTAGATCTCGGTTTGAGAATGGTCTGTGCATGAAGGATCCTTTGTTTGCTAAAAAATGCTATTTGATGGTGGATTCTGATCCTCAAACATATGAAGAAGCATAAAAAGATCCAAGATGGAAAACTGCCATGAAGGAGGAGTTCAGCTCACTCCAGAAGAGCAACACATGGGAGCTAGTGGATCTTCCTCCAGGGAGAAAACTAGTACAGTGTAAGTGGGTCTATAAGGCCAAATTTTCTGCTGATGGTTCACCACTGAAGTACAAGGCAAGATTGGTAGCTAAGGGATACTCACAGGTTCATGGCATAGATTACAATGAGACCTTGGCCCCAGTGGAAAAAATGGATTCCATCAGGCTAGCTCTAGCCATTGCAGCCTCAAGGCAATGGGAGGTACATCACATGGATGTAAACTATGCCTTCCTGAATGGAGATCTCACTGAGGAGATATATATCCAGCAGCCTCAAGGTTTTTCTACTAACCCTTCTCTTGTGTACAGGTTGAGAAAGTCAGTGTATGGGCTAAAGCAAGCCCCCAGGGCTTGGTATTCCAAGATCGATAGCTTCTTGCTATCACTGAATTTTGTTCGGTGCAAATCAGATCCAAATGTCTATTTGAAGTTAGTTAATGGTTCATTAATGATCATTGTGTTATATGTTGATGATCTCCTCATTACAGGAAGCTCACAGGCTGAGATTGCTTCCTTAAAAGGAGCTATAAACCAAGCCTTCTCCATGACATATTTGGGGCTCTTAAGTCAATTTTTGGGGCTTGAGATCTCTCAAAAAAAAGCTGGAATAAAGGTGCACCAGTCCAAATATGCCTTGGACTTGCTGAACAAATTCAAAATGAAGGATTGCAAAGCAAGCAAAACTCCTTTCCTTTCAGGAGTGAAGCTGGAAGAAGCTGATTCTTCACCGATGGTAAACAATACACTGTATAGGCAATTGATTGGATGTTTATTGTATCTGACACATACTAGACCTGATATTTGTTATGCAGTAAGTGTGTATTCTAGATTCATGGATCAGCCTCAAGATATCCACTGGAAAGAAGCCAAAAGAATCCTTAACTTTGTTCAGGGAACAAGGACACATGGGATCTTCTATAAAGCAAAATCTGATCTTGAATTGATTGGATTTACTGACAGTGATTGGGAAGGTGATAGCACAAACAAAAAGTCCACATCAGGATATGTGTTCATGCTTGCAGAAGGGCCAATCAGCTGGTCAAGCAAGAAACAGAGTGCCATTGCACTCTCATCTACAGAAGAAGAGTACAAAGGAGTTGTTAATGCAGCAACTCAATGTTTATGGTTGCAGGGTTTACTTGGAGAGTGTGGCTTCGAACCTGAGTAATAAACTTCCATCTACTGTGATAACCAGAGTACCATTCAAATATGCAAGGATCCAGTTCAGAAGCAGAGAACCAGACACATTGAGATCCATATGCACTACATCAGAGAACTTGTGCATGATGGCACCATTCACCTACTCTTCTGTTCATCTTTAGAACAAGTAGCTGATATCTTCACCAAAGCATTTTGTGAGAAGAACTTCAAAAATATCAAATCACTGATGGGGATTTCTAATCATGCTGTGAAAGCATGAGTGAAGACAAGATTGTACAATTTTGTTTTACAGTCCATGTTTAGGGGAGGATTTTCCCAAGTTGGTTTTGCCTCTTTCCTTGTTTAAATGGATTTGCAGTATGTAAAGGGTGACTAAGCCTTGTTTCTAGGCCCTATAATTTTCTGATATATTACTCATAAGTCAGGCTTAAGGGGGGGCGTTAGAATAATCAACCCATAGTTTACCCACTTAGACATTAATTCCATTATTTTTGTCTTATTTGCCTAGTTCATGTGTCCCACCTTGTGCAAGTTCCTATTTGCCTATCCATAGAGGTCAAAGTTGCCTTATTTGACTAATGTAGCACATGGGAGAGCTAAAGGAATCAATTCTTCTTTATTCCTGGCCTCCTAGGCGCCCTTCTGTTTTTTCTACTTTATTGCCTGCTTTTTCAGTGTTTTAAGGCAAAAGGAAAAGCTAGACTAGGTGAGGTTGACTTGTTTTTTGTCCTACACATCCTCCTCTCTTCTCCATGAAAAATCATGTATGAGCTTCCATTCCACCACTCTTTAGCTTGCCTATGCCTTTTTGCCAATTCGTGAGCTCCATGACATATTTGGGATCAGCTTTTTACACCTATGGGGGATTTGCTTATTTTTGGTAAGCCTGCTTTATGCTAGTTTTGGATGCCTCCTCATGCATTCGATTTCTTGATGTATTCTATTTATTCAGAAACCTATGTTATTACAGGGTTGGCTATTGTACACTCAGTTAATACAATTTAGTGTTACAGCTCCATATTCAGTCTCTTTTGTGAGCAATTTTGCATGATCAATTGATAATTGTTGTGAGTAAAATTAATCTATTGCTGGCCTTAATTTCCACACCCTTATCTAGCCATGAAACTTTTTAAGGAATTGGATGTTTGAATTTTTTAACTACAAGTTTTCTACCATAATTGTGGAAACCAAATTGTTAGTACTCCCACTATCAACCACAACCTTGCAGTATTTTCCTTTGGCCTTGCTAATAGTCCTAAATAAGGCCCTCCTCTGAATAGGTTCTACATTCTCTTTTTATGTCTTCAAACGAATATTTTTCAAAACCAAATATTCTTCAGACTCTAGCATATCCTTTTCCATAGGTGATTTTACATCCTCCTTATTTTCCTGAACTATGTTTGTACCTATTTGTCTTGAATTCTCATTCTCCAGACATTTAAAGTATCAGTGACCCACATTGTTGCATTTTTAACATCTATAGGTAGCTTCTCTTCCTATTCCTCTACCTCTACCTATCTGGTAGGGTCTTCTACTGCTGGAGTCACTTCCTTTATCCGATTGTCCTTGCTGACTGGAGATGTCATATTTACTTTTTTGAGATGAAAATTTTCCTTGTCTAGTTGATTATCCTCTTCCTCTATCTAAACCAAAAACTCTACCTGAGTTATGCTTCCTTGTTATATTTTCCTCTACCTTCAAAGAATGTTGATATGCTTCCTCCATTGTCCTTGGTTACAACATGCTGATTTTATCCTTTATTTCCACCCATAACCCATTAATATACCTTGTCGTTCTCTCTAGGTAATCCTCTGCATAACCCATTGATATACCTTGTCGTTCTCTCTGGGTAATCCTCCACATAACCTGCTCTTAATTTAAAATTATAAAATTCTTCATTGTATTCCCTCACACTCAATAATCTTTCCCTAAGGTTCTGCACTTGTCTTTAGATCAATAGATGATACTATTTTCGTAGAAACTGATCCTTAATCTTCGGCAGCATGGTATCTTGTCTTTTAATCACTAGTTTGTTTTTATTCCTCTCTTAGCCTTCACATTGTCCCACCATAGTGTTGCATATCCTTTCAACTACATCACAACAAACCTTACCTTCTTTTACTCTTCAATTTAATCATACTCAAAATGCTTATCTAAATCACCAATCCAATCTATTAAATTGTCAAATGTTAAACCTCCACCATAAATAGGTAGTTTAGGATTACCTATTGAATTTAACCCTATTACTGAACTTAAAAATTTGATTTCTAGAGTTTCTTGAACTAGTGCTTCTACTTCTTGTTTGGTATCCTATTTAGGTTCACTTACATCCTGAATCTCACGATCGTGTTGCCTTCCAATTAATCTATGAAATTCAATCGAGCTTGCATCCTTGTTATCTCTTCTATGAGTTCAACATAAGATACAATCCATCTGCATCTTCATCTTCTATGACCTCATGCTACACCTATTCAAAGAGCCATCTCCTTGAAGTTAATAGTATGAGGCTATATACAATCTCTGGTGGGAGAATTTCAAACTTATCAAACATGTTTCTCTGATACAAAAAAATGGTGCAAGACCAAGTAAAACATACTTAAATACTCTCACTCAATCAATAAATTTCATCGCTTCCAAGTTCACACAAACTCTTGTAGAAGCCTTTTGTTTTCCTATAGTTTGAATTTCTGGCAACAGAACCAACAAAATCCTTCAAAAGAAAATTACTGAAACTTTGTTATTCTGGGTTTTCATAGACTTCGTTCAACAAACAAGACCACATGTTCCTCATCATCAAATAATGGCTATATCCTCCCCTATAAGTAGTCAATATCTATAGTCAAAGCACAAAGATTGTGTGAGGATCGGTTTTCATGAAAATTAATTTGTTACAGGAACACAAAATTCTGATAGATCAATTACTAGAATTATTGTGCCTTCATTATTTTTGTTATAACTCAATAAGATTCACTTAACTATTTATTTAAATTTCTAGGTAATCCTTCTATGTGTAATATCCTGAACTTTGACCTTAACTACAGTGGGAATGAGCCCCATTGCACATCAGTTACTTTGATGTTTATGTTTGTATTTTGGGTACAAGGCCCCACTACACATGAGTTATGCTGATTAGTTAGATATATTTAGCGTAAGCTAATGCATATGTTTTATTTGACATATATGTGATTGTATATGTTGGGAATGGTCCTTGATGGACACGATTATTGTCATAGTATGATGTACTAGATGTATTATGTGATCTACTTTAAATGCATATATTGAGCTGATTATTGTTATAAAATGTGTAGAAAACTGAATGCATGATTGAGTTCTATAATGTGTTGGGAATGGACCCTAAATCACATAAGTGATGATATTTTGTGTTGAGTACAATATCGAGAGCATATGAGTGATTATATTATGTGTTGAGTGCAAGATCTGAAGCACATGAGTTATGATATTTTGTGTTGAGAATAAGACCTGGAGCACATGAATTCTAAGAGTTGAAAGTGTTGGACATAATTTCTCGATCATTCCAAATTGATGTTGAGCATAAACTATGGAGCATCGGATCCTTGGCCATTGTATCCCTAGGTGTGTTATACAAGTACACCCTAGCATTAGTGTTGAGCAAGAGGCTCTGGAATTGCAGTAAGTGTAACTCCTAGTGTTTAGCATTGACCTTGGCATGTGAATAGCGCTAGGAGTTACTAAAATTAATTGTGTCGAGTGAGAATGATTCTGAAAAGCACTGACCTTATCTTACTTATATTTAAGTTGATTAAATGAAATTTTGAATCTAATTCTCATAAAGTACTAAAGATATACCATGATACACGAGGTAATCCAACATGCAAGGAGGATCTAGAGATTCCTAACTTAGTTGACCAACCCTACATAAGGCCTTGATAAAATAAATAGTATAACCTAATAAAAGCATCAAGTAAATGAGATCATGTTACATGATGCATAAATAAATGTTAACAATAATATATATAGTTCATATATATTATGAATAAAAGNAAACGTCAAAATAGGAACTAGTAAAAGAGTTCCTAAGTTAAGCAAAATAATTATTAAATCCATATAAATCAATTGAATATTATTTTCAAGAAGATAATGGGTTCTTGATCTAACTGAGGTTTTAAATCAACCACCCTTTTTTCCTAAAGATTGTCTATAAAGACCCAAGCCAAGGGGAGGCTTAGGGACTTGATCATTATTTGCCTAAGTAATTTTGGAGAGCATTTCCAAAAGCCAAGGAATCTTATACAAAACCTGATATTCCAAATAAGAGAATCCTCACCTTTAGGAGCTCTAAACTACTTGCATGTCAGAGCCAGCTCGGGGGAATCCAGATTAGAACTAGGAACGGTTCCAGGTCATGGTGTTGGAGACATTTACCATCATACACACTCATTTGGTCAAATTGGCCCAGTTAAACCACTATCCTATTATTGAAGAAAAATACTGCTGCACTTCCATGCAAACATTCACCGGTGATTTTCCTTTGAATTCTGTGCAAAATTTACCAGTAATTGCTTCCGAAAGTGAAGAGAAATTTGATTTTTATCCCTCTAATGTTGCTGTTGGTGTGAAAATATGTAAAAAATTGGATATTTTGGAAGAAATATCAGATTATAAGAGTGGCACATTCACTCCCCATGATCTAGATCTTCCAGCAAAATCCTGCAGGATTGCATGCACCAAAATTCAGAATTTTGAAGAAAAAGACAATTGTGCATCCACCGTATCGGTTGAACATAATTTTGGATCTGATATGATATTATTTGTATTTGATATAATATTTCTTGGTTCAAAATTTCAGGTTCATAAACCTTCAGTACTACTTGTAGCTGCTCTCATCAACGGTGTGAAGAAACAAGTACCGCAAGTCTCCTTCGAAACTGCTGCTGGGGATTTGATTTCATTTCATAGTTTTGGATCTGTTGTGAAATTATTTAGATATTATTTACATTCTGATATGATATTATTTTGATCATATTTTAAAATCCAAGAGCTTTCAGTCATGCTTGTAGCTTCTCTCATCAATTCCGGTGTGAAAAATCAAGTACCACAGTTCTTCTTCAATTTTGCTGCTGGGGATTTGGTGTTAGTTTCCTCTTATGAGGTTGCTGATATTTTATTTTTTAAATAATTAGATATTTGTGAAGCTATATCATATTATGGAGCTCAATCATTCGCTCTCCAGAGTCCCAGGGATTCTCTACCTTTGGTCACAAGCTCATCTCCTCACAGAACTAGTAAAGAGGAAGACATTCTGCATCTGCTTGGACACTTGCTCCTAAAAATTGGGGCTGATTTTACCACTCATGGTTTGCTTTTCAAGGATGCAACATATCAGTTTCTTGAGTGTTCCACACATGGTTCAAATCCTCAAGAACCTTTGCTCTCTCTTCAGATGATTTCAGCTACTCTACATGGGTCCAGTTTTCACCGTGCAGCTATTTATATTTTTGATTCAGTTGAGTGCATTGTTTTTCTTCCAAAGTGGAATATTCCTCCAAACATATTCATTTAGTTTGGATTCAGAGGTTCACATGCACAGTCTTAGGATGATGCTGCATAGAAGAACAAATTCTTGATTTGCTGCTTAGTTTGAGGGGGGGTATTTTTTCCATGAGGTTTTCTCCGTTTCCTTGGTTATATTAAGCAATTAATTTATTGGACAGGGTGACCTATGGCCTTTGTTGCTGGGGCCCTATCATTTTTATGCATCTATGTTTTCTAACTCTTCCCGAGTATAGCTTAAGGGGGGGTGTTGGAGACATTTACCATCATACACACTCTTTTGGTCAAATTGGCCTAGTTAAACCACTATCCTAAGTATAATTGACATTAATTGACATCAGTGGAGCATTAATTTCCATCATCCAGTCACACCCACGCCTACCTACAGTCAAGGAGGCTAACTTAGCCTTCTCCTACAGTCAAGGAGGCTAACTAGAGCACTTCGGGGGGTGATCTGAGTGATATTAATGCACCTAATTGCTAACTGGTGGTTACAATCAGTTCAACCAGTCAGTTAAGGCACCTCCTCTCATTAAATATATTATATAATGATTATTTATTATTATTTAATGATTTGGAGTCAACAGGGCGCATCCACCAACTTCTGATGGTCAGTTCAGCTTCAGTTAACTTCATTGGGGTTCATTGAAGTCATAGAGCACTAGCACTTGATGGTTGGCTTGCTATGACATGTGTTTGATATCCTTCAGTTGAGATTCAGTCATTTATTGCACTCCAACTTTAGTTAGGGTTTGTTGAGTCAATTAGGGTTTTGGTCAAGTGGTTAACTAAGTTTGATTGAATGGCTAAGAGTCAGTTAAGCCAGACTCACTCACTGAATTCGAATTGTCTCCTTGGGTATTCAAATTATTCATGGCTTTAAGCTATTGCTTGACATTGGTATTGTAGCCATTCATTGTTTATTAAATATACAGAGAGGAAACCATTCTGGTTCCGATTAACACCAATTCATGAGTATTTGTTAATTATTCTTTGATGATTTTGATTCCTAGTTCCTAGATCATGTGCAAGAATTAGTACATGGTTGGGATGAACGTGGTAGTTCCCAAGTTATCTGGTTAACAGATATAAGGTCAGAGATAAATAGTTTTTATTAATGTTGTGTGTTTAAGTGTGAAGTATATTTTTCCATTAAACCAGTCGAATAGTTTTCAGTATGAGGTTTCTACCTTATCATCAGGTTTCTACCTTTTGACAGAAGCCCTTACAGACAACATCAAGCTTGTCTCAGAAGTGTTTGAAATTCACATGAAACAGAGAATTCGTTAACACATATACAACCTTCTCATCTGTCCTCACATATTGGAGATTTATATCTCCCTTATGCACCATGTCACGAATGTAGAAGTATCGTATTTATATGTGCTTTGTCTTATCATGGAACACAGGTTTTACTATTTCTCTTAGAATCACAGTAGAATCCATCTCCAGATCAAACATATATGACAACATCTTTCAAAGCCATACAAATTCACAACAGGAAGAACAATATCCAATATATTCCACTTCTGCAGTGTTGATAGAAACACTAGACTTTTTCATGCTTATCCATGAGATCATGGCTAAACCCAGATGGAAAAATCCTCCTGAAGTGCTCTTTCTATTTGAGACACCTCCTTCCCAATCTCAATCTGTATAACCATACATTCTAAAGTCATGATCTCTACTATAATTGAGACCATATTCTACCATAAATTTAAGGTACCTTAACATATGCTTCGCAACTACTAGGTGAGAATCCCTGTGCTTAGCTAGATATTGAATCAAAGTGTTCACAACAAAGTATATTCGGTAGGGTATTTGTTAAACACATAAATGAACTAATGATCTATCTTTATAGTGTCACATACACTAATTATTATGATGCATTAGCCAACAACTTCAAGTGTGTATCCATGGATGTGGCCATGGCCTTACATTCCAACATGTCAAAACTTTTCAGGATTTCCACTGCATACTTCTCTTGGTTAAGGAATATTCCCTCCAGGCTCTTCCATACTTGAAGACCTAGAAAATAGTGCATCAAGCTAAGGTCTTTCATCTCAAATTCCACAACGAGCTTCTTCTTACACTCTGATATTTGCTTCTCATTACCTATCAGGAATAAATCATCAACATACAACAACACTATGACATGTTCATCATCCATAACCTTGAAGTAAAGTTTAGAATCAACGTTACTTTTGGTAAATCCTAAGATCGTCAGAAAACTATTAATTCTTCCATACCAAGCTCTTCTAGCTTACTTCAATCCATATAGATCCTTCTTTAGTTTACATACATGTGTCCTTTTGTCTTGAATTTCAAACCTTGTGTTTATTCTTTGTACACTTCTTTTTCAATAACACCATTTAGGAAGGTCGTTTTCACATCCATCGGGTGTAACTCCCATCTTATCTTGGCTTCTATTGCAATGATGGTTTTGATAGAAGTGTACCTTACTACAAAAGAAAATGTCTCTTCATAATCGATTCCTTCGTTTTGATAGAATCCATGGGCCACAAATATGGATTTGTACTTCTCAGTACTTCCATCAACTATATGTTTTATCCTGTAAATCCATTTGGAAGATACCATAGTTTTACCTTCTGATTTGGGAACTACTTTCCACACATCATTCTTCATTATTGATTGTGTAGTGGGGATTTTTCCCCTACTATGTGGAAAAGAACCTACCCTAGATCAATCAAATCATAGGGTAGAGTTCGTGGTGCGAGGGATTTCTCAACCTCGACTTGCAATAATGAACAGTGATAATAACAGAAATATTTTTATGATTTTTTATATATTTTTTCTAACTAATGAAAAAAAAGAACAATCATATATTTCAATAACATGGGCCACTACATCCATTTGATGAAATCATCCACTAACTCCATGGTCTGGTTCTCCACTTGTCTCCACTAATGGTTTTCAAAGGGGGAAGGGATCCACTATGGTATGGACTACACTCAACATACACCATGGAAAATGATATGGAAAAAATATGGGAATAATGAAAGGTTGAAAAATGAAAGTTGATGAAAAAGTAAGTAAATCTTTGTGGGGATACCTTCAGAGTGTATTTATAGGATGATCCAAGGTTTTTTTACCCATGGTATTTTATTGTGCATGGTATTTATCTATGGTTTTGGACCCATTCTCATTTTAGGTTTTTTTGGTTCTTTTGGAGGGAGTGGGGATAAGTCACAATAAATTCTCAACTTCCTTGTATTTATGGGGGAAAGAATAATAATTTTTTGGAGCATATTTGCTAGAATTTTAGCTGTGAAGGTCAAATGGAGGAAATAATGGTGGGATTATGATGTATAATTATAGTTTGTACCATGGAGAGCTAGGTGAACAATTTTTTGCGTTAATAGATTGCCCCCTGATGTGTGAGGGAGGAAGCTCATTATATGGCTGATAAACATCATAGAATCAAGGAATAAATGGTGACAATGGTGGAGAGACCAGAGAGGATAGAGGAGGAGTGGAGTCTCCTCATTTGAACTGTAGTAGCTTTTGGTTTGTATATCTTCTAAAAAACAGATAAGTTACATATAATCTCAGACATGTATATGGACAAGGAAGGCATACCGATGCTTGTAACAATGTCTCAATATAACAATGGGGATCAAGGATCAAACAACAGAAGTCAATCAATACATATATACAACTGTTAGTACATAATGGTGGCCTACATTGGAGGCTGAATACAAAGATTGATGTGAAGAACTGGTACATAGGAACAATGGAATTCTCATGGAATGAAATATCAGAACAACTGATTCTCTGGTGAATATGGAGGTGCACATAACTGAAATGATTCAATCAATGAGAGTCATAATCTCTAAGGTACAATAAAAAACATCAAGTATTGTATATACATGGAAGAATGACACTGAGGAGCCTCCTATCACTATCGCCAATGCAACCCAACAATCACAAGGGACATGTAAATGTATGGGTCCCAAAATAGACTCACTAATGTGCTAGATTCAGGTGACAACTGGTGTATTCAACCAAATAATGAAGGAACAAATAACCTATACAATTTTCAATGTTGTGATGATGAAGTTTAAGTCGAGCACATGAGACGCAACCAACCCAAAAGGAACTAAGTATTCCTTTCAAGTGGTCGAAGGAACTCATCAATGATGTGAATGAAACGATGATATACGGACCTTTGGGTCTATCCTATAGAATATATGTGTTGATGTCAATAGAGGGATACCTAAAAATACCAAGGCAATGAGGTTTCCTTGATAGAACCATGAGGGGAACAAACAAATATATGGAACATTAATGTGACTGAGACACTGAATGGGGAATTAGGGAAGGGGAGTATGGGTGACTCAAACTTCCTTTTTTCAGAGTATGATGGCAGGGATGAGCTTGCAGAAAATGATAACGACTCATGGGGAGGGAATCATAGTTGTGAAACTAGGGACATGACTTCAATGGGAAATACTTGGGGAAGTAGTTGGAGTAGTGATATAGTAGGGGATCCAAGGGAGACCCATGAGAGAGTACTTTGAACAAAGGAGACCCAATGGGGGGACATGATTAATGAACAATGAGATCTTCTTTACTTAACTGAATGATGATCATTAATAGTTCAATGCATTCTTTAAATAAAGAACTGTTTGAGGCATTCATTTCTAATTGGAGCTTTATAACTTCAGTTCACTTTGAATTCTCTTTCTCTCATAATATATTTATCTTGCTACATGGTCTATGTCTGATAATCTATCATATCATATTATACTGAGAATAATTTTCACACATACTAATGATCATATATATTACCCCATACCATATAGTAATATGCTAAATTAATTCACTGTAGAGGTGATTAGTCCCTAGAGGATACTTAATAGCTTTATCCATCTCAAATGACCATGATTAGTAATACATCACATAGTATAACCTCATGAATTGATACAACACAAGTCATAGATTGATACAACACAAGCCATATGGTCTTCGTACATAATAAGATCCTAGAACTTAATAAGATCCTAAACTTAATACAACATAAGTTTCAGACTTGATACGACACAAGTCTCATGGAGAAGTTTATGAGATTAATACAACACAAGTTCCAGACTTGATACAACACAAGTCTCATGAATAATGACTCATGATGTTCTACATGTAACAGTCCCTCTCAATAAGGGATGCATTCTTTGCTTTACCAAGAATTTCCTTCCATACCAATCTTATCTCGAAAGTAACTCATCTTCGTCACTAAAATCGTCTTTTCCACAAATTTGCAATATTCTCATTAATAGTTATGTACTGAAATTTAATTTTACATGACCATGATTGCGATGAAGTAAAACTTCATGTCAATGTGTTTTATTGTAACATGCATAGGTTTTTTTAGAAAGCTTGACTATTAACACCTAATAATTGCAGGCTCAAGTCTTTCACCCTAGTAGGTAGCTTCCCAAGCTACACTACTCCTCAACATGCAGTACTATCTGAAAACACATTTTATTCTGTAGTATTCTTTGACATACGTATTTCTTTTGTAGTACTAGCCATATTACACTTAGTGTTTGTAGTACTAGCCGTAATTTACATCACTTATATTAGGATAAAACAATAGTTGGATAGAAAAATCATATAATAGCTATTCCATGTATCAAAATACAATAAATATCCTATTCTAATGTACCTTAAAGGTACTGAAACATATGTTTAGTAGAAAGCTAAAATAAAATTGGCCTGCTAAGATACCAACCAACTACTTAAACATAGTAGCATCATTCGAATCCGATCCAGAATATAGTTTCTAAAAAATGGAAACCATGGATTTTAAATCCATCATATACAACATTATACAACAAATGTCTAATATCATGCAGAAAAAAAGTCTCATATTTTCTTTCATTCTTCAACATTTTTTGACTTCTTGATTATTCTGTTATTTGGAGAAGTTTTCTGTGAGCTTTCCATTCTCTGTGATGTTGTTCAAGGCCTGGTCACTTTCTCAGTGTTTCTTCTCTTTATACTGCAACACCCTAACCAACTGTTTGACAGGTTTAACTGTTATATGACAATATATATAGACTATAACTCTTATTGAGTATCAATAGCCTCGAAGACTTTGAGCATGTATCTACTCATGTGGATTTTCTCCAAAAGGTATCACAACCCTTGGGTTCTTGAGTCATGTACCATGACTACTTGGTGGGTAATTTATCTACTGAGGTCTCTGAAGAAACATGAATAAACTGTCTTAAACTAGAGAAGTTTTTCTATACCAAGATTGTCCTTGATAGAGACTTAGTAAGAATTTTGGCAATGTTTCTCATCTGTTGATATGTACCATGTCTCAAATATAAATAACTAGGAACCCTCATAAAGATTTATTTCATTTTTTAGCATGATATGTCTATAGCAACATATGTTATCTTTCCTCAATCACTATGCTAGTCACATCCCATATATCTTTGAATATGTATTCCATTGATTGAGACATATCAAAGCTCATATACACTTATACCAAGTAGGTACTACAAAACATGCTTTGCACATGTCTATTGTTGGGCCTAGGGACATAAAAGTAGAGTTCATTTAGAATTCTTCCTAACTATGGAAAAGATCTAAAGAAGAAGTATAAGGAACTGTGATAGAAGGAATGACAGAAAAGGAAGACTCGAAAGTAATTTGCGACAGACGTACTGAAAGGACGAAAGAAAAAGGAAAAGGTGAAACAAAAGAGGAAGTTGCACCAGAAGATGAAGCAACAACAAAAGTAAGGAGTACGACAAGTGAAGGTGCGGTAGAATAACAGTATCAAAAGTCGTGTAAGTAGCATAATGGCTGGAAAATGACAGTAAGGCGTAATGGGTATAAAATGTTAGGACTTAAAGATCGTGTGTACAAGTTTGGCTAAAGTCATCAGAAACAGTATGTATGAAGGTATCTTCATAAATCGGGTTGTTAGTGCCTCCCGTTAGGTGTTACTAGAATAGGAAATACAACGTGTTGGCTAGATATAGGAAGTCATCTAAGAAAGTGGCATGTAATGAGTCTGTAACGATTCTGTAATGAGTCATTAATAAGTCTATAAAAGAAGGAAGTCAAGTTGTATGCGGGTTACACTCTAGTTAGACTCTCATTTAGCTTATGGATTGTTGTTAGATTTGTAGTTTTGTTTGTTAGTATTGCTGAGTGCACAAAAATTAGGAAAGGTTGAGTCGATCCAGGTTGTGTGCAAATCATTAGTAGAGCTAAGTAGGAAGATAGGAGAGAGAATATCACAAATCATGAGAGGAAGGAAGAGTTTGTAAAAAAATGAAAGAATACCTAGAACAAATTCTGTAGCTTAGTGCACAGAAGAAATGTGCAGATATTTCGTTATGCCAAATGACGAGAACCTTTGTGGTTTTAGACTGGATGGGTTTCCACGTTATATTCCATGGATATGTGAGAATGATAAATGTGTTTGAGTTTTTTGCATAATTTTTGCATTAAATGGATGATTATACATTTTTTTTATAAATGGATAGATGTATATATTAGTTGCATAGTATTAGTTAAATACGATCATGCTACATGAGTATTGTTGATATAATAAGTTGCATAATAGAATTTTGGTCGTAGTGTAAATGGTCACAATGCACATAAATAATCCACCCGCAGGCTTCATTGAGAATCTTGGTAAGGGTCCAAGGTACCAAAAATACCCCTACCCAACTGAGGAAATGTGGTTCTGGGAGTTACCCATTTAAGCGACATATCTTGGGTGAGACTGCATCTGCGTCACAGGTGCTGCCAAATGAGCTCTTCTTTTTTGAGCCAATATCTTGCAATTTTTTGAACTGGACAGAAGGGACTGGACCTGGGTATGGATCTTTGGAGGAGGGAGAAAATCCAACAAATGGTTATGTTGCCGAGACCCGAATCATTTTGGTGACGGATATGTTTTGGGAACCAACATAACCTTAGATCCAAGATTGGGTGGATTTAAAAGCATTAGAATTCACATAAGAAGAAAGAAACAGATATCGATGGAAACCAACAGAGTGGTTGGGTCGGTACATTTATACATACATCCACGAGGTTTTATTTTTTGTGTTTCCCATTACGTTGCATGAGTGGTTTTCAAAGTTAACAACCCAACAAACAAATTTCCAAGGAGGAGAACCAAAGGAGTGGAGTCCTCAATTGATTAAGTGACAGGAAGGAGTAAGAAACCTTGTATCAAGGCCTATGGATTTTTGGATAGACAGTATCTTGGAGGGATACGTTACTGATTTTGTTGGTGACACAATAACCTCATATAGTGAGGCAGAGCGAAAAAAATTTCAAGGCCTGCGTGGTTGATATTTGTCATTTTTAAAGACGTGGATAAAAATGCTTGTCTATGAAAAAGGAATTCTTCGAATGTGACAAGACTGTGTAGAAAAAGAGTGGGTATGTCGCAGAAAAAATCTATGGAAAATGACGCACCCTGAATTGAGAGATTCCTAGGAGATAGTGGAACTGAACTAAAGTTTGGTTGTTTAAGAAGTGAAAGAATATTTAGATCTAGCAAGAGGAGAAAGACTCTGTTAGGAAGAGGGAGTTTCAGAACAAACAAAGAACAAGAAGGCTACGAGCTTGTGCCATACTTGGACAAAGGGTCCCACGATGAAAAAGAAGAATATCAACCAATCCCCCAAAGAGACGAAGAATCAGAAGAGTTGACTGAAGCTCCAAATCAAGAACGTGGTTACAACTCACCTACAACACCGTACACATTGCCATAAGTAAGATATAGAGACTTATCTCCAATTTCATTTGTAAATACAAGTAGTACTAACGCTGTAAGTAGCAGAAAAGGGACTTCAGCCAGCCAAAATTTTGTTTCAACTGTACCAGCAATAAACATAATGGTTGGAGATGACATCAATTTACAAATAATCAATAGAAATGGGTTGGAGGACCCAGAACAACATTGGTTCCATTTTGAAGTTGTGTGGATTGTGCGACAGATTCAGGATGAGAATATCAAGAAAGAAAAGATGATCACGTCTCTACAAGGTCGTGCACTTGAATGGTACATGAAATTTTCCATAGTGTCAGTAGGAGTTTTCTAGAAAATGCTCAACCAGATTCACGTGGGCATGATAGATGAGTTTAGGAAGCCAAATTCTAAATCACAATGCATTACTGAGATCAAATAAATTATGCAGATACCGAGAGAGTCTATCTGGGAATTTGACCAGAGATTTAAAACCTTAATGGACAAAGTAAGCTTCCAAATGTAGGATGTACATCATAAGGAGTGGTTCATTGATGCCTTGATGCCACACATCTTAACCCCGTTGATGCAACAAAATATTTTGTCGCATACAGAAGCTATGGAGATAGCAATGAAGCTATAATCCCCGCTGATTAGAGACAATGACACATGAATGATGTGAATTTAGTCGCAGTTGTCCAACCTTACGGTGAAGCTCTACGACAATAAGAGAGGGAAGGAAGTTAAAGAATAACTATGGTGTACAAGACGTAGAATAGATGGATGCCATAAAGACAATTCCTAGTTCTCATGAACTACGTCGTAGTATGAGTATTGAACCTGATAAAAACCTAAGGGATGCCTTGGTGTAGAATATCCCATACTAGGCGCTACAAGCCCAAAGAATGTATGTACTTACAAAATATTGTAAATGCACCAACTAGTATGTACTGTAGATTTTGCAAATCAGTAGGTCATGATTAAAAAGACTACAGAGCACTCAACTGTTGCAGGAAAAGATGGCGGATAACTACTTGATAAAAAATGATGGGCATATGCAAGCTGAACGAGCGCAGCCTTAGTATCATCTTGATCAATATCCACCGCTGCAATATCAACAACCACAATATCCTCAACTGAATAACCAGCAAAATCAGTACCAACATCAACAACAATACCCTCAGCAAAGGGGGGTGGAAATTTTTGAGGCCGAGGAAAACAACAAGGAGGAGGAGGATTTGGTCGTTGAAGAGGAAAATTCATGTGTTATAATTGTGGGCAGCCAAGAAATTTTTCTCGAGATTGCTAAAGTCCTATAAAAATTTGTACATATTGTAAATATTTTGATCACACTGTTGTACAGTTTCTGCAACTAATTGCAAAATGGCAGGCTCGAACTATCACAAATCCCAATGCGGTGCAAAATCAAAATCCGAACCCCAACCAGAACATTCAGATGATTTCTTTCTAGCCAAGAGAACCTCACATTGATGTGCTTACAGGAGGAAGTACCACCACATGTGTAGACTAGAATACACAGCATGGACAACAGTAGGAGAGACCCGGAAAAAAAATAAATCTGTGATAGATGTCTAGAAGGAGAAAGAAGTATTCTTGGATGTTCGACTAGAGTTTGTTGATTATAATCAAGCATTGACATGTGGTAAAATCAAGACTATTCTTGAATAATTTGAAAAACTAATCAAGAAGCAACTAATGAAAACATTTAGTAAGCTTAAATAATTTTTCAAAAGTTGTTTAGACCTAATCAATGATAAAGATGATGTCGTAGAATTGACAACACTAGCAGAGGAAACTCCAGACGAACTGTGACCTGAAAAATGAGTTAACCATATTGGGAAGAGATTAAAAACAGGTCGAGAACTGCAAATGACTGCATAGATAGGAGTCTATGATATCAATTTTATCATATTAGATTTGGGCTTGAATGTTAACATTTTCATAGGAAAAACATGGGAGAGAATGAATAAACTGCAAATACTCGTGTATGATACGCAAGTTGCAATGCATATAGTCGCGTATGCAACCCAAAACTTAGAATACAAATATATAACGTTGGTTTGAGGATAATGCACCAAAGGTCATGCACATCTATAGTGTTTTGGCCACTTCAATCCTAATTTTTTCTTTTGTGTACCAACATGAGGAATGTCAGCACTCGAACGGAGAAGTGCCATTTTGGTTGATAGTTGTGTAATGTCTCTTTTCCAAAATTTTATTAAAAGACCAATTTTTCACTTTTTCCCCAATTTCGACCCTTAACTAATTTTGATGTCTAGATCTCCAAATTGACCCAAATGCTACAAAATATTCTGAGAAGTGTTGTAGCTACAATAGATCCCATGTTTTGGATAAAACATGGGAGCCCTAATTTTTATATGCAAAAGGTGATGCTTAATTTCCTTAGTCATTTCACGATTTCCATGTAGTTTTAATTTTTAGGGTCTTTTCCATGATTTGATTTAGTGATCATTTTGAAACATTTATGCATTTTTGTGTGTTTTTAGTGAGTTGCAAAAAAGACTATTTTCCCAAAATGTGTCCTTCCCACAACCTGCATCCTGCAACCTGCAATGTGGATTGCGGGATTTTGAAGCTTATTATTTGCGAATTTTTCATCCCGCATCCTGTATCCCACAATGCGGAATGCGGGATGTGGAAACATTTTTTATGAGTGCAGTCGGTCATCCTGCAATCCACATCCCGCAATTGCGAAATGCGTAATGCGAGAAATAATTTGCTTTATGATTTTTGTCGCGTGTCCCCGCAACCCGCAACCCACAATGAGGATTGCGGGAGCTTAGTCTAGCATTTGAACTTTTCATCTCGCAACCCGCAATCCATAAATTGTGGATTCCGAAAAGTAGTTGGGTCAATAAATTGTGTGGTGTGTTTCCACAACCCGTAACCTGTAAATTGCGGACTGCGGATTCCGAAAGGGTTAGTTAGATTTTAAGAGTGTTTGTATTCCCGCATCCCGCAATTGCGGATTGCGGGGAGAATGTAGCTTACAAGTTTAAATCTCTATTGTGGTTTCGTCTTGATCCGATGGTTGGGATTTTTTGTAAATATGGTTCATTTACTTGAGTTTGTTCAATAATTTAATGGCTTCTTTTCTTAGATCTTCGATCGCCTGTCCCTTTCAATTTTATTTATTTATTCAGAATCAAAGGTTGATTTGGTGGTGTTCATGAGTATTTGATCGTGATTGCTTCAAGTTTCTTTTACCTTGTGACTTTATGATTATTGTGTTGAAACAATTAGTGAAAATTTGTAACTATTTCACTCAAATACCTTTTTTTACTAATTGTTTTACCAACAAATGCTCAATTTTTCATTTCAGTATTTGGATCTCTTTTGTTAATAATCAATGATTACATGCTCTCATTTGACCTTGGCCGAGTTTAGTGTATGCCTCGTTGTAAAATAATTGGATTTTCTGGATTTTTCAACATTCTTGTCAATTTGGATTTGCAACTCATAAATAATTTTAGACATTTGAAGGGAAATAAAAATATACTAAGTTGATTTTATAATCATTTTGATAAAGTATTATTCTTACTAAATTTGTTTGTATATAATATTATAAATAATGTGAAATTTATACAATCAAACTTTATCAAACTACTTCAATCAACTTCTTCAAAATGTTCATAAAATGGCACATTACGTTATTTCTATAAGAGTTGAATTCCATTTGAAATTACATTTTTTTATAAAGGGTAGACACATCTATAAATATTATAAATTAAAATTTCTTGTTCCCTAACTTTATGATGTCAACTATATGATTAAAATTATTTCACAATGGAATACAATAATATATGAATTCAAGATTATGTGAAAATGCAACGATGGTTGAATGAATTTTACATCACAAAGTTATTCCTTTGTAATTTTTGAGCTTAATTTTTAAACAGGTTATCAATCTCGTATGCATTTATGGCAAGCGGATTTTGCATGTGATAAAAGCAATAACATACTATTGAGGCATATTCATATTGTGTCCTCACATAAATGAATCACCACCTTAAATATAGAAGACCATCTACTCTACTCTCACAAATTATGGAAGATCAATGGCGACGTTGTTGTTCTTAGTATACTGAAATCGCTGCCAAGATTTGATGTTTTCAAAATTGTTGAAAGCATACTCTATGGTATTTTCGTTTTATGAAACTGCTGGAGAAAAGATCATCTCTCACTACATCACTAAGCCAATGATTGCCACATTACCACAGATTGAGGATATTCGCGGCTATATATGTGAAATTTTAGTTGGATGAGATAAGAGATAATGTCGTGTAGAACCGTTCAGTATTTTACATTCTCCATAAAGTACTCAACCGACTCACTAGGTGTTTTTTCAAGATGAAGTTGAAAGATTGTACTGCGAAACAGGTAAAGAGATATTATGCTATTCTCCTGGCTGCTTCGCCAATTAGCATATTAAAGAATATTATGCCATGATCCATGCAAAGAAAGCGGTATCATGCACGAGAAGATATTTCAGCAAGTATTTTCAACCAATAAATAATCATTGCCACCTCTCAGTCATACTAGATGTCATGGCTCTAGGCTCTGCCATTTTAACCATATGTTGATAAAATTGTCACTGATTGAAGGATAATCTCGACAAAAGCATTTAAAGTGCCACCTCGTAGAGCCTAATAGATAGAGATTAGTTTTCAAAAATTTAGTAAAGCCTGCCACGACATCTCCGAAATTGATATTGCTGGGTGTTGCAATCACACCAGAGATTCTCGCCTAAACAAATAATTGCCACGCCAATATCGCCTGCATTCTTGTCAAAACAGTGTGTTTCTACCAAAGCTTTGAAGGGTAAAATTAAACTTTGCGGTTACTCGAGCTAAGTTACAGTAAAATCTTCGCAAGTAGATTTATTATCACCGATTCATTATAGCAATACAATGATTATTACTTCGAAGATAGATGGCCAATCCATGAAGTGAAAGGGAAGATTATTTTCCTATGCAGATAAACCTCTAAACCTCTGTTTATTTGTTGTATTTGTTAATCCGTCTTCATCTTCTTTTAATGAATATTTTTTCACACAACATTAATCGATTTAACTTTTATTTGCAGGTTTTGCTCTAATGATTTTAGAGAAGGTTGTCCATTATATGGTGAAGATTAGGATTGTTAGATTTTTATCATTTAAGCTAGCATTAACTTAGGATCTTAACTAAGAGAATAACAAGCAGAGCAATCAAACACATAAGACAATGAACACAAAGATTTTTCTTGGGCAAACCATAAAGGAGAAAACCCCGCAACTTCCTTAGAGATAGAATTAGCACCAATAGCAAAGCCTCAAAAACAGTAAGATCATATCTCGACAGTAGTAACCTCTTTCTTTCTATCCCCATCAACTTCTTCGTCCTTAGCTATGCACTACAACTGAGTGTGTGTAATAAATAGAGAGGCTCACTCTCTATTTATACTAATTCATGACTTGACAATGACTCACTAGGGCCGACTTCTCTAGGAGAGTCTAATAACCCTAGGGCCCCACAACTGCGAGGACTTTAACCCTTGAACAATAGGAGGGTTACCCACAATGACTTGACATGCCTTGTTTACATTATAGAACCTCCCGATAGGAACTTCGGGGCATGACATGACTCAATTACATTATAGATACTTCCCGGAATAAACATCGGGGTACAATACATGAAATATACAAGTGAATACATTCCTAAGTTACAAATACATCAACACTCCCTCTTAACTAGGAAGGTATTCTTTCGACACTGGTCTTCTTCTATGTAACGACTAAATCATCTCGTCATCTTTATCTTCAAATCTTCTTCATCTTCAAGTCATCTTTGTCTTCAAGTCTTCTTCATCTTCAAGTCTTTTTCATCACGGGATTTGGATCATCACTGCTGGATCATCATCATTGTATCATCATCAAATCAGGATCATCGCTTGATCTGGATCATCATCAAGTCTGGATCATCATCACATTTGGATCATCACTTGATCTGGATCATCATCAAGTTTGGATCATCATCATTGGTGCTATTTTAGAATGGTGCTATCTCTTGATTCTTCTTGTCACAGTAAGTTCTACAGATCCAACCCTTTTCCATGCTGGTTGTAGGCCTATCCTTCATGTAGGTCTTCAGTGCTTATATCCGACCCTAAGTCAGAATGGCCTACCGAGCTCTTACATCTGGCCTCATATTGTCAGAAAGGCACACCCAACACTCACATCTGACCTCATCTTGTTAGAACGGCCCAGCACTCACATCTAACCATGTGTAAACACATCACACCAGAATGGCTCAGCACTTATATCCGACCATGTGCGAACACACCACATCGGAAGGGCTCTGCACTTACATCTGACCATATGCGAACACACCGCATCAGAATGGATCTGCACTTACATCCGACCATGTGCGAACACACCGCATCGAAAGGGCACTGCACTTACATTTGACCATGTGCGAACACACTGCATCAGAATGGCTCTCAGTCCCAGACTAAGGATCCCTGGTAACTGACTAGGTGCCTCCATTCTCCCAAAGAATGGCATCAACCCTTATATTTGATCAAGTGGGAACACATCCCTCAATCACATCAGATTGGCCTTGCACTTATATCTGATCATGTGAGACTACATCCCTCAGTCATATTAGAATGGCCCTCAGTCCCAAACTGAGATTCCTGGTGACTGACCAAGTTCCTCCATTCCAGGAATGGCATTCAACACTTATATCTGATCATGTAGGGACGAATCCTATAGTCACATCAGAATGGCTCAGCACTCACATCTGACATGGAAGGAACCAATCCTCTTACCATGACATAATGGCTCAGCCCTTACATCTGACCATGGAAGGAACCTGATCCTCTCACCATGTCAAAATTTATCTAGGTATCATCATTTCCCCTTAGAGGGAACCTTGATCTGGATAACATCAAGCTTCTCCCTGAAGTACTGAAACTTCACTCTGGCCAATGGCTTCATCAACACATCAGCTATCTATTTCTCTGTCGCAACATACTAGAGCTTCACTGCTCCTCTCTGCACCATATCCCTAATATAGTGATACTTGATCTCGATATGCTTCGACTTGTCATGGAACACCAGGTTCTCCGATAACTTCACACAACTCTTATTGTCGCAATATATACAAGTAGCATCTAACTAGAGATCAAATAAATCAGACAGTAGCTTTCTCAACCACACTCCCTCGCAACTAGCTAAACAAGCTATGACATACTCTGCTTCAATTGGACTTAGTGCCACACAGGACTGGTTCCTGCTAAACCAAGAGATCATACTTGATCCCATACTGAAGCAGCATCCTGAAGTGCTCTTCCTATCGATGGCACTGCCTGCCCAATATGAATCAACATAACCCTCCAGGTCAATCTTCTAATTTGTCTCATACTTGAGCCCATAATCAATTGTACCCTTCAAGTACCTCAGAATATGCTTTGCAACAATCAAGTGAACATGTCTTGGATTTGTCAGGAATTGGCTCAAGGTGTTGATACCAAAGCAGATATCTGGTTTCATGTTCGTTAGGTACATCAAGGACCCAATCATCTGACGATACATCATAGCATCAACCACTTCTGATGAAGCATCACTCAATAGCTTCAGGTTCGATGCCATAGGTGTGGTTATGGCCTTGCAGTCCATCATTCCAAACCTCTTCAGGATCTGATCTACTGCATACTTCCCTTGTTTGAGGAAGATTCCATCCGTATTCTGCCACACCTCCATGCCTAGATTGTAATGTATCATACCCAAGTCTTTCATTTCAAACTCGGCAGCAAGCTTCCTCTTTGTATCAGCAATCAACCCATCCATACCTATTACAAACATATCATCCACATACAATAGGATTATCACTGAGTTACCTTTTTCAACCTTGTAATAAAGGTTGGAATCTGCATTACTTTTGGTAAAGCCCAAACTGGATAGAAAGCCATCAATTCTATCGTACCATGTCCTGGGTGCCTATTTCAAACCATACAGGGCTTTCTTCAATCTACACGCATGAAACTCTCTGTCATGTGTCTCAAAACCAAGTGGCTGCTCCACATACACTTCCTTTTCTACTACACCATTCAAGAAAGCAGTCTTGACATCCATCTGGTTTATCTTCCATTTCATCACTGTAGCTAGAGCAAGTACTGATCTAATGGAAGTGTATCTGGATACAGGTGCAAATGTTTCTTCATAATCTATTCCTTCTTTCTAGGAGAAGCCATGAGCCACAAATATTGCTTTATATTTCTCTATGCTACCATCTGTAGCATGCTTGATCTTGTAGATCCATTTGGAAGTTACAATGGACTTCCCTTTTGGTCTTGGGACAACATCCCAAACATCATTCTTCATGATCGATTGATACTCTTCGATCATAGCATCCTTCCATTCTTTCCTCTCTACCACTTCTTCATAGTCCAGGAAGGTTCTTTATCAATAATGTCACATAGCAGGGCTACATAACTGGAGTAGGACCTAGTTCTCTTCCTTCCTCTATGTGTTTCTTCTGAAGCTCCATATCTTTCTGCACCTTGGATAATTTCATGTACCCAAGCAGGTTTCCTCTTGTGAGGATTCTTCTCCTGAGGTGGATCCATAGGTTCTTGAGGTTCTTCTAATTCTCGATCTTCTTCTTGAATTTCATCGTTCATGGTTGTATCATGAATTCTGGGTGCTTATGTTTCTTCATATTCTTCAGTCGGTCTCTTCCTGGATTTGATGTAGGCTGAATCTTCATCAAATGTTACATCTATGCTGATGTCAATCTTCTTGAATCCTGGGAAGTATATTCTGTAAGTATTCAAGCTTTCAGAGTATCCCACAAATTTACCCTTCTTTCCTGAAGGATCTAACTTCATCCTCTTTTCTTTCGGAATGTGTATGTATACAATGATAGCCGAATATTTTAAGATGGCTGACTTCTCATTTCTTTCCGGAGAAGACTTCTTCAGGTGTATTTTTCTCGAGTACTCTATGTGGAGTACGGTTCTGTACATATACCACTGTTCTGGCAGCTTCTTCCAATAGATGCATTGGAAGATCTTGATCATGAAGCATGGCCCTTGTTGCTTCCATGATCGTTCTATTATTTCTTTCTGCAATCCCATTTTTTTGTGGATTATATGGAGTGGATAACTCCTTCTTAATCCCTGAGTCGTTGCATAGCTCTTTGAATTAATTTGATGTAAATTCTCTGCCATTATCTGATCGAAAGGTTTTGATCTTCTTTTCAGTGTGGTTCTCGATCAAGGCTTTGAATTCCTTGAACTTGCTGAATATTTCATATTTGTTCTTCATAAAGTATATCCATGCCTTTCTAGAAAAATCATCAATAAAAGAAACATAGTATACAAACCCTCTTAGTGAACTGGATGACATTGGACCACATACATCGGAGTGGATGATTTCCAAGATTCCTTTTTCTTTACTCTCGCTACTTGGAAATGTCTTCTTTGTGTTCTTCCCTTTTGTACATCCTTTGCATACACCTTCATGTTTTGTCTGCATTTCTGGGAGACCTTCAACAACTTTTCTTGCAAGTGGTAGTGCTCTGTAATGCACATGTGCAAGCCTTCTATGCCAAAGCTCATTTGGTTCTACCGAGTCATGAACCAAAGCTTGTTATGGTTGGCCCTTCAGATTGTATAGTCCTCCTTCTTGTTCCCCAATCATTACTGCATCATCAAAAGACTTTCCCTTTGACCACATGAGTACTTGTCCATCTACAAATACAACCCTCATTCATTTTGCATCCAATGCAGATATGGAGAGGAGGTTCTTCTTTATTCCAGGTACAAACAATACATATTTCATCTTGATAGACTTTCTAGATTCTAGCTTGTATGAGGATTCACCACTACCTTTTATTGGATACTGGTAGTCATCTCTAAGTTTCACCTTGTGAGGTGATTCATGTTCAGATAGTTTCACAAAGGATTCCTTGAATCCAATCATATGTTTGGAAGCACCATTGTCTATAAGCCAATCATTTCTGCCATATGTGATAGTTCCCCTGAGAGCGGAGATCATAACATATTCTTCATCACTTGAAGAATCATCACTGTCTTGTCTAGTTCTCTTTGTGGAAGGTTCATCATCCTCTGCAACATGAGCATGATATATTCTCTTGTTTCCTTTCTTCTTGTGAGAGCTACTTTTATTTCTAGGACAATTTCTAGCAAAGTGTCCTCTTTCATCACATGTATAGCAAATGTACTTAGACATATCTCTAGGCTTTCTAAACTTACTCCTTTGGTGAGAGTGCTTACCTCTGTGGTGGCTAGTTCTAGTTTTCTTGGATTGTGCTGTGAGAGCTTGATCTTCACTTCCCATCTTTTCTTCTCGAGCTGCTATCTGAGCTTCTTCTTGCGAGCATTCTTCCCATACTCTGCTGAACTTGAATAACTTCTTTCTGGCATAGATCCCTTGAATGAATGAGTCCCATGTCCTAGGGAGACCATTCAAGGTGGTCATCACAATCTCTGCATTCTCCACTTCTTCGGCTACTGCTTCCAGCTGTTTTTTGATCTGCGAGACTCTTGTGAAGTATGACTGTATGATCTCTGCATTCTAGATCTTCACATTCTTCAATTGGTTCCTCAAGGTCATCTTTCGGTTTATGTTATTTCCTTCAAACAGTTTGGTTAGGGCATCAAACATAGATTTAGGTGTCTTTCGGGAGGACACATGTGGTATGAGGTGATCCTTGTATGAATCAACAATAATCCTCTTAGCCATAACCAGCTTCTTCTTGTGTAAGGCCTTAACCTCATCTCCCTCTGGACTTGGAAGCTCCTCATTGATGTAGGAGTCCAACTCATTTTCTTCCAGGACCAGGGAGATCCTATACTTCTAGGCTTGGAAGTTATCAGCTGCCTCAAGCTTTTCATCAAGCTTGGTATGATGAGACATCTGAACTGAGAACCTCAAATGGAAATACAAAAGATTTAGATCTTACCAGGTTAAGATGTCAGATCTGGATCTGGAGTTGAATTTCTGCAGTGCTGGTTCAGGAGTAGATTAGGGTTTGACTTTCCTGGAGTTCTGTCCAACCAAAAGCTTTGATCTTGATCTCTAAACTTCGATTTTGAGGAGGAGATCAATCTAGGCCTGGGCTCACTCAAAAATTCCACTTCTATGGAAAGCCCTAATTTCTGCCAGTAGTGTTGGGTCAAAAACTGAAAATGCTCAGAATCAGATTCTTCTTCAACAGAAAGATGCACCTCGAGGAGGAGAGTCAGCCCAACCTTCTTTTGCTGAAAATCCGTGCGGAGAGATCCAAAAAGTAGGAAACCCTAGTTTCTGCAGCTACACAGTGTCTTCTTCTCGTGTTAGCTCTAATACCATGTTATATTTTAATCATTTAAGCTAGCATTAACTTAGGATCTTAACTGAGAGAATAACAAGCACAACAATCAAACACATAAGACAATGAACACAAAGATTTTCCTCGGGGAAACCATGAAGGAGAAAACCCCGCAACTTCCTCAGAGATGGAATCAACACCAATAGAAAAGCCCCAAAAACAGTAAGATGATATCTTGACAACAGTATCCTCTTTCTTTCTAGCCCCAACAACTTCTTCTTCCTCAGCTATGTGCTACAAGTGAGTGTGAGTGAGTTTGTGATGAATAGAGAGGCTCATTCTCTATTTATACTAATTCCCGACTTGACAATGACTCACTAGGCTCGACTTCTCTGGGAGAGTCTAATAACCCTAGGACCCCGCAACTATGGGGACTTTAACCATTGAACAATAGGAGGGTTACCCACAATGACTTGCAATGACTTGTTTACATTATAGAACCTCCCAATAGGAACATCAGGGTATGACATGACTCAATTACATTACAGATACTTCCCGTAATAAACATTGAGGGTACAATACATGAAATATACAAGTGATTACATTCTGAAGTTACAAATACATCAAAAGGGATTGACTTGAAGATACAAACATATCTAAATTTAAAGAACCAGAGGAGATAATGCAGGTGATTGTTGAAGAAAGGTAGGATGTTTTTATTACTTGCATGATTCATACTTAAGATCATGGAGATAATAAATGACAGATGGCTAGATTCCTGTGATGGTTCAACATGCAATCTCGACAGCAAATTGTGAGTAAAATAAATTGCGGCCTACCACAAGAGTGAGAGGGCCTTTTAGTTTCGGTTGGTTTTATTTTTCCTATTTAAGCCATAGCAGGAAGCTATGTGAGGGAGGGAGGTCGTGTAGACCTAAAAGATTTTTCTTGAAGGTTTTGAAAATGTTCCTACCATAGAGGCTCGATAGGGTTTCGAAAGATTTTTCTTTCACAATTTGGAGAGTAAATTGGAGTTACACTCAACAGAGTTGAGATATTTTTCTTTCAGAATAGAAATGTTGCTACCAGGAGAGAGAGCTGAACAGAAACGTCGCCACTGGGGGGTTCCGCTAGATAGAGGTGAAGTTTCCTTTTACCTTTTGTAAATGCTGCTACCACGAATACTTTTGGAGAAGGGAAATATTGACACAAGAGAGACTAAAAGCACCTCTGTTTTTCATGAGGTTTATGTAACTTCTTACAGAACTTATTTTAATGTAGTATTGTTTTTTCACGTCTCTTGTCATCAATTTGGTTAAATTTATTAACAGATCATAATTTTTCCTGTTTCAAATGGACATATGATGATGTTGTTTTCTTGCAATTAATAAATGGATTTGTTTATAACTTATATTGTTATTTGTTATTGATTCATGTATTGATAAATATTTAAGGAATTTCTTCTTTTAACTGTCTTTATATATTTCTGTAAGTAATTAACAGTGACACTTTTACAACAAGGGATGTTGGTTTTTAACCTAACATGTGTATATGCAGGTTAACTTTGAATGATATAATCTTAAGTTATTGTTAATTGATTTTTTTATTAATTAACTGTGAGTTAGGTGAGAAGATCTTAATCTAATTTACATTTATGCCGATTAGATGAAAATACTTATTTGTTCACACCTTTGGTTCACCTACAAATCAACTCAAAATCCTGTTTAGGTAGCTTAGATTTAGATTAAGTTTTCCTACCTAGTTATATTTGAGTTTACTTTTATTTACATCACCCACCTTATTTTCCAATCTGGGAAACATATCATCTGTGGATCAACCTCACAAAAGCCAACAGAGGCTATTGAAATATCCGTGGGAGATCACTACCTTAAACAGCTCGAGGATAAAGTAATACTTGTGTGGGATTGCTTTAATCCTTTTGCTAGGTCTTCTTCCTATGTTGTAAGTCTTAGACATCCTTTTCAGCCACATAGACAACTGAGGATTAAAAAAATGGTGCTAGAAGGAGGGCCATCTTACATGTAAGGTCATTTGAGCTATCTTCATCGGATTATCTTAAAATGGCTCCAACCCAAAAAACTATATATAGTTTATGTTCTACTCATGAATCTGTATTTGGTTGTATTTCTAGGAAGATTAGTATTCACTTTCAAACAGATTTTCTCAAACAACTTATAGCAGTAAAATTCGATGGTGAGGGAAGAATTTTAGCACAAGAACATGTTCTTCAATTTACCTATAATTGTTTTGATAACAAAATTTTGGATCAAGATGTTTTGTGCAGATTGTTAACCCTCACATTCGAAGGACGAGTCAAAGAGTGGTTTGTAACCTTACATTTTACCTCTGTACATTCTTTTAAACACTTTTTAGAGCTTTTCACACTTTCTTTTGGACATTATGACTTTGTTAGATTACGTAATGAATGGAAACAACTCATTATAAAGAAGGGTGAATCATTAGAAGATTTTGCAATTAGAAATTTTAATCTCTATTGTAGATTCCCTTTAATAGATCGTCCTATGATACATGAATGGTTTCAACACAATAGTTTGCTTTTACATGAATCCAATCAATTAGTAGATTATAAATTTAAATTATACATTGAAAATCATCCATCTCTTGGTTTAGATTTGTATGAAGAATCTAAGGATTTCAAAATTGTAGAAATTTGAATTCCTTCTCTTTCTTAGATATGGATCATAATCAATATGATGATTCAGATGAATTGGATGTTGATATGCCCATATCTATTTCACATGAAAATCAAAGTTTGGCAAATCATGAAGGAGATCATTTTTCTATTGAAGATTCTTCTAAAGTACAAGAGAATAGTTCTAATCATAATATTGAACAATCTTCTTGTAGCATAATCAAAGAGCTTCAAGATCCTGATATTCATTTTTCTACTAATCCTTTGATAGATCTTGAATCGACTGATTGTGATGAAATTTGTGATATGTTTTCCCAGTTACTATTTTCTGACCTAAGTAATTCTTCAGGAGAACATAGCTCACAAGATGATGATACTAGATGATGACTGTGAGGGAGAAATAGATATAAGAAGCATGTATTTATTAATGAATAATCATTTAGAGAATGTAATAGAATATATTTATTTGTATTCTAGGTATTTGTGATACATAATTACTATAACTTCCATCACTTAAATCTAATGACATTTCATGACCCTAGTTGGTCACTTAGCATATATGTTACCTTTATTGCATATCAACATTAGGACATCCAACAATACTGTATTGATTGCTAGTAATCCAACATTCAGTTCAAACTGACTGCAGAAAACCCAAAAATGTATTCCACACATATTCAATATAGGCCCTATCAAGATTCTAAAACTTACATGCATTTCCCTTGTAGCCATTAACCCAACTAGAGTTGTTGATAGAACCTAGGTAACTTCTTGCAATTCAATATTGATTTGAAAGATAGGAAGGGAAGGAGAAGGACATGCAAATGTAAATAAATGGGATGAATCATGATGCATATTAACGTTGTCGAGTTACCTTCAAATATATGCCAAAGGATCTATACTACCCATCGTCAAACATCCTTGCATAATCAGACAAAGCATCAGCCAAAGACTGAAACTTGGCAGGTTTGAGATTCCCATCTAGAGAAACCTAAACCAAATAACCATATACTAGTTTACTGACCATCATAATAGGATTCATTGAAGGTGATCGCATAAAACTACCCCCCTCTTCAAATCCATTTGAATTAACCAGGGTGGACTCAAAACCTTGTTGACCAGCGAAAAAATGAACTTTCCCTGTATATTTCTCTCCTCCCTAAATTCCCATTATCTATCTAAAAATAAATTGTCCACATAACAACTACAAAGATGTAGGAACATCCTTATATGCAAAACTTTCTCCATAAGGATGGATACTTTTCCTAAATGTGGCCACTTGGAAGCAAACTCCAACCTAAAAACAAGACTCCAGATAGCAACACTCTACAAGGCAAGTGTCCACGTAAGTGAAACAAGGGTCTTCTTTCCAAAATGTCGCATACAAAGTATACAAATTGAGACAAGCTTCCTGTTATACCCAAATATGGTCACTACCTTGTAATAAGACCCTTAACTTCCATGTTTTCCCTTAATCCTAGCACTTAGAGTGGAAACCTACTCCGTTTGTCAATTCTACTTGAAAAAACTCAGCACTGCGCTTTCCCTATGGCCCATGAGTGGTACCTTGCTCAGTACCACCTGTATCATGTTTACCATAAGTGGTGCCACCGCCTATGGTCTTTGGTCCATAAGCGTTTCTCATGTAAATTGCTCTGTCATAAGAGAAGAAAAGCAGTACCCTGGGTAAAATGGGAAAAAGAGAAGTTTATCGAGGATTCTAGACCATGAGCCTCGTGTCCTCCCTTATCCCTTTCATTATGGGTTAGTTGATCTTGAGATCACCCATAGTAGGATCTTAGAGCCACCTCACCCACAATTCTCTCAACTATTCCTATCCATTGAGCCTTATAAATACAAGCTCATGTCCATAGTTGAGGGGAGAACTATAGATGTATTGTTATGTTGTTGGATTGACAACTTAGCCCAAGCCATTGGAGAAAATAGAGAGCAAATTTGTAGCTTATGGGGATGAAATGTTTGACTCGTGGAGATGCTTTTCGACACTAAGAAAACGGTTGTAAGCTTCTCCATACATTTTTTAATACAAAGCTGATTTCCGTCGCACATTACTATTGTTTTGATCTCACATGTACATGTTGTTAGATTCCTTAGTCACTAACATGGATAAGTAGATGATTTTCTAGTAGATTTGATGTGTTTGCATGTTTGATCTATTTGCAGGTACACAGGTTCACTATCGAAGCAGTATTCCAGGTGTCTACTGTTATACCAAAATCCTATCACCGCCATGTGATAAGACCTTTGACTTACATACTTGCCCTTAATCCCAACACTTGGAGTGGAAACCCATGTTGTTTGTCAATTCTGCACGAAAATAATCAGCACCATGCTTTTTTTTTGAACCATGAGTAGTACCTTGCTTGCACCACCTCCATCCTATTTGCCATAAGCGGTGCCACCTCCTGTGGCCTTTGGTCCATAAGCGTTTCTCATCTGAACTGTTCTGTCATAAGAGGACAAAAGAGGTACCCTAGGTAAAATGGGAAAAAGAGAAGTTTCTTGAGGCTTCTAGATCATGAGTCTCATGTCCTCCCTTATCCCTATTATTGTGGTTCAGTTAAGCTTGAAATCCTCCATCATAGGATCTTAGAGGCCACCTCATCCACAAATATTTGAACCATTCATATCCATTAAGACTTATAAATACAAGCTCATGTCCATGGTTGAGGAGGAGAACTATAGAGGTATTGTTATGATGTTGGATTGACCACTTGGCCTAAGACATTGGAGAGCATAGAGAGAAAAGTTGGATCTTATGGGGATGAAGTGTTTGTCTCATGGAGATGCATGTTGACATTAAGGCTTGATTGGTTGTAAACTTCTCCATACATCTTAATGCAAAGCTGATTTCCATCCCACATTACTATTGTTTTGATTTCACATGTACATGTTTTTAGATTCCTTAGTCACTAACATGGATAAGTAGATGATTTTCTGGTAGCTTTGATGTGTTTGCATGTTTGATCTATTTGCAGGTACACAGGTTCACTATCGAAGCAGCATTCCAGGTGTCTACGACATCCAGGGAAGGTCTTCATCCTTTGTCATTCACTCATTTGTTCTGGATCTGAACCATTTAGGCTAGAGGAACAACTTCTGTCCGTAGAAGGTGAAATATTCCTAGTTACATCTACGACATTCAGGGAAGGTCTTCATCCTTTGTCATTCACTCATTTGTTCTGGATCTGAACCATTTAGACCAAAGGAACATCTTCTGTCCGCAAAAGGTGCAATATTCTTGATTACAAATAGGACGACTCTATTGGGGAACAATGCATATCTTAGTTGATCTGATCTTCCTCAGTTCTTGAACTATTGTCTGAATCCAGGCTCCATCTCCAACTCTTTTTAGTCAGATCTGTCATCTAACTCAGTGAATTTTGGTTTGAAACTTTTAGATCTGTTCAGATCTAAATTATTTCAACTTTTTATGCTCTTTTTTACTATCAATCCATCAATTTTTGCCTTGATCTAATCAATTTCTAACTTGATCTTTCGTTCTACTTTGTGTTTTGGATCTATTCAGGGAACCGCTCATGCACTATTGGAAATAAGCGGTGCCATCGCCTAAACTCTATTAGCAGCACGTGGTTCCACTACTTGAGTCCTGTTATCTAGAGGCATTGCTCATCCAGAACCACTCTGTCAACACCCCTCCAGTGCGGTGCCAGGTAGGCCTTGTTCCAAGACTACTTTTTTCTCATTTTTTGCAAAAATTTGAGTTTGTTTGCTTTCAGCCCTGCACTGTCAGGATTGTGTGTTAGAATCTGAATGCTTATGGTTTGAAATTCTGTGGTAAAAGATTGGTTTGATTGAAGAGTCCAAAAGCTAGACTAGGCTTGTTGGTTTTTCATTTTCTTCTGTGCTTGTTGGTTATGACTGTGAAAGGATTTTTTTTTTGAAAAACTTAGGTTGTAGTGAGCTCTCTTTTCATTTTTGTTATAAAGGTTGAAAGAAAAAACATTTGATTAGCATCTTGATTTCATTTTTTGTTTCCATAGAGGACTTATTTTTGCTTGTTAAAAAGAAATTTTTTTGACTGAGATTAGGTTGTTATCATTATTGAGCATAATGCATTGGATATATGATTAGCCTCACTAGATTTCGGGTTCTCTATGTTCTTTTGTATCTTTTTCATTAGTACTATCTCATCAAAATAAAAAATATTGTAGTTTTAAGTCAGATCTATATATGTTTTAAGAAAAATTGAAAAATAGAGTGCATATGCATATATTGTGCTTCTTATTTTTCATTTAGGAAAAGAGACTCTTCCCCTTTTGATTGCTTTCAGAAAAGAGAAATGAGTTTGGAAAGTGTTGCTTGTCTTTGATTTTGATTTGTTCAAGATTGTTGTTTGGAAATTTTTGGTTTTAAAACAAAAGAAAATACTCTCTTTCCCTCCCATAGGTAGGCATACCACGAATGGTAAAGTGAAATATTTGCATATGCATACTACATGGTTTTACTTTTTCTGTCAAAATTCCATGCATTCACCTAACCGTCCACTTTAAAATTAATGGTAGCTATAGGTTAAAATTTACATAGCAATTTGAGTGATAGGTTAGAGACACGTTCGGGCATCGTTAAGCATAGGAGTTGTCGTTATGCATCCACATTACATCCTGAGACTCGTGCGGTTCTTCCACATACCATCAACATATTGAATAGCCTTTCACATACCCTTGAGGTATATATAAAGGTACTTGTTGTAATCTCACAGATCACATAAGGTTACCAATAATACATACTAAAACATATAAATATAACACAGAGATAAGAGACAAGAACAGATAGGACTGAGCATATTATTTTATTATAATGAGTCCATACAATGCAGAGAACTGAACTGAGTTCTCATTTGGCTCAACAGCCTAATATATACAATTTACAAACAGTTACAACATAACTACCTGTCGGTTTGGTGAACCGACACGACTGTTAGTTAGCCGACCTAATCTTTGTAGTTAGTCGGCTGCTCGACTAAGTCGGCCCCTCGACTAAGTCGGCCCCTCGACTTAGTCGGCTGATTGACTAAGTTGGCCTTCGGTTAAGTCGAATTTGTCGAATTGCTCCTTCTACATCTTCCCCACGAACAAAACGTTTCTTCATCCCAAAGAAACAGGCAGGAAAAAAAATCGATGCTTTGACGGACTCTGCAAAATTGCTATTGTTGTGGACTGTGTAGGTGGATGGTCGGTCTCTTCAGGACGCAGATCTCGAGAATGGCCGGAGCTGTGATGGCAAGGTGATGCTGAAAATCCGTCCAAATCTGCAAAGCTTTCTGGATGTCGATCGTTAATGTTGTTAGACTTGATAGGACCGACATCTTATCTAAAATGGGTGCTTCTGCAATCTTTTCCATGTTGGGGCCGAAGGACTGGTTTTTCTCTTCGGCTGCGTCGATGAGTTGTTTCATCTGGGGGCAGATGATGTCAACTTTTTTTAGGTTTGGAAGAGCCTGTTGCACCCACTGATGTGCTTCCCATTCTAGCTTCTGCAGTTTGTTGGTCTCGAGCACTAGCTGTTCATCAATTGTCTGCCTGAGTGCTGCCTCTGTCGTCTTCCTGGCCTCCAAAGCTTGAATGCCTTGATGAGTCTGTCACGTCTACTGATAGACCTGCCTATAGTGAGTAGACCAGTCTCATAAAACTTCTTCTATGACGACAGATTCCTCCATGTGGTCCTGTAGCACTTTGTATGCTTTTGAGAAGGCAGTGTGCTGTGCTAGTAGTAGTCGGGCAGTCTCCTCCTTTTGCTCTTAGTCTCCTGTAGATGGGCCTGGATGGTCAATACCATGCGCTCGAAAATCTAATATGCTCGTTCAAGTGGTTGATCTGTGTCGACTTCGATAGGGCCTGGTATCACAGACTAAGCTAGAGCCCTGCATTTGCCGAGAAACTTGACCTGTTCGGCATTTTTTTCTATGAGCTCTTTAGCTTTCGGACCATCCTTGTTTTTGCTTCTTTGTCCATGGTTTTCAGGAGTTGGCCGACCTTGGTGTCGGTCAGAGAGCTTGCATCCCTTAAGCTGATCCGTAGGCTAGACTTTTTTGGATGATGCTCTTTCTTCTTCTTTTGTTTTTCTGTCTCCTTGTCCTGGGTACCTGCAACAGATGAGGGGGGGCTTGTGGTTTGCAGAATGGAAGTCGATGGTTTTTCTAGTGGGGGAGGTGGTATGATTGCTTCTGGTTGGGAGGAGGTAGTTGGTTGTGATGGGTCTGGTTGTGAATCAGGGGGNGGGGGGGAGGGGTGACGGAGGCGAAGGTGAGGGAGTGGGGGAATGGTCGGGGGTAATGGGATTGTCGAAAGTGGGTTGTAAACTTACGTCAGACATTGGATATATCTTCGGCGAGTTGGTGGTGGGTAGGTTGGCTGGGGGATCAACATGTTCAATGGTAGACTTCACATGTCCGAGTATGTCACCTTCTTGGTCGGATCGAGTGAAGGTGGACATTAGGTGTACAAAGAGTCTACTGCCGGTATAGAGGGGATCCTTGGTGTGAATTTTCTGAGCTGTTTGAAATAGCTCAGGAAACGTTTCAAAGAAAGCTTTAAGCTCGGTGTCTTTTTCAAACTTGGCCTTCACTGTCACCGGGATTGCACTTTGATATAGGTCAAGGGGGCTGACCGACTGCTGTGCTGGTGCTTGCTCCTTGACTACTGGTGTCGGTGATGGGGGTGGGGGGGTTGACAACGTTTTCAGGTGTCGACATTCTTTTTGTCTTCTTTGGTCGACCCTCCAGGGCTCCTGCTTCCAGAAACCATTGAAATTGAGTTTCAACTGGTACTTTGTTTGCAACGGCATCCTCTACAATGTCGATGGCCGCATCTAGTAGCTCCTCTTCATCATCGGATGACTCAGCAATGATAAGCTTGCATTTACCTTTTCCTTGTTGGAATTTTTGGGCTTTGATTTTCTTTTTGGCGGTAGCTATCTCCTTGGCCAATTTCTTGAGGATGTATTTTGATAGAGCATACTCGGGGTTGGAGGGCTCGACTTCACCCGTCGGTACGGGAGTTGGTGCGACGCTTGCTGGAGCCGGAGGGGTTATTTGCTGCTGTGGTTGTGGCTCCGTTGGCTGGGGTTCGACTCTCTGTTCGTTCGGAGGTTTGATGGTTATGTGTACCCGACCAGTGGGCTCGACCGGCATGTCCTCCGACACAAATGTGCTTATGTAGAGGTTGAGCTCGTAATCTTCCTCTTTTTCCTGGTCGGTGAGTGGCTCAACGATTGAAAAGTCGACCTGTTTTGCTGCCTCGGGTATTGTTATTCTTGTCTTCATCTGTCGAGTCAATTCCTGGAAGATTTGGTCGACATATAGGTAGTAGTTGAGGGCTTTGGCCTTGGGGTCCTCGCCCTGCATGTACCAGACCAACATGTGGTCGATCTCTAGCTGGATGTGATAGTTTTCAGGTAGGTTTCGTCAGATGTTTTGAGGCACCCTCCACCTAGTCGTGCGAACCTTTAGCTATTGGAACCAATTTTCTAGGAAAAATTTCCCCTATGCTATCTCATGTGGAGTGCCTTTCTGGGAGAAGGGTTTAAACCTGTTCATGTCAAACTTTTTCGGCTCTCAAAAGACTGGACTTCCTTCTGGGAAGATATGATACATCATGATCCAAAGGATGAGGGAGGGGAACTTGATGATTCCTCCTGTCTCTTGGCATTGCTCGCAGACGGTTTTGACCATGTCGACGACATAGTCTCCCCATCTGTAGATGCGACCGTCAGTGGAAATTGTGTCGACTACCTCCAGCATCTCCAGCTTGAGGTCGCTACCTCGACCTGCTAATGTAAGTTTTATGGTGATGATTTTGGCCACTATCTGTGGCATACGAGTTGTGATTTGCCCGATCATCAACCCTTTGGAGTTTTTCCCGGACGGCGAGCCAGTAAGCTCTTCGACCAATCCTTCCTTAATTCCAATTCGTACAGGGTTTCCCTAGTTGGAAAGACCCGTAAGTTTGGAGATGACATACCCAGTAATGGCGATTGACTTGTCGAAGTAGAACTGACCATTATGGTATCGACTGATAATGAATTTTATGGCCGGTTCTTTTGTTCCACCGAAGCTGGCCATCAGGGGTGCATTGGGATAGTTAAAAATGGTGCTCTTTCGGATTTTTTTCAGCGGCTTGGGTCATTCTCTTGTCGACAAAGGCCCATTCTTGGATCTCGGTCCAGAGTTTCTACCATTGTCCCTCCTGTACTTTGGCGTTCTTGATGTTTTTCAGCCTGCGGACCAAGGGTGTGTCCTCAGCCTGTAGCTCTTTTGCCTTGGTCGCCGCTTGGGTTAGTTTGGGGGCCATTTTGTCGGATTGGTTGAAGTTTTTACAGGGTTCGAGGGTTTTGGTTGACTGAGGGTGCGAATGCTCTGTGTGTAAGGGGTGTGGTGAATGAACCTTCGACGGTCTATTATTTATAGGCAAGGGTGGGATTGTGTGGAGGAATGGATGTATTAATGGTGGACTTGACAGTCCAGCTGCAATACTCAAGTGTGGCTTAATGGTGGATTTGGTTCGGTGCTCGAGGCCATCGATGTGTGATGGGACTGTTGAGGTCGTCGGTTGGTGTCGGTGCTGAGAATGGTCAACCAGACTGGTCGATGAGAATGGTCAAAGATGATGATGTCGGTTGTCAGAGTAGTGAGTGGCTGTCATGTTGTGTTGTGTCGGGTGTATTACTTTGTTTTTAGAATTTTTAGCTTTTTATGGGTTTTCGTCGCCGGTTAAGGTCGTTATACGATTTTGTTTTTTAACTTTTAAGTCGGGCTCCATTAACGAGTTTCCGAAATACTAGGCCCTGTAATGTCTTTAGTCGGACCGAGCCATTAGGTTGTATTTCCTCGACAATGTAAGGTCCCATCCATTTTGTGTGTAGTTAATTGGGTTTTCCTTTGACTCGACTATTATAAAGTAAGGCAAGGTCACCGACCGACAGGTTTTTGTTTTTGAGGTTACGGTCGTGCCATGCTTTCTGTTGTTGCTTCTGAATCTCTTGGTGTTGTATAGCCATGAGTTTGTGTTCTTCTAGCTTACTAAGTTGAAATAGTTGATCCTTTCTGGCATGTTCAACATCGACATGTAATAGTTGGGCTACAATAGGAGTCTGCTGTCGAAAATGTAGGGGGACGACTGCTTCTTGTCCGTAGACTAGTCGAAAGGGGGTTTGGTCGGTCAACCGTTTATAGGCTATCCTGTATGCCCATAAAACTGCAGGGATTTTCTCATCCCAGTCGTCTTTGTTGGGATTGCATAGTTTGGTTAACCCTTTTGTTAATGTTTTATTGAAAGATTCAATCGCGTCGTTCGACTGTGGGTGATATGCTGTACTACGTCGGTGGTCGATGTGAAACCAGTCGGTCAAGTTTTTGATAGTTTTGTTGATAAAGTGTGTTCCCTAGTCACTAATCAATGTCAGTGGGCATCCAAATATAGTAATGACGTTTTTGTAGATAAACTTGGTGGCTACCTCACTTGAACATGTATCGACAGGTTCAACTTCGGCCCATTTGGTAACATATTCTACTGTAGTGATAATATATCTTGTACCCGATCTTTTGGCTGGGATAGGAAATGGTCTAATGAAGTCTATAGCCCAGATTTCAAATGTGAGACTAGGGTTTACAGATATCAAGGGAATTTCAGTGTTCGGCAGCGGTCGACCAAGTCGTTGACATCTGTCACAGCGACTAATGGAATTTTTGCAATCTCTGATGAGTGTCGGCCACCACAATCCTAATTGTTGGATTTTCTTTGTAGTTGTGTCGGCTTGGAAATGTCCTCCTGCAGGTCCATAGTGTGCTTCATGCATGATTTGGTCTCACTCATGGTCAAGTACACACCTTCTGAGGATGTTGTCTAGCCCCATTTTATATAAAAATCCATTGATGAGGCTGTATGGTGCAGCCTTCATAGCTAAGATTTGTTTTTCTTGGTAGTCATACCTTCGGGTGCCTGACCTGTCTCTAAGAACTGAGCTATATCTTCAAGTTCATCTGGCACTGCTTCTATGCGAAATAAATGTGCATCTGATAAGTCGTCATCGATCCCAGTCGGTTCCTCCCCTGTGTCTATACGAGATAGATGGTCGGGCCCGACATTTAACTTCCCTGGTCGGACAACGACTTCAAATTCAAATTCTTGAAAAAGAAGTAACCATCGACAAATTCACCCATGATGAAGTGGTTTATTGACAAGGTATTTCAGTGCTTGATGGTCGGTATAAAATGTGAAGGGATTGGCTAAAAGGTAATGTCGATACTTTTGGAGGGAAAAGACCATACCTAGGGCTTCTCTTTCGGTGGTGGAATAGTTTCTTTCATCTTTATTTAATTTTTGGCTGCTGTAAACTATAGGGTAATCCATCCCATCATCCCCTGGTTGAGTTAGGATTGCTTTGATTGCTATTCCTGAGGCATCGATATGTACATGGAATTTGGATGACCAGTTTGGAAATTTTAGTATGGGGGCTTCGACCAGTTTTCTTTTTAGTTGGAGATTTGGCATTCCTCTGTCCACTGAAACTCTTGGTCTTCCTTTAGTAGTTCTTCTAAAGGGTAAGTCATGTCTGAATAATGTCTTATGAATTTCCTGTAGTAACATGTATGGCCAAGTAACACCCTAACTTGTTTGGGGTTTATTGGGGGTTTCAAGTAGAGGATAATCTTAATCTTGGAAAAGTTGACCTTGATGCCTTCTTTACAGACAATATGTCCTAAGAGTATGCCTATGGGAGTCATAAAGATACATTTCTTAATATTTAGGGAAAGTTGAATCTGTCGATATCTTTCCAGGATAAGTCGGAGCCATGTGCAGTGATATTTTAAGGTGGAGTATATTGTCTAGTCGTCGAAATATACTGCCATGGTCTTGTATATGTATTCTTGAAAAGTCTTGACAACAATGCGGGAAAACACTACAGGTGCATTCTTTATCCCGAAAGGAATAACTACATAAGCAAAGGAACCAAATTCACACACAAATGTTGTCTTATTCTGGTCTTCTTTTGCTATTGGTACTTGGTTATAGCTTGAGAATCCATCTGTAAATGAATAACATTCATGTCCTGCTACTTCATTCAATATTTCATCAGCATAGGGGGTGGGGAATGGATCTGTGAGTGTGACTTTTTTGAGTTCCCGAAAATCGAAATAGATTCTTAACCTGGTCGGGTCATGTTTCTTGGGCTGTACGACCATGGGACTTGCCCATTCCGACTGGTCGATGGCGTAAATGATCCCTGTTGCTAACATGTTGTCAATTTCCTTATACTTATGAGCTAGTTTATAAAGTCTTTTCTTGACAGGTCGGACATCAGGTTTACTATATATTTTCATTTCTCCCATTTCTTGTACTAAGCCATTTAAGTCTTTATAGTCCCTAGCAAAGACATCCTGGAATTCTTTAAGTAAGTTCACTATTGCAGTGGTCTGTTGTTCATTCCAATAGTCACCAATCTTGGTGATTTTTGGTCGGTCGTCATTTGAAATGTCTACCTCCTTAGTTTTTGCTTTGGCATCTAGCCACTCTGGTGCTTTAGCTTCATTGATCGGCCGACTTTTTTCTTTGCACTGTGAGAATGTGGCGGGGAAGTCAGCTGTAGTCATTCTGTCGAGGTCTGGTTTGTCGGTGGTCGTGACTTTCAGTATTAAGTGGATAGGTTTTGTTGTTTCCGTATGGGTGGTGTTCCATCTGAAGCTATTGCCTTCTGTGTGTTCATTTTCCATTTGTATATGGGTCGACTGGGGTGTCCACGTGGTTTGTATACTGTTACAGTCCTTGATTTGTCGATGGTCTTGGGAGGGTTGTTTTTCGGTCGGTTGAACAAACTGTTTGATTTGCTGTGCTGTCTCAACCAGTTTTTCATATTGAGGTATGAAGTTAAAGTCTTTGTAAAATTTTCCCTCAGTTCATGCCAAAATAAGGTTTCACCTCTATCTTCCTCCATCTTATACCATTTATTGGGTAAGTCGGCCAGGGTTGAAGGGAACAAATGCGGCCAAGCTCTTTCATCATTATAGCCCAGTATTCTCCATTCTTTTTCACAAGTATTGATATGTTCTTCTGGGTTTTGACCTTGGGTAAAAATAGGAATGTGGGCTTGGTGGGTTAACTTCTTCCCACCAAACCTCTCTACAAAGTAGGTTGAGGCAGTTTTCCAGGTCTGTAGTTTTTTTCTGGTGGGTATCCCACCATCTAGCTGCTTGACCTGTAAACGTTTCAACTAAACTTTGAAGTCGACCATGTTCTCCAATATTTTTAGATACTTGTTCGACATGTAGGACTGAGGATTCCCTCTCCTTATACCTGGATAATTGTGTAGTGTTGCAGTTGGTTGGTTGTAATGTAGGTCGTTCCCTGATTTTCTTTTAAAATTTTTTGGGGATAATTGAGACTATGAAGCACTGTCGGGTGGGTTTTTTCTGTACTTTTTGTATAGTCCAGCACCCTCTTGCTTGTATTTCGTAATTTTCTATTTCCCAGTCATACAATTCAGCATCTGAGTTATAACCAATTGAGTCTTGGTTACCTAAGTGAAGCTCCCCGTGGATGTTTGGTTCTGTGTAGTCGGTATCGTTGTTGATCTGGTAAAGTTGTCTGATATCGACTTCCTCATCAATAGGTTCCATCCAAGGGTCTCCTTGGGATGGGTGAATTGGTACAATGAATTTTTGACCATTTCCTTTTAGCTTGATTCGTTCTTTATCTAAGGATATGGAGGCTTTCATATTTCAGCCCCAAGGTCGACCAACTAGTGCCAGAAAGGAGCTAGATCCTTCTTTTGGGTCAATGATTTCAAAATCGACCTTGGTCGAGATTCCTTTGATGGTCGTATCGACATCTCTCCAAACCCCAATGGGTTCAATGAGGCCTTGGTCAGCGAGTTTTAGGTAAATGCTTGACTCATAGAGTCAAGGTTTTCCCATTTGTTCACATGTATCCCAGGTCATGATATTCACCTAGGACCCAAAGTCGAGCACGACTTGTCGGACGTGGTAAACTTCGATTTCCAGGTCGACAAGTGGGTCGGCATCTTATTTGTGTTTTTGGTTCAGGCTGCATATATTTTTGGTTTGTTTTTCAGAGTTGGTGCTTTTTATTTCATGCAATAAGTCTATAAAATGAGATACCAATTTGTCGGTTTGAACCAGTTGGATTATTTGATGTATTGTGTCGGGTCGACTGTTAACGAGTTCTTTTTGTCGTGCAATGTCGCAGAATATGTGTGTGGCTTCTTGATATGTTTGTTTCTCCTTTATAGGGTCAGGATAACCATTTGTGTGTGTAATCTTACTAATTTGAGGGTTATCATGACCTGTTTTTGTGCCTTGTCGAGTGACAATATGCATATTTTTAGTAGTTAATACATTATGCTTTTGAACAAAAGACAAGACATTAACATTTTTATTGTTATTGATTTTTTCTAACATAGTAGGACAATCCTCAAGTGAGTGATCTCCTACTCCACAGTGATTACAGAATTTAAGATCAGTCCTGTTCTTGTATGGGCAATCGGCGTATTGGTGACCTTCTTTGTGACATATAAAGCACTGGGTGGGTCGACGCGGTCGTATGTCACGATTCCTGATGAATCAACCTCTTCCTCTGTACCCTTGGCGTCAATTATCGTATCGGCGCTCATATAGTCGGCTGTCGTATCTTTGTCCGTTCTGTTCATTTGGTGGATTGTTTTGCTCTTGATTTTGCACCATTGCATTTGTTTGGTATATCGCATGATAGTTCTGTCAGTTCTTCAGGTTTAACTGACAGTCGGCGGTATTGTGACTTTTGGTCTCACAGATGGCGTACCAGGAAGCCTTGCTGTTTTTCATGTTAAATGGGAAATATGCCGTAGAATGGTCTCCGTGGTCCTGGAAGATGTCGCAAAACGACTTGGTTTGTACGAAGCGGACGTCTTGTCGACAATTATCTTTTGAGTGGCCGTGGGTTGATCATTTAGTGCACCAAATCTCCTGATTTTTGAGGGTGAGCTCCTTCAGAGACTTCTGTACATTCTCTAGTTGTTGTTCCAGTCTGTGGTCCGTAGGGTATGCGGGTATGTCTTCGTCCATTTCAACCTGAAGAGCTTTGGTTAGCGCATCTTCATACATTTTGAATGTCTCCAGACTAATATGTCGACGTAATTTGGGTGATAGTCATGCAAGAAACCATTGAATTAGTAGTTGTTCATCAATAACATAATCCAATTGGCTCAGTAAATCTTTCCACCGCTTATCGTAGTCTCGGCTGGGCCGACTTAGTCAGCTGATCGACTAAGTCGGCCTTCGGTTAAGTCGACTTTGTCGACTTGCTCCTTCTATAGTACTTCATGTACTTGATTTTATATCATAATTCCCCTTATGAATGGTTATGCATTAGAAAACACTACTACCGATTTGAGCTCCCACGTACCTTGCGTATATCGAGAGACCCCACTAGGATACATTATCCATCATAGAAAATCCCTTTGGCCGTCTTGCTTGGAATCATACACCAAAAATAGCATTTGGGGAGATTGCTATGCACGTACCCTTGAGGTATATCGTGAGTGGAACCTTCTTGACAATCCTGGTGAGAGACTTGACTATCTGAACTCCTCCTGTCATTTAAGTTTGCTTGTTTGGCCTATAGCTTGAGTAGAGAAATTTTTTGTGTGTTTTCTATTTTTTGAGACCCTAGGTTAGATAGGAGCTTTACAAACTGGCTGAGCTAAGACAGTCCAGAAGAGTATGGGGCTTGCCACCTATTTTTATTCCTATTTCAGGAGAAAATACAATGGAAGCTATCGACCAAAAAGATGCTACCACCTCCCAAGTGGGAGAGAATGTGGTTGCAGAAAGCGAAGCACCATATCCTTCACACTCACCTCCCTTGGTCCAACAACCTTATCAGGGTAATACTTCATTCCATTCTCCCATAGAAGGTCATGTTGATGATACTACCCATTCGGATTATGTTCCCAATGCTCCATTTTGGGATAGATCTATAGGAAAAGCCATTGCCTCCTTTGGAACCCATTTAAACTTTTCTGAAGAAGTTTTTCTAGATGATGAAGAACATAGACAATACCACATAGCCATTCTCCGTGCATAGGAGATTGAAAAGAAAATAGATGATATATTTGGCACACCACCATCACGTTCTATAGATGTTCCTATGGGATATCGTTCACTTGTTGATTCTATGAGACCCATTGAACCGATTCTAGATCGCACAATGACTCCACATAACCCAGGTCAAACTACCAACCCAACCACCTCCCATATTATGTATGTTCCCAGTCCTCACAGGTCTTTCGCACCTGGGGCTCAACATTCAATTCTTGTTTCGTCATTACCTTCTAGTGTCGGGGGGAAACCCCTGGCATGACCTACGTTATCTAGCACCGAAATTGTACCTAGTCAAGGACAGACCTCTGGTATAGATAAATCTATAGTTTATGTCCCTCCCACCCACACTAATGTGGTTAACCCCCCATCTATTTTAGGTCAGCCCTTGGGGATACAACCTATAACCAGTCAAACCTCTTGGGGTTATGGTTGTATAGCAAATAAAATACCTGTAGGAAACAATAATTATCCACCCAACACTACAGGAATGCCTTATGTTGGAATTCGATATCCTAGTAATACCTTCACACCATGGGGGAAACCTAACTAGTCCTACATGCCAGTTATGGGGGGGATACCTATACATACTGTGGGAGGTGCCGGAGGACCACCTTATGGAAGGTCCTCCCCTTAGGGGGCCTAATGGTCCTGGAGGTCCTCATGGCTTTCCTCCTTCTGGTCCTAATGGTCTTGGTGGTCTTAGGGGGCTTGGCGGCTTCCCTCCTAATGGCCCTAGAGGGTCTGGTGGCCCTCCTCCTAGTGGTTCCGAAGGCTCTTTGGTTTTACCTCCTAGAGGTCCCAGAGGGTCTGGTGGTCCTCCTCTTGGTGGTCCCAGTGGTCTTGGTGGTCCCAATGGTACTAGTGGTCCTGGAGGCCCTGGTGGTCCTAACGGTCCTGATCCCAGAAATCAACCCTTTGCAAGCAGATATTCTGGGAGTTCTTCATCACAACAACCTGTCTATAAGTCTACTTATGGTCCTACTGGTACTTAAATGCCATATCAATATTACCAGTATGAGCAACCTAACCATTAGTTACCTTTCCTAGCAAATTTGGACTTACCTGATTTGTCCAAATTGATTTATGATCCCATTCAACATAACCCCTCATGGCCTCCCATTCCGGTAAAGTTACCATCAGACATTCCAAAGTTTGATGGGAAGTAGGGAGACAATCCAAAAAACCATGTCATGACATTCCATCTGTGGTGTTCTCCAAACTCCCTTATGGATGATTTAGTTCATTTAAGACTCTTTCAGCGAACTTTTACCGGTACAACCATGAAATGGTACATTGAACTTCCGCAACATTTGTTTGTGGATTTTGGCTCATTCAAAACCGTATTTCTTATGCAATTTCATCTTCCTATCCATTATGAAATGAGTACTGATCTCTTAACTTATCTGCGACATAACACCTCAACCCACATATCCAATCATATCCATGAGTTGAGAAGACGGAGAAGACTTATTGAGGCTCCTATTCTGGATCAGTTATTAGCTAATTAGTTTACTAAATATTTGTTTCCTCTGATTTTCAAAGATGTGGCTATGGGCGATGTCGTTACTGAAGAGAAAGACATTAGTTGAGCCTAGTATCTGGACTTGGTCTATTCCCAGTTCGGCACTTTGTATGACTTGATTGCTCAAGCTCCTCACCCAAGCACCGATCCTGCAAAGCCACCAGCAGAATTCCCTATTGATGGGATTGTTGTTTCAATCCAGTCCCTATTAGTAGAAAAACCTGACAAGCAACGAGATGATTTTAGGGGCGAATTATAGCCCATAGGCGAATTTTAAGGAGTGCCCAAAAAAAGGTGAGCAAATTTTTAATATCAAAATTGTTTTTTTAAATTTAATAAATTAGCCCATTTTTTATTTTATATATAATTTTCCCCAATTAAATAGCCTGTGCAATTAAACTATGAAAATTCATACAATGGAATTTAGCCCACCCGTCGATGGGAAAATCGTGACATTCGCCTGGATTTCTTCTATAATGGAGGTTAAATCGCCAGAAATTTCCAGTTTTGGAGGAGAAATGAAGATGGTTCGCCTAGATTTTATGGATGATAGGTTAAAAATTTGGTATTTCACCCCTATTTATGGATCTTTGGGTAAAATTCTCTCAGTTCATCCTTGATTTGCAGGCTCATGGACACAGGACAACTTTTGATTTCAGGTGGTGGCCATGCCATGGACGTAGGACAACATTTGATTTCAGGTGGTGTTTTCCTTGGTTGGCTAAAGATGCAAGACATACAGGGTTTGGATGCTGGACATGGTTTGATTCCATGTGGTGGTGGTCATGGCCATGGCGGTATTCATTCTCCATGGACGCAGGACATGGTTTGATATGATGTGATTTCATGGGTTTTGTTTCCTGTACCACCACAGGAAATAAAACCTTGTCCTGCTTTGCACCTGTACTAGGCTTTGCACCTATACCAGGCTTTGGGATTTCCTCCTTTCTTTTACCATCCTAGTGATCGAGATTCTGTTCCTAATGAAAAATGTGTTCTATATCCTTCAGCAGCAACTTCTTCCCGAGCATCCATCCCTGTTCCAATTTACACATCCTAAGCAGCATATCCTTAGCAGTTCCAGTTCCAGCCACAGATAAATAAGAAAGGGTGGCAGTACCAGTGATTAGGTGGTGAAATTTAACCAAAGTTTATTTTTATAAAAGTTTGTCTTATTTCCTTGACGCTCATGGATGTAGGACAACTTTCAATTTTAGGTGGTAGCCAGGCCATGGACGTAGGATAATGTTTGATTTCAGGTGGTGTTTTCCTTCGTTGGCCAAAGATGCAAGACAGACAGGGTTTGGACACTGGACATGGTTTGATTCCATGTGGTGGTGGTCATGGCCGTGGCGTTCTTCATTCTCCATGGATACAGTACAGGGTTTGATATGATGTGATTTCATGGGTTTTATTTCCAAGACCTTCGTTGGCCATGAAAGATGGGCATAGTCAGATTTTTTTAAAAACGTTTTTTTTGTATTTCTTAAAGCTGCTGCAATTCTCTTTGGTGTTTTTGTTTCTTGTTAGCTTCTGTTTTTTTAGCATGGCCATGCTAATTTATATTTTGGCATATTGTTTATCTTGTTCACTTACGTATCATGATTTCTTTCATGGATTTTCAAGCTCTGGGTTTAATGGGTCTATGGTTTTCACTGTGTGTCTTTTTTTTTCTATGGGTTTAATGGTGAGAAAATTAGGCAGATCAAAATAGCCCAACTGATTAGATTAATAGGTGCAGTGTGCAGAGGCTACCCCACTATTAGGTTATGCATAAATCTGCCTGTCCCATTAGCGGTATGCTACTCAGGTACCACAGGCTCACATGAGGTCAAAGTTAAAGAAAGGTTGGGGTATGCCAGTGCTAAATCCTTGCATTTGTGTAAGTATGCTTGAGGTAAAACCATAGAATTTCAGTCTTCCACATCCTTAAAAATATTTTAATCTACCAAAAACCTATCTAAACTCTTCAATACCCATTCCTTCGTTTTCCATAGTTCCTCCCTGTTGGAGTCAGGATAATAGGTTTCACCTCACAGATCCCTAAATATTCAAACATATGAGATAACTAATCTACCATTGCATCTTGTTTGGAGATTCCCCCACATACTTATCCAATCACACCCTATGATGACATTATAATTTGACCACTACATAAACTTTGGAATTTTCCTAAAACACCTCTCCATCTCCATATGCCTTGGATTTTAGTTCAATCTATATAATTGTATATATGTATATAAGTTCCTTAGTCTAGAGAACAAAAGGACCAATTTTCTAAATAGGATGATAGTATAGTGTTTTCTTTGGAGCCCCTACACACGATATTTTGGATCATTATTACACCTGGTTTGTAAATGGAAAACAATCTTTTGAGGGTTGGGTTCTTATGGGCACTTTCTACCCCTCTTTTTGACTTCTTGTACTGAATGATAGGTAACACTTCCTACATATTGTAGAGGGTTGTTTGGGGTTCAAGGCTAAAGCTCCCTCTATCCTTGAGTCCTTTTTTTGACAGTTTTCCATTTTGGGTCGTAATTTATAACAGAGTAGAGATTAGTATTATTTTTAAGCATACATGTTTTGGACGACCCACATGACGATTCCCTCATTAAACTTGCTTCTACACTTAACTACTTCAAGGTCGTGTTCTTGCTATTGTCCTTTTTTGTTCTTTTCTAGTGCTCATGCTACCCTCAACTTTTACTTTTACAGTGAGATCTTATTCCCTTAAGGATTCCAAGATGCCTTCAAATTCTTCCATTATACTATAATTCTATGGCATTTCCTTTTTCTCTGCTAGCAATTGTTCTTGATTCCTCTAGACCCATATTTAGTTGTTTTTGGTGTAGTCTTTCCATAAATGTCATATTTGATGACCTTAGTAAAAATGATATCCTGTGTAAAGACCCTCACTAAAACTACCTGATTTTTTGTTAACTGTGGAGTTTCTTTGGTTGAGGACTTCCGTCAAACACTTTTCGAATTGACTGCTTGAATACCACGGTGATTTCTTTCTTACTGCTAATCTAAAGAGGTCTGATTGTTTGTTGGGTTTGTAGTTCAATTTCATGGTTTGCTTTAGATCTTAGTGACGCAATAGTTTCATAATAAGTTTGAAAGTATTCATGTGCATTAAATCCAAAAAGACAATCCCATAGTATGGATGAACAACAACAATATTGTAATAAATATAACAACAGTTTGAATGAAGATAATATGAATATTTTAATGACAGTAACAACTACAATTAAATCATATTTAAACCCCTTGTCTGACCTGTAGGTTTAAATGTAACAACAACTCCCTTTCATTGATGAGAAAGCTTCTTGAAGTGCTACGATTTGTCTGAGTATGTATACTGGAAGCTGGTAAAAGCAAAAGGAAACTCCCAGAAGTCTACTTTGAACTCCTTCCAAGCAATTCACAGTAAAAATGAAGGTAGCGTGGGGTGTCACTTTTCCTTGGTGTCTCTCCACTCAAATTGTGCCCCCCAAACCCCTTAAACTAATGTGACTGTCCAATAAGCAGGACAAGGAACAATGATATTATGGGAAGAAGATCAGACTAGAAACTGAATGCCAAGGGGCAGGGAGGGAAGGAAGAGGTTGAAGGTGCAGTGACTGCTACAGTCCAAAATTTGATATGAAGAGTGCAGATTGAGGTTCAAGCTTGTGGAATGTTTTGATCAAATTTGGCATACTCCTTTGATGATGGCTGAACAGTATTATGATTGAGGTATGTATGGTGTTCTACTCTATGGTAAAGAGAGTATTCTTGTGCCCTTAGCCATGCAATATGACCATTGTTGAACCAACATCGATAAGCCCTAAATTCTTGAGTCTCAATAGAAACAAAATATCTAGGGGCAGATCTACGTTGGTTTGTAGTATGATTTGTGCATGGATTTATTAAGGATATTCCATGGTGATGACCAGCATGTAATGGGTTGTATGATTGGACCTTGTACACCTGATAGTAACTAAGCATATTGCTACAACAAGAAACCCTAAGTAACAGCTAAACAGAGGCGTACAATAGCAGAGACAAAGTTTGAGAAAATGCAAAAGAAAGTGACTTGAATGTGACAATGATATGACAAAAAAATTGGAGGAAGAGTCGTGAATAGTTAAGAAGACACTGAAGCTAACAGACTGACAAAGGTTTTCATTACCATCATCATTTTGTGCACTATACAGAAGTGGGATATTTTGCCAAGAATATTGAAACCTTTACTAGTCAATGGAAAAGTAAGAGAAGTTGGAGCCTCGTTTGAGTTTGGTGCCCATAAAGTCTGGATATTGGAGTCTCCTCATATCTATGTAAAATATTGGCTACTAAGATCAATTGGAATTGATTTTGTTTTATGCATGATGCACATTAATGGATTCTTCTAAGTTCACATTATAGCACTTTGCAAGATTATTTCAAGATATATAGATGTTTTGATAACATGGAGGGAAGTTCAGCAATAATGACAATTAGACAGGCTGTTGAAGGGTGCCAAGTTTTTCCATGTTCAAACAAAAACAGCGGATCAAGTTTTTGTGGCATAAGTCCAGGTTAAAGCCCACGGTCTCTTAGAGAATCTATAAGAGACTATGGGCTTTAACACTCTTAGGATATGTTCCAAGGTCTCATGTAATATGTTATATCAGATATACCAATTATTTTTACTTCAAACTCCTTAAAGCAGCTAAGAAAAAAAAGAAAACATGAGTGTTAGTCATTTGAAATTCACTTAACCGACTAGAATTGCTTGAAGTTTTTTCACTGCATAAAAGTAAGAGTGGCTTTCTAAAGACATTTTATTTTGCAAGAGAAAATTGCTTGAATTTTGTCATGGGATCTTAAATAAGTTTGGGACTGCTTAAAATTTAAGCATGTCTGTTTATCTGAAAGTTGTAACGACAGTTTCAAGAGAAACTTGCTATATTAAGTTAATTTAATTTCCCTGTACACAGTAGCCCCAGATAAAATAGAATATTTTTAGGCTAGTAAGTAGCGGGACATAGGTGAAAGTTGTACAGATTTTAATGCTAACACCTGGGATGGTTTATAAAATATTTTAGTATTCTTGAGATTAGCTCCCAAAGAGTTTACTAAGTTTAACTCTATAAAGTTATACCTCATTTTCTTTGTTTACATTGAATAGTCTGAAATATTAACCTCTACAGACTGGCTTCTTTTCTCCTGTCAAACTAGGCTGTAGAAGATTTCCTATATTTTGCCTTAATTTTAAATGTCAATCCAAGTTGAAATTTTTATGGCCTGTCAAAGTAGGCCGTAGAAGATTTCCTATATTTTTCCTATATTGTCAATCCAATTTTAAAATTTCTCCACATCATATGTTGGTGTTGAGTAATGTTGAATAACTTGATGTTTTGTCAAGTTGTGTAGTTTTGGTTGTTCTATATTGGTCATCTATATCGACTTCAACTTAGCTACCTTGAAATTGAATCTTGGATGAAGTAACAGTATTTGAAAATGTGTTATGTAGTGAGTTGGATGATGGTTTATATGATAAAGTAAAACGTTGTGTTTGAACAGAGTATTTTTATGTTTTTTCATCTCTAGTGTTGGTTTTTTTGCAGGTACATTTAAGTTGACTCTTCAGTTTACAGAGGACTATCCAAATAAGCCACCGACAGTACGTTTTATTTATAGGATGTTTCATCCAAACAGTAAGATATCTTCATCCTTTTTGGAGTTTTGAATTTCAATTGTATAGCTTGGCTCCCAGCTCTCTGTTTTATCAAAGGCTATATGCTATTCTGTTTGATATTCTGTGTGGAAATCTAAAAGGGAAAGTTCTGAATTTGAATTGTATAGCTTGGCTCCCAGATCTCTATTTTATCAAAGGCTATATGCTATTCTATTTGATATTCTGTGTGGAAGTCCAAAAGGGAAAGTTAAATATGTGTACTTTTTAATTTAAACTTGCATTGTTGTTAGCCTCATCCAAAAGAAGTTCTGTCTCTACCAGTTTTGTGGAAAGCATTTTTTATCCCTGTGAATTTTTTAAGCTATTTTATTATTGGTATGGTCTGCAGTTGCTTAAATGTATGAGTAGTGTGTTTTTGTCATGGTCCTCATTACACTTCCCTACTTGAACGGTATAGTAAAAGTGGTTAGTCATGTAATATCATTGTGTCCATGATTATTACTTGATAATTTAAAATCTATATAAAAGTTCCCCAAAATTTATGAGTGATTTTGAGGTGTGAAACGTAATCTCTCAAACTGTATGTTAGATGTCATAATATTTAAACCAAATATCAGACCTGAATTCATAATAGAATTGATTTGTCTCAAAATTTGTGAGTGATTTTGAGGTGTGAAACATAATTTATTATTTATCAAACTGTATGCTAGATGTCATAAAATTTGAACCAAATATATCAGAATTGGTTGTGGATTGGGATGATTTGTCCCAAAATTATGACTCGAATTGAAGTTGGTTGCTGACTTGGTAAATGAATTGGCCCAATAAAGATATCATAAAATACTCAAATTTTAATCTCTCTCTTTCTCTCTCTCTCATATATATATATATATATATGATGCGGTTCACAACCCCATAGAAGAGTTGCTACGTCCACGGGAAGAATTCAAAAGTGGCCCACCGGAATGGGCCGCACCCTATTGGCTTTGATTATTGAGCCTAACCTGGTGGGGCATCAAGTGAGACCCTTGTATATCTATGCATTGAAATTTGTTCATCCCTAAGTTGCCAGGAAAATTGGGTACGGGGACAGGGACACCACTTTTTGAAAATTGGTACTTGGATATGTTGCGGGTAAGTGGAGATGGGAAGGGTATGTCAGGGTCGTCCCTTACAAGTAACCAAGTACCTGGTACGGGTACTGGGACGTGTACTTTACCCTTGGGATGGGAACAGATAAGTGGATATGTTCTTATCAGGTCCATTGATGGCATCTTGATTTAGTAGTTGGGTACCAGTGTGGATTAAATTTTCTAGAATTTGATGGTTGGTAACTGAAGGAAATTGAATTTGCTGAAAAGATGTCGATACGTTGGGGGTAAGTGGAGATGGGAAGGGTATGTCAGGGTCGTACCTTACAAGTAACCAAGTTCCTGGTATGGGTACTGGCACATGTACTTTACCCCTGGGATGGGAACAGATAAGTGGAGATGTTCATATCAGGTGTGCTAATCAGGTCCATTGATGGTATCTTGATTTAGTAGTTGGGTACCAGTGTGGATTAAATTTTCCAGAATTTGATGGTTGGTAACCGAAGGAAATTGAATTTGCTGAAAAGTTGTCGAGCCCTGCTATACACATTTTGTTGTTTATTTCAGTGATGATCATATAACTCCTAATTCCAGGGACTTGAGTAATGTTTTCAAACTCCATGAAAGAGGGAAGACCACTATGTTGACTATATGCAGAACAACTGGTTGAGACACTAGATAAATATGTTGTGAATAAAGGGAAATGAATGTAAAACAAAGAATTAATGTAACAGCTTGTGTTTTTGAGAATGCTTCAGTGTGAAATTATAGGCAGAGAGAAAATACAAGAATACAACAACAGTGGGGTCAAAGGCTTAAAACTGAATAGTATGAAATGAAGAATGTAACAAAAACAATGGCATTGGGATTATTGGTCCTCTTCTTCCTTGTAAATAAGATGGCAGATTCTTTATTTTTAATTTTTTTCAATTTTATTGTTTTTATATGTGAATTCCGATGGCATACTTTATCAATGGGAGGAAAAAGGTGGTACATTATGAAGGGATTATAGACATACACAAGATAAATGATTTTAAGCAGGGAAAAAATGTTGTTTGATAGCTTAAGATTAGATTACACTATTTATTAATGATAACATATTCTTTTTATCAACAAAAGAATAACAGCATGGACCTATTCCTTTGTGGTCTATATAAATTGTTTAAAGTTTACTTCTGAGTAGGGACACCTGTATGAGTGGACATAGGATGCCAATATCTCAATTGATTATTGTTACAGTGTTAAGTGGTATTTTCTATTTTTCGCAAGTATAAAGTTAAAACTTATTCATACCTGGAAGGTATATTAATGTGCTTTTGACTTTTGTACAAGCAAACATGATTATAGAATTACTTTGGAAGCATTGATGCCAACATACAGTTTACCAATTGTCTTAGTTGTTCATATTGTGTGAGCGATACATACATATTGTAGAGGTTGTTGTTCAGTAGATTAAAGTTTACATATTAGACTGTGACTCTAAAGACAATCATCTTATCAAATAAGCTTTTCTCTTATTTGCTTCTTACTACTCAAACATATTGCTGTTGCTCTAGCAGTTGCTGCCATTCCAGAAGGCCTTCCAGCTATTGTTACAACGTGAGTATTGTTATATTTGTTCAAGGGTAGATAAATTACATATCAAATATAGTTTGCCTTATAATTCCTAGGTGGTGTTTTGAATTGTATATGATAGAACTGTTAAGATTATCTTTTGTGCTTACTGCTTTTCATGTATTGTGTTTTAATATGACAACATGCATTTTTTCAAGCATACCTATAAGTTTAATTTTTATGTTTATCCAACTTCTTCCTTTTAAGTACTCATCATTGTATTTATCTTATGCATTTATAAACAATTTGCTGAAATTATTTGTTGATAAAAATGCCCTTGGGATTGATTCATAACCAATTAGTTCTTGTTTATCCCACATTGTGGGATATCTTTTATGGACTGTAATGTCCCATTCCTTGAGTCTTGATATTTTGTGATACATTCCCAAGTGCATGAAGTCACAGGTTTCCCCAAACAATCCCCTAAATTTCAAGGGTTCCAAAAATTATTTTAGGAACCTATAGTGGTACTAATTGAGTTTGTGGGAAACATTCCTTCTATGAATCATATTAGAGGAAATTTCAACTCAAAATGGGCCTTTTAAATTTTATTCAAATTCCATATCATCATGTGTTAGCCAATGAAATTGCTTTAAATTTGAAATACCGTATAGGTCTTAAACACTTTTTTAATATAAATTTGGGGATAGGTATCATAAAAAAAACTACTTTTTTTGTTTGTATTTTTGGCATATCTCCCTGTGTTTTTACTCAAATTTCGATCGGGAGAGCTCATTGGATGCGGAATTAAATTCCGCATCCAATGAGTACCCACTTGGAAAACTTTTGACTGGCCCCGCTACCCCCAAAACAAGAAATACCTGAAAAAATGGAATGATGACATCATCATTCCATTTTTTCAGGTATTTCTTGTTTTTGGGGTAGCAGGGTCCATCAAAAGTATGCCGAGTGGGTACTCGTTGGATGCGGAATTTAATTTCACATCCAACAAGTAAATTCCGCATCCAATGAGCTCTCCCGATCGAAATTTGAGTAAAAACACAGGGAGATATGTAAAAAATACAAACAAAAAAGTAGTTTTTTTATTTTCTTCCTCCAAAATTAATAAATATTATTTTATTATTTTAACTATTATTTTATTAGTTCATTTTAGGAGGCCCATTTTGAGTTGAAATTTCCTCTAATCATTTGCTTTTAAATCACTTATCATCTCCACCTATCTGCATGAACTCACATATTGTTTATTCGTAGGTGTTATAAAAGCGTCTTCTAGCACAAACCATGACACTTAGATTGGATATTTAGTATCCTTGGAATCTTAATTTAATTAAATTATTTTGCATGCAGTCAAGTGCACCAATTAGTGAATACACATGGATAAGGGCATTGAGCTCCCCACAATTTTTTCTGATGCTAGAGAGACAAAAATGAGGAACTGCATATGATGTGCCTGAATATGATACAATTATAATAATCAATGATGATAAACTGCAACATATTAATAAAGGATAGAACATTTAGATGTAAGGGTAATGTTAATGTTCTAATATTTGTCAACCTCAAACAACCTGAGAGGGAGATTCTTGTGTCCTGAAAGAGGTAGCAGTATCTCCCTTTGATCTTATAGTGGATAGGGTATCAAAAAATGATGTGCTTCTTCGTCTCGGTCTCTTGAAATTGGCATAACATGAAATCAATCTATTTGTTGGATGTGGTAGTTAGTCCCAAATAGAAGTTGGTTAGAGCCCATTTGGAATTGATTGAGGGGTATCTTGAGGCCATGTATCTAGTGTGTTGGATCGTTGGTCTATCCTTAACTTTCAAGAGTTCGGATTTTTTAGATGTTTCTTCCATATGTTTGCCTAGGAAATGCTGACATGGGTCTTCCATCCTCACACCTTCATATTGCAATCCCTTTATTATTGTTTTTCTTTGACATTTCATTTTTCCCTTTCATTGGCTTAGTCCCTCTTTCTTTAGATGTGGCTTTGATAACCTTAAACAAGGGAACTTGTCTTTTGCGTTGGGGAGTACTTGCCGTCATCTTTTCCATTTGCATTTTTACATTTAATTAATAAAAAATCCCTTATTTTTGGATAGGACAAGACCCTTTTAGCTTTATTTTAGGCATTCATACTTTGGAATAGTAATGAGACCATATGTTACAAAGGGGAATAATGAAGAGGATGGATGAATTGGTTAGCGAAATGAAAAATTGCTCTGTAAAAAGTTACGAGATGGATGCAAATCAATTTTCTTTGTTCACGAAGGTACAAATCAACCTTTGCACTAACACATTTATTAACTTATTAAGTTAAAAGATTAATACTAAGGTTAGACTAAAAAATGAGCACCAGTTTAAACTTTAAATATATAAGCCATTATAGAAGCATACATGTAACATGTCATGCTTACATACCGACATATTAGAAAACATGCTTAGAGTAAATGAAGTTAGAGAATATCACATCACTAGAGGATTAGGTACTGTCTCTGATTGAGCACATCAAGAAACATGGACCATCTGACGAAGCTGAAGGATCTCTGACCAATAATTTATGGTGAAGCCACAAATCTCATCTCAGTAACCTCTGATCAAAATCACCTCTGCTGCAAAAGGGGTAACATGGAATCAAGAAATACGCGGAAAAGTCTGCTCAAGAAAATCATGATGGAATTTTTTATTATTATAAAATGGAGACCAATAGTGTAGCTGACGAGAGAACTCTATAGGAATTAACCTTGGGATGGACAGAGTTCTTCTTCTTGGCAGCATATGCAGTCTTTTTTTTTGCCTTCTAGTTTCCATTGAAGGAAACAATGGTGTACACTGTGGTCTCCATTACTATGGCCAAGGAAGTTTCCTAGGTGAGGGTTATGAGGACCATGCATTAGAAATATGAATGAACTGAATTGAGCTGAATTATTTGGACGAATTGAATCATGCCCAAATCTTTGAAGTTTTTCTTTTGATTTGGCCAAATTTGGTAACTCAGCTACAAGATACATGAACATCACAACCCCTATACCCTGACTGTGCTTATCCTTGATCAGTCTTGCTACTCGGGTTGGGCCCAGGTTTTCTTTTGCCACACCATGATTCTTGAAGTTAATATGTCCTTGATTGGGAGGTTTGAAAGTGTGGTTGCATGTTTTCTTGTTTATTCTGTTGATTAAGAGGAATGCACAGTAATGGCACCTATTCTATATTAGCCTCATAATTTATTACCTGACCCATTCATGGCCTCAGTACATCATCATTCTTATTCTAACTACACATTCACATGATTACAGTGTAACTACCATTTGGAGCTAACAGTCAGTATATATCTCCTTAATAGATTGGACATGGAAATCCAAAATACAAAAGCCATTTGCTAGGACAATTGATGGTGGACAACTATCCACTATATACTGTCTTCTTAGCATGCAGCCCTAATATCATGCAAGCAGCAAACGTTGTGTATATACTATATATTATTATATATCATTTGTGTGATAGACTCTACTCTGCTAATTCTATGTGAAACTTTATCATAGTTTGGTTACAGGTAGCTATGAAGAAAATCATCAACTAAACAACTAGTTAAAGTTTGCTTGATCATTTGGTAATAACATATAAAGTAAGGGTTCTATATGAAATATCAACATTTATGAGTTGAGTAAGGGTTCACAAAATAATATAGATGAAATATAAACAGAAACCATTTTGATGTTGACAGGAATTACAATATATTATTGATCCTGACCTGAAGTGATTACAAAACAGATGAAGATGATTTGGTGTCGACTGAAGGGGAAGAGAAATCTAAGTTACTAAAAATTATGAGATAATGTTTCCACTGGGGGAAGACGATTTACTGACTATGATAAAGTTGTTCATGAGCTTTATTAGTTTTTCTATGTACTCATCAGTTACAGACAATTCTGGTCTGTGCACAAAACCTGATGGGTGACATTCATTGTAAGGAATCTTCTATTTAAGGTTGGAGGATTAACTGGTTCCAGTGACTTTGTACACAAGATGGTTATGAATGGGTCAGATTAATTATCTGCCCTAGGAATTTGCAATTACCTGATGTAAGTTGTAACCACTCTGCTTCTATCTTTATGAAGATATAATGAGATGTGACGGTTAGCCTTGACTACCTTTCCTGAGTTTTAAAAGTGGCGTGGACAAAGCTTATACATATGTGCATGCAAATGGAAGTTTTGATTGGAATTTTATAACTCATATTTCATTTATTGTGTTTGGATAGTTATGGATCTTTATTTTAGATATTTCTTCTTCTGATATATCGTAATAGACTAAATTCCTTTTTCTTTTGTGTAGGTGTCTTGCACTTGGGACAAAGAGGATGGCAAAGTTGAATGCTATTGTGCGGTCTCTACCCTATGTCGAGACACTAGGATGCACGACAGTGATTTGCAGTGACAAGACAGGCACTCTAACTACCAATATGATGTCTGTTTCTAAGGTGTTTTTCTTTTAAGGTCTTATTAATTGTCAAGGGCCAAGGCATAAAAAGAGTTCATTTGGTCTAGATTGATTGGCTCTAGCTTCATTCATGCCATTTTGGAATTCAACATATTATAAATGTTGGAGCAGGGTCCCGTAGCTACAGAAGAAGCTGGCAGTTTAGCGGATAGATATTTTTGGCAGAGAGGAGATAAGGTAGAGCTATGACGCCGTAGCATGTTCCTCGCTGCAGAGCAGAGCCGGAAACCGTGACGGTTGGGACAGAAAAGTAAAAGAAGATGATGGTACCTGAGCGGCCGAGAAGAGAGAGCTCACCCACTGCATTGAAGGTAGCGATGGAAGACAGGAGGGCTCAGCAACCCTCATAAAGGAAAAGGAGTAATGAGACCGAGGTATTGAAGATGAAGGACAGAACCAGGGAAGCGGTGCACAGTACCCATGATCAGTGCCAGGAAGCATGGAAGACCGCAGAGAGCTGTGGTGTGATGGAAAACGACCACCTCAAGTACAGATAGGCCAATTGTCACTAGTTAGGGTTTTGGGTTACTGTTGGGACATGCCCACAGTGTTGTGATGGAGAGACCTTCGGGTTGCCTATAAAGGGATGTATTTTTGTATTGTAAAGGGGTAGTTAGTTAGTTAGTTGGTTGGTGGGTTGGTTGGTTGGTTGGTTGAACAATTTTATAAGGTTAGACAATAGTTGGTCAGTTGTAGAGGAGCCAAGCTCTAGTTCTGTTATTAGCTGTAGTTATCTTACTGTAACCAGTAGCTGGCTCATTGAGCATGCATGTAACGATCCGCAGGGATCGAAAAAGAGGGAAGAGTATATTGTAAGAGGTGTAATATAGAGAAGAGAAGAGATCTAAGAGAGAAGGGTTCCAGGCTGTGTGCAGAGTTACCCAGAAGATCTCGAGCTGCATATGCGGTGCAACAAAATTGTGTTTACCTTCCCCTGAGCTATAATAGAAACATAGTTCTGTGGACGTAACTTCCATCCTGGAGGTGAACCACGTTAAAATCAAGTGTTATGTGATTGATTTATGTGTTGTGTTTATTTGTTGCATGTATCAGTTACTTCATGAACCTTGCTTACAGTTATTGTATGTATGCATTATTCAGTTTACAGCACTGTAGAAATAATTGCAAGTTGAAACCCTTAAGTACCTTGTATAAGAGCCTACCTATGTTTCAGTTCTTACAATTAAGATTCATAGAGGTAAGAAGCCTTGTATGTTGAGTCCCGTAAGTCAGAGCAAGTAGCACTAACTACACTGAGCCGCAGCGGTAGGATATCGCAAGGAGGCGATATCACACCAGCAGAGGAGCTGTGGTGCACTGTGGTTGAGAATCAGTGTAGGAAGGAGTTACGCCTTACCTGAGGCACGACGATGAGATAAGGACTAGAGTCATTGCAAGTAAGAGGAAGTTGCGTGTCGTAGAGAGAGAGATCTCGTAGGCTAGGAGAGATGCGAGACACACAGGCTGCCACAGAACCTGGTCCAAGACACTTGAGTCTTTGGCCAACCCATTAGAATCACTTCGGGTGAGACTTCAGGCCGCTCTGCGGTCTGTCACAAAAAGGGCCAGTGAGCTAGGGGTGTTGTTGGTTTAATACAGTAAACCCGGGTCTGCCCATGCAAACGAACAAATGGTTCCGTTGCCGGTTTTGAACAAACCGAGCATTGATGTTTTGGTGGTGGCCTACTAGAGACGAACTCAACGAGTGGGTTCGGTCTAAGGAGAAAGAGTTTGCCGAACGAGAGAACAAGAGTCCTAGACTGAGTATAGAGGCCTGGTTACAAAAACATATCGTTACAAACCTGCATGCGATATTTTTTGCAACCTTTGGAAATGAGCTTTACGACTGGTTATCAAAGTTGACTGACATAAGCATATTCAAGAAGAAAAGAAACATTATCTGGACACCGGAGTTGATTCAGACCGTTAGGAACCTTGATAATCCCATTACGAGAGCAGTAGACTTCTGGCTTGCGAGTGTGCTAGAAGGATTCATCACAGAGTTTGCAGTTGACCAGAGAAAAAGCTTCAATGAGGCTGAGCACTACTTGTTCAAAGGATATCGCGGTAAGTACCTAAAATCTTTAAACTTTTCCATTAAGATGTTATTACATGAAAAAGGAACAATGGATCTAGTTTCAGACGAATAAGTAAAGATAGTATTGTCACAAGAGTTTGAAAGTGATTTTGATGACATTGGACGTACACGTAGTGGAAATAAATATAAAGTAGCTTTCAGATCTCCCATATTTGAACACAGTTCAGATAATACTAGACAACAGAGTCCTAGAACTACAGAAGAAACAGATGGGGGTACCCCTTACCACCCTTACACCCCACAGAAACAGACCGGGACTCAGAACAATCCCGTAGGAACTCCATCCAGTAGCTCACAGACAGTACCTACCACCGCTACATCACCTCCAGCTACATCGCTGAGTGGTAGTAACACAACAAATCAACATCCACCGTGTAGAAATAGAATGGGGGGTGATATGAAGTTACCTATATTTAAGGGTACAGGGGCAGAGGACCCGGAGCAGCATTGGTTTCTATGTGAAGCCATGTGGACCATTAAAACCATCAATGATGATAATATTAAACTTGTACAGTTGGTCACCACACTAAGAGATCGATCCTTAACATGGTATATGAAGTATACCACAGTACCCAGAACACTTGTCCAGATCAAGACTGCCATGATTAAAGAGTTTAAGAAACCTAAGTCTGAGTCACAGTGCATTACAGAGCTCAAAGACATCATACAGTTACCTACAGAGTCGGTGTGGGACTTTGATCAGAAATTCAAAGCCCTTATAGACCAAGTCAGCTTTGAGTTTGCGCCAGAGCAGCATAAGGAATTGTTTATTGCAGCACTGCTCCCTCACATCAGACTACCATTAATGCAGCAGAAACTCCAGACGCAAGATGACGCGTTGGAGATGGCAATGAAACTAGTGGCTTCACCTCTAGCTGAAACCAACACAGGCATGATGAATCTGCAAAACCAGCTGGCTAATCTCACATTACAGTTGCATGAGCTTAAGAAAGGGAAAGAGGTTGCGCAAGACATATGGTGCGTAAGGTGTAAAGCACAAGGCCATACTAAAGACAACTGTCCAGTTTTCGTAGAATATCTAGCGACAGGGGCTCCAAACCCCTTACTACAGACCCACGGGCCGTGGTGTGAAATATGCAAAACACGAGGACATCTACCTCAGCAGTGCCCTCTACTTCAGAAGTACGTGCATACACCTAAGAACTTATACTGCGTCTTCTGCAAGTCTGTAGGCCATGAAGAACATGATTGCCGAGCCTACGATCTCATGGTCGGGAGAAAGCAAGACATGTATAGAGTCCAATCAGAAACACAGGGTCCAACAGCAGGACCACAGCATGATCCGGATTATGGTGGCCATGGAGGAGGATTTAGAGGACGAGGATGTGGAGGAGGCTTTGGCTGTGGAGAAGGCTTTGGTCGTGGTCATGGAATAGTTACTTGCTACAATTGTGGAGTTGTAGGACATTACGCTCGGGACTGTTAGAGTCCCACCACCACTTGTAACTATTGTAAATATTATGATCATACTATAGAGGAATGTCCTACCTTGATAGCGAAGATCAGAGAACCTAAGCCAGCAGCACACCAGAACATCCAGCTTATTGCTGCTGAGCAGGAAGAGCCAGAACCAAGAGTCAATAATGTGACTCGCAGCGATGTTTCCACCAGTGAGACATCGCAGGATACTGAAAAGAACACAGGTCAGGAGTGGGTGTGCAGAGCTCCTAACAAAGCAACACCACTTGACCTACAGAAGAATAAACAGACATTTCAGGAATCTAATACTTTCTTTGATGACCCTATGCAATCAGGATCATAGGTACCACCGTCTAGGGGCATACCGCAGCAAGCACCTTGTGGCATTAGCCTTGTATAGATATCGCAGGATGCCACATCGGGTACGTGCGATGAGGACGAGATGACATGAAGTGTACAATCCTTCCTGCAGAGTTGTTTAAAACTTGTGAGAAATGAGCAAGCTATTGGAGAACTTCAGTGCATCATAGATCAGTGTCAGCCATCTTCTTCCGTGAGCAGTACACAGCGTGCTATTCATAATATTACGGGACATACAAGAACAGGAAGAGAGATGCGACTCACAGAATAGGTTGGAGAATTCGAAATGGATGAGGTGATCCTAGATCTAGGATCAGACATAAATGTTTTGACTAAGCAGACATGGAAACAGATGGGTAGCCCTAAGTTAGTCAGATCTCCTATACATCTGAGATTAGCTAATCAGTAGCGGGTATCACCCCTGGGTCGGTTACCGCAAGTGCCAGTTGACATTGAAGGAGTTCGCAGCTTTGCGGACTTTGAAGTTATAGAAATCATTGGCGATAGTAGACCATATCCAGCACTACTAGGCATTGATTGGGTGATCGGTAACATGGTCGTTATTGACCTAAAGAGAAGACAAATGACCTTTGAGGACACACAAATATGGGTCATCGCACCGTTGGATCCTTTTCAGGGTCCTAGATATATTGAACCTATCCAAGCAGAGGAAGAGGCATGTAACATGGAAAGTCTCTATCAGATGACCACAAACCAGAGTGATTACATCAATCCGACTGTAGAAGGGAACATTAGTTGGCGATGGGATAGCTCATGCGCATCAGATTCAGATGTTGGTCTAGAGAACTGGCAGAACAGACTTCACGAAGTCTCAGCGCGCAGATGCACGTACTTGACTAAGTCACTGAGATGGATTGGCGCAGAGATCAATGAGATTCCATTGTTTCATGGTCTAATAGATATCTAGGACTTTCTCAAGTAGTTTGAACAAAAAATTCCTCATGAGCAGAGGATCGCAGCTATGGACCTTGCAGTACAAGCCACACCTGCAAGATGGTGGTATGCACATAAAGATAATATCGCATCATGGGATGATATTAAGAGACTGATAACGATCAAATTTTCTATCGACAGAGAGCATGTCCAGCAGAAGTACACAGGAGAAAGTGACCCTAGGTCACATATTTAGACATGTGAACAGAATTGGTCGGACATTCCTGAGGATGAATGGGTTCACCGATTCATTCACACTTTGGACACAGTTCCAAGGAACTGGTACACAGAGACTGAACTGCGCAAGGGAACAACTACATGGCCACTTATGATAGACATATTTCTACTCACCTTCACTTTTTAATCTGAGTATCCAAGTGTTGACCAGGCCCTAGATATAATAAAGATCAAGATATTTGAGGATTGTACCTTATCAGTACAGACTCAGCCTGAGTGGGCCATCCAGTTAAAGGATGCGCTTGAGTGCTAAAACTTTGAAGCAGAACCAGAGGATGAGGATGAGGATCCTCACAGCACCAACATTCTGGAATCAGAAGGGACTCACGATGTTGAGGGACCACAGTTAGAAATTCCAACAATCACAGAACCCATCAAGATTAAAAAGATCAATATTGGCACAGACACAGAACCAAAGTTTGCCTCTATTGGAGACTATTGGAACGATGAAACAGTCAGATAGATTACAGACTAGATACATGACTATCAGGACCTATTTCCCACCAAGTTCACAGAGATGAAGGGAATAGTCGAAGACATGGGAGTAATGAGGATACCATTGAAGGAGGATGCTCAACCAGTCAAGCAGCGTCCATATAGATTAAATCCGCGCTATAAAGAAAAAGTTAAGGATGAAATCGATAAGATGCTAGCGGCAGGTATCATTGAGCCCATAGAAGAGAGTGAATGGGTTAGTCCCATGGTCATACAAGAAAAGAAAACTAAAGGAGACATCAGGATTTGTGTCGATCTGCGTAGACTCAACGATGCATCACTTCATGATCCATTTTCGACATTGTTCACTGATGAAGTGTTAGACAACGTGGGAGGACAGGAGGTCTACTCCTTCACTGATGGATTTTCAGGCTATAACCAGATCAGAATCCATCTAGAAGATCGATCCAAGACCACCTTTGCAATAGAATGGGGCTCGTTCCAGTATACTGTAATGCCCTTTGGTCTTAAGAATGCACCAGCTATCTTTTCTAGAGTAGTAGTTGCTGTATTTAAAGAATACATCGATAAATTCCTAGAAGTTTATTTTGATGATTGGACTGTATTTGGATTAATTGACAAACACATAGGAGAATTAAGACTGATGTTAGAGAAATGTAGGTAGTACCAGATTTCTCTAAACTTGAAGAAATGTATATTCTGTGCGCCATTTGGTATTTTGTTGGGTCACATTGTTTGCAGACAAGGCTTGATGGTAGATCCCGCAAAGATTGCCATCATTGTAAATATTCCAGCACCCAACTCAGTCAAACAATTGAGGACAGTACTTGCTCATACCGGGTACTATAGCAAGTTCATCAAGGGCTACGCAAAGATTACAGCACCAATGGAGAAATTGCTAAAGAAAGATGTAAAATTCCTATGGAATGAGGAATTTCAGCAGAGTCTAGACACACTTAAAGAGAAGATGGTTACAGCACCCATCCTAGTATTTCCAGACTGGACTAAACCGTTTCATGTACATGTGGATGCATCTGGCATCGCACTAGGGGTTGTTTTAACGCAACCAGGAGAAGGGGATATTGATCATCCTATCGCATACTCCAGCAGAAAAGAACTACACTACGACAGAAAGAGAAGGCTTAGCTATGGTGTACGCACTGCAGAAGTTCAGGCACTACCTATTGGGTACCTCGTTCAAGATGTTTACTGACCATTCCACATTGAAGTATCTGGTCAATAAGCCAGTGTTAGGGGGGAGAATCTGCAGATGGTTACTCCTCTTTCAGGAGTATGATTTTGAAATCATTGTGAAACCAGGAAGATTGAACGTCGGACCTGATCATCTGTCGAGGATAGACTCAGGAGAAGAGCCGAGTAACCTAGAGGACAATTTGCTGGATGCGTAGTTGTTTTCTATCTAGATCACAAACGACTACTATGCTGATATCATTCACTTTATCACTATAGGATTAGCACCTGACGAGTTTACTAAGCAGCAAAAGAAGCAGTTGGTTGTTAAAATAGCAGACTTCACCCTGATCGTAGGATAGTTATACAAGTTAGGTCCAGATGAAGTCCTACGCAGATGTGTGATGCCGCATGAAAAAGATGCTATCATCAGAGAAGCACATTCAGGAACCGCAGGAGGTCATTTCGCAGGAAAGCCGAATGCGTAGAAAATCCTAGCTGCAAGATTATGGTGGCCTATGTTGCACAAGGACACTAAAGACTTTTGCAGATGCTGCGATATCTGCCAGAGGGTAGGAAAACCCTCGTGATGAGATGAAATGCCGCTACGACCGCAGGTTACGCTGTGCGCATTTGACAAGTGGGATATAGACTTTGTGGGTCCTATCAACCCACCAGGAAAACGCACTGGTACGAGATATATCATCACTGGCATAGAGTACCTCACCAGATGGGCAGAGGCCAAAGCAGTAAGAAATTGTGATGCTGCTACAGCCGCATAGTTCCTTTTTGAAAACATCATCAGTAGATTTGGATGCCCAGTAGTTTTGATGAGTGATCAAGGTAGACACTTCTTGAACCACACTATTGAGGCCTTGACGGAAGAATTTCAGATTCAACACCATAAGAGCACTCCCTACCACCCACAGGCTAATGGTACGGTGGAGGCCTTTAACAATATTTTAGAAAACTCTCTTACTAATATCTGCAACAACCAAAGGAATGATTTGGACCTCAGAGTTAACATTGTATTATGGGCGTATAGGACCACATGCAAGAAACTTACAGGACATACACCTTTCAGCTTGGTGTATGGACAGGAGGATGTCATGCCTATGGAGTATATTCTTCCCAGCTTACGAATTGCTCAGATCACCGGGATGGCTGATACAGACACAGTAGATGAAAGGCTAGTGCAACTGCTTTCCTTAGAGGAAGACAGATTCATCGCCGGCTTCCATCAGAAAGTGCAGAAGGCACGAGAAAAATCCTGGCATGACAGACACATTAAGAGTAAGACCTTTCAGAGCGGAGACCTAGTACTCCTCTATGACAGTAAATTTATCAAGTTTCCAGGGAAGTTCAAGATGCATTGGATGGGGCCATATTAGATACATCAAGTTACAGACGGAGGTGCCGTTCAGCTCAGCAAACTGAATGGGGAGCTTCTTCCAACATTGATTAATGGCAGTAGGCTTAAGCTCTATAGTGATAGCCACTCCACCTCTCAGCCCTAGATTAGACAGCTTATGGGTGTGCAGATGTCCAGTGTAGTTGAAAGGAGGCATCGCACTGAGAACTAGTCTACACCAGCAATTATTCTAAGTATGAGGAATCGCATAAGGATGATTCATTTTGCGCAAGTCATTAGTGGCTTGCGGATTTAAAAAAAAAAAAAGCGGTTAAGTTTGTTTTGAGCAGAGGATGAGGTGTTGCATCGCAGCAAGGTGATGTCCCTCTGTTCCACGTACCCGCTTTCACAAGGAAATAGAGGGCTAGTCAAGTCGCCTTCTGACAGGCAGTTAATGAAGAAGTGACCAGTATATCTTACTGTGGATTTGGCAGCAGTGTAATCAATGTTCCAGATTTGGTAAATCTTCGACGAGACCGGCGCCTGTACACACACACTTCCATGGAAATTTGATCGGATTTCAGCATTTATTGAGGATCAGATGACGGGTCTGGTCTCTTCCATGCAATCAATACGACTGACGGGTTCAGCCTAGATGACTGTTGCATTCGGGATTATTGTCTTCGCCATAAAAGCAGAAATTATTCATTCAGGAGGGTTACATTTGCAAGGATTCAAGAGCTGAGAGTTATAGAGTGTATCGATCAGTTTCCCTGTGCAGAGCTAATCCTGTTCTAGAGTGCTATGATTTCCAGAAATTGCAGCCATTGCACATCCATCATTTTACACCGAGTGGGTTCTGTCTGGGGAGGAACCTTTAGAAGACATGCTGAGACGTTTCGACCCTGGCGGCCGTATGTCCGCTATGACGACGCCGCCCAGGGTTGTGAAATTAGGAGCATCACAGGTCAGACAAACGCCAAGGATGAGGAGTCAAGTGTAGAATGTAGAAGATGTCATCAAAGTCTCTGCTAAGGAGAAGAAGAAAGATGAGTCGATCACTAAAGATAAGAAAGCAAAGCAGAGAAATGGCGAGAAGAAATCTCCCGCGAGGAAGAAAGTAAAAATGAGAAAAATAAAGCAACGGGAGAAGTCAGCCGACCTATTTGATCAGCTAAGAGAAGAACAAGAAATTACTGAGGCAAAGAAATGAAAATCTGGCGATCAGAGGAAGCATGAATACCTGGAGCGATTCGCTGAGAAGGAATTTGAAAGAGGATAGCAAACCCGACAAATGGTAGAATTCCAGCATGCAGACAAAGGCTTGCTCTCGGAATGGAATTCATGGTTTGTATCGCTTTCACATTGAAGGTTCCACATCGAGTGACATGTTTTCAAAATCCTGGAAGATACAGATTTATATCTTCCTTGTAGCGCGAGCTCTAACCCAGATAAAGAGGAGTTCTCGTGATACCAGGGATTTGAATCCTTATGGTAAGCACAAGAATAGCAGATCTTGCATGCGGCGAGACTGCGAGCATAACAATGAGGAAAGGTAAGAAAGACCTATGAACTAAGTTAACAGAGGACTCCAGTATTAGTCAATCTATGCTTGACTCGGCACAGGAGTGTGTCGCAACGATGCAGAACGAATTCGCAGGACTTCGGGATAAGTTTCAATGGACTTCACAGGAAGCCAACGAAAAGCTACATCAGGAGAAGCCCGCTGGTAGTGGCTTGGGGACGAGCCACAAGTAAATGTTAGGGGACTGTTGGAGC